>JACGDI010000823.1:881275-915565 GCA_014898725.1 Jacaranda copaia
TCAACTCAATCCACCGGACTTCCGGACCATTCAGCTCACTGCAGCATCAAATAGTAAAGTGATTTAATAAAAAACAATAAGATTTAATGTGATTCGACAATGTGTAAAATTCACTCGACAAAAAAAAAATATTAATTTCAAATCAAGATAACATGTACAATATTCTTGTCCCACAATCTCACAAGAACACTAAACACTCTCATTCTAGATACTGTGTCAAGAAATTATTTCAAAAGCAGTTTAAAATCACTCGTGTATGATCTATTGTAATTTGTCCCAGAAGAAAACTAATATATATACCCGCAAAATAGAGTCCAAGTCCAACTAGACTTGCGCCGCATGCTGGGGTGCGAAATACCTGCACCCCAGTGCATGAGCATAATTTTGGGCAATAAGTTTCAGTAGATGCACAAAAAACTTGTGCTATAGCGCAAAGTTATTGTTCACTGCACACCAAGGCGCGGCATTCTTGCACCCAAAGCGTGTTTTTCCCATATTTTGCCTAGCTCCGTGTGCCTTGGGGCACTCCTCCTCATGCCCTAGTGTGTGGTGTCCTACCAATGCGCACCAGGGTGTGTTCCTAGTGCCTATTTCGATCGCTTTGCTACATTTTACCTCATTTCTTTTGATTCTCGTCAATTCAAACCAAATTTCAAGGCAAAATCAACAATTCTCCACTTTGACTTGAAATTCACTATACTTCTTCTTTGTCTATACCCCCCCCAAAAGAGACTGTCATCTGAGCCTACAAACATTAATCAGATCCAAGCAATGCTCAAATTTGATTCTTGGAACAATTTTGGTCAATATGTCTGCCGGATTATCCTTAATCCCAACCTTGTCAATCAAAATAACACCTTAAGGTATCATATCCTGGACAAAGTGATACCTCACGTCAATGTGCTTTGTTCTCTCATGAAAGCTTGATTCTTTGACAAGTATATAGTATTCTGACTGTCATAAAATATTAAAATGATCTCAGAATCCATATCCATATCCATATCCTCAATCAACCCCTTTAGCCAAATGCTTTCTTTGTGCCATGTACTCAACTTCTATTGTAGACAATGCAACCGATGACTGCAAAGTTGTTTTTCAGCTGACCGTATAATTCAAAACACAAAACACATACCTCGTATGGACCTTTTACTGTCCAAATCTCCAGTGTAATTCATATCCACATTGCCAATAATTCTAACAGCATAATTCAATTAACTATACTTTAAACATCTATCTGCAGAACCTCTCAAATACCTTATAATCTATTTCATAGCCTGTCAATGCTTCTTTCCTGGCTTGTTCATGTACTTGCTCATGACACTGACTGCATGTGAAATGTCTGGCCTAGTACATACCATGGCATACAGTAAACTACCCATTGCACTAGTATATGGCACATTAGACATATGCTCCACCTTTTCCTCAGTACTTGGTGAATCATCTGATAAGAGCATGAAATGAGCTGCAAGTGGTGTACTTATTGGGTTGGTCTTATCCATCCTAAAGCGCTCCAATACTTTCTCAATGTAATATTGTTGAGACAAATACAACAATCTAGCGTGTCTGTCCCAAATAGTCTCCATGCCCAATATCTTCTTTGTGCTGCTCAAATTTTTTATCTCAAATTCTTCACTTAACTAAGCTTTTAAAACATTGATCTCAAATATATTTCTAGAGGCTATCAACATATCATCAACGAACAACAACAAATATACGAGAAATTTATCACTACATTTTTTATAATATATACAATAATCAAAATTGCTTTTAGTGTATCCTATCTTGGAAATAAATGCATCAAACCTTTTATACCACTACCTCGGAGACTGCTTCAAGCCATATAAAGACTTCTTCAAAAGACATGCTTGATTTTGTTTCTCAAAAACAACAAATCCCTATGGCTGGCTTAGTAGATTTGTCCTACAACTCATCATGCAAAAACGTTATTTTCATATCCATCTACTCAAGCTCCATATCAAACAAAGCAACTATGGCAAGTAAAACATTAATGAAAGTATGTTTTATAATTGGGGAGAACACTTCATAAAAGTTAACTCCTTCTCTCTCAGTAAAGCCCTTAGCAATCAATCATACCTTGTATCTAGCATCCTCAACCCTAGAAATCCCTTCTTTTTTCTTATAGATCATTTGCAACCTACAATCTTCTGTCTTTTGGGTACATCAATCAACTCTCATCCTATTCTTATGTAGAAACTTCATCTCTTCACTCTTAATTGCAACCCATTTATCAAAATCTAGCTGGGAAATTGCCTCTTTGTATGAGACTGGATCATTTCTTACAAACTCCTAGGCTGAACTCAATGCATAAGCTGCCAAATCTGAAAATGTAAACCGCTATGGTGGTTTGATCTACCTCCTCTCTTTATCGCGAGCAAAACGATAGTTTTGTATTGAATTATTTTCCTACTGCATATTAGGTAATAATGTGCTCTCTCTAGCTTCATCTACCACCTTCTGTTTCTCCTTTGAAACTTATGAAGTATCAATTTCAATCTCCACATTTTCCTTAACACCCAGTTAACTGCTTTTATGCTGCTCCATCTTCTTCATCATTATAGACTCATTAAATGTCACATCCTTACTAACAATCATTTTAGAGCCCTTGTCATCATTACACCACAAACAATAACCTAGTACTCCATCTACATAGCCTAGGAATATGAACTTTCTAGCACTTAGCTCACGCTTTCTATCATGAACATAAGTATGGGTTGGACACCCAGATACTCTCAAATTTGAGTAATTAGTAGGAGACCCAACCCAAACTTTCATTGGTATCTTGCAGTCCACAGTAGTTGATGGTATGGGTGTAAACAGATATTAAACGGATCAAATACACTGTTTTCATGTTCATATCCATTTAACTTTTTGAATATTCAGATATGAATACATATTTGAGATATTAAAAAATTATATTCGAATTCGTATCCGTCGAATATCGATTGAATTTGGATATATCCGTAATCGATTATAATTATTTAGATTTATTCATATTTTACTAAACTTATCCGTATTCGAAATATTTTTTTATATCCATATTCGATGATAATTATTTAAATATCTATTTACAAATATCCAAATACTTAAATCTATAAACTTATAATAAATACGTATTGTAATTAATAGAAGAAACTATATAATTTTATTAAAAGAAAGCAATCAAACAAATAGTATAATTTTTAATTAATAATTGACTTTATAATTGATTATTAGTACTACTACTACTACTACTACTACTTATTATTATTATTATTATTATTATTATTAATATTATTATTATTATTATTATTATTATTATTATTATTATTATTATTGGTATTTAAGTATATTAATTATAAAGTTAATCAAGAATAATTGTATTGATTAATTTTATTCTTCATTTTTTCTCTTAGATTACATTAATTTTTTAAATTTATTATTTTTTCTTTCTAATTTTTTAATTATAAATTTTATATAAATATATGAATTACGAGATTTTTATTAAAAATATAAATAATATATTATTTAATAAAAATGTATTCGAATCGGATATTAAATGGATCAAATACGCATTTATCATATTTGTTTCTATTTATACTTGGATATCTACTAATCAAATATAGATAATATCCATTTTAAACGAATGCGGATAAATTTTATATAAATGGATACAAATGCGAACGATAAATGAATTTTTGAATATCCATTTACAGCCCTAGTTGATAGTGACCTATTCACCAAGTAACACATAGTGTTAATTGCTTCTGCCCAAAAATCCTTAGACAATTCGACATTAATAAGCATGCATCTAGCTCTCTCCAAGATAGTCCTATTTATCCATTCTACAACTTTATTCTACTGTGGTGTATGTACAACTGTGACATGCCTCACAATTCCTTATTTTATCGTAGAACTCCTGAAATTCCTTGTTGCAAAACTCCAATCTATTGTCGATACTCAAGCACTTGCTTTTCTTTCATATCTGCTTCTCGATCAAAATTTTTCATTGCTTGAAGTTGACAAACACCTTATCTTTATGCTTCAGCATGCACACCCATACTTTCCATGAGAAGTCATTACTAAATGTTAGCATATACCTAGCACCTCCCTTTGAAGGAATCTGAGAATACCCCCAAAGATCTGAGTAAATGTAATCTAAAGTACCCTTAGTCCTGTGAATTGCAGTGTCGAATTTCATCCTGTATTACTTACCAAGCACACATTGCTCGCAGAAATCCAGCTCTCTAGTTTTCTCACGACATAGCAAACCTCGTTTGCTCAGTTCTGACATTCCACTCTCACTCATATACCCAAGCCGCATATGCCACAGTCATATAGTATTATTGACTAATGAAGAAATTGTTGCAGTACTTGATACTATGTTGCCCTGCAATATGTAAAAGCCATTCCTTTTATCTCCCATCATGATAAGTAGTACACCTTTGAAAACTCATAGAACTCTATCTTGAGCTTTATACTCACAACCGTTCTTGTCCAGAGTACCCAGTGAAATCAAATTTTTCTTCAGATCTGGAACATGATGCACAACTGCTAAGGTCCTTACTATGTCATCATCCATTTTGATACTAATTGACCTGATTCTTACAACCCTTCATAAAGCATCATTTCCCATAAGTACTTTACCACCATCGTATTTCTGATAAGTGGAAAATCAGTCTTCATATGGGCACATGTGGTGGGAGCAACCACTATCAAAAATCCACTCCGTGCTTAGTAAACTCTCTATAACATTGAGAACAAGCCCACCATCAAACTCATTCTCAATAATTAATACGACATCATCCTATTTCTGATCAAAAGTTTCACCTGCATCCTTCGCCTTTCCTCATTCTAGACAATTCCATTTCCAGTGCTGCTTTTCCATCACACCTAAAATATTTGTCACTGTTTTTAGGCTTGGTTTGAGACTTCAATTGGCCTTTACTTTTTTCCCTTTCTCTTAATCTCCCCTTAGCCACCTATTCTTCTCCACTTTCACTATCGTTAGTACCCTGGACATGTTTTCTCAATTCGTTGGAATTCAATAAAGCTTTTACATCCTCTATTGAAATTGCATCTTGTTCATATAGCAAAGTAGTGACCAAATGCTCAAAAGAATTAGGTAAAGAACACAAGAGAATTAATGTTTGATCTTCATCTTCAATTTTAACATTTATTCTAGCAAGATCCAAAATTGCTTCATTGAAATAATCAATATACTGAGTAATAGATATACTTTTCTTCATCCTCAACATGTATAACTTTTGTTTCAAATACAGCCAATTTGTCAGGGATTTTGTCATATAAAGACTCTCCAGCTTTAATCATACTCCTGCTGGCGTACTTTCCATGGCAACCTTTCTCAGTACATTATCTATCAATAATAACACCAGAATACCATAAGCCTTCGCCATAAACTCGTTATTCTCCTCATCTATCAGAATTTTCGACAAGAAATCTCTGTCTTTTAACACTCTTTGTAAACCTTATTGATACAGAAATGTGTAGACCTTCATATTCCACAGCCCAAAATTATTATTCCCATCGAATTCCTCTATCTCATACGTCATGGCTACCATCTAATCAGACTAACTCTGATAACAGTTTGTTGCTACCCAGTCAAATCGTATAATAAAATTGAGATGTAATAGTAAAGTAATTCAATTAAGAACAACAAGATTTAATGTGATTCGGCGATGTTTTTAATTCACCCAATAAAGAAAAAAAATGTATTGATCTCAAATCAAGATAACAAGTACAATAATATTCTTGTCCCACAATCTCACGTGAACACCAAACACTCTCATTCTAAACACTATCTCAAGAAACTATCTCAAAAGCAATTTAGAATCATTTGTGTATAATCTATTATAACTTGTCCCAGAAGAAAACTAATAATATTTATACCTGCGAAATAGAGTCCAAGTCCAACTAGACTTGCGTTGTGTGTTAGGGTGCAAAACACTTGCACCCTAATGCACAAACATAATATTGGGCAGTAAGTTTGCACTATGGCTCAAAAAACTTGTGCCCTGGCATAAAGTTACTGTTCACTACGTGTTGGGGCACAAAAAACTTGCGCCCTAGCACAAAGTTATTGTTCGCCGCGTGCTGGGGTGCGAAAAACTTGCGCCTTGGTGCACAAGGCATGTTTTTCCCCTACTTCACCCAACTTCGTGCACCTTAGCGCACTTCTCCTCATGCCCCAGAGCACAATTTCCTGCTAACGCATGCCAAAGTGTGTTCCTAGTGCCCATTTCAACCGCTTTACTCCATTTTGCACCATTTCTTCTAGTTCTCATTAATTCAGCCCAAATTTAAGGCAAAATCAATACAAACAAAACAAAACCAACAATTTTTGGTCTAACATTTTATGTTTGATAATGTTTTGAAATGATAAATTCAATCTTTCTTGCCCTAAGATCTGTATCCCTTTAATGTCAATATCCAATTGGATTTAAAACTCCACTATGAATACCTATTGAATATAATAACTTGGGACGACTTAGATAAATTCACGTCAACTAAAGACATATTAGATGTCGTATTTATAAATATCATCATCCAATATCACCAATTGTTGGCATTGAATCCATCGATGTTTTACTTACATTATTGTTTTGTTCTTACCTCTCTTGTTTTCTCTTTTGAATGTTCCAATGATTCAGGTGTCGAAGGATTTTTCTGAAACTTTACCGATCTGATCCATTCGTTTGTACTTTCAAGTTCAAGTTTCTTTATCCCATTCAAAATTGATCTAAATTAGTAAATTAGGAGAAAATTCAAGTTAATATTAAAAATGGCAACGTCTATTACATTAAAATTTTTTCTATCACTACAAAAGTAATTTAAATGATCCAATTCATAATTTCTTGAAAATAAAATAAAGTTAGAGTTCGAATCCATTTGCAACAGTCATCTGTAAACTAATTTTTTTATAGCGAACGAACTTCATTGATATTTTAATAAAATTATAACAAAGATCGTATTTTAAATAATAATTATGGCTTAAAGTAGACATTCCTTAATAAGACTAATATGATTACTACACTAATCCCCTTTCTCCAAGCTTCTCCGATAAAAGAAAATTTTAAATTTTCCTGCTCACATAATATAAAAATTCGTTTGCACCTTTTTTTTGAGAAAATTAATGAACGGTTGGGAGTTGGTGTCTATCCTCTTGCATAAGCACATGCAAGTTTGACACACACACACACACAAAGGTCATATTTGCCACGCAGACGTGATTCATTTTGAAATTCGACTAAGTTCGGTACAAATCGAAAACACCACTGATAAGCCCCTACCAGATGCTTGCCCATAAACTAGCCGAAATTATTGAATGTCCCATACAACGACAAAGGTGCTTGACCAACAAAATTAGTGAAGTGGGACCAGCTGGGAATATTTATAGACGTGCACACAGACAACACACGTGTCTAGTTGAAAGAATTAATGAAGCATGTACAATTTGCTTCTACAAAAATAATGCTTGACCAGCTGACCATGATTTTGCTTGCAGTATTTAGCAGCAATTATACACTCCTAAGAGATGAAACAAAAGATGCGGTTCCTCGAGAACTTGCCAATCAAATGTTGGTTGTCACCAGAAGTAATGTGCTCATTGTTCTTATGAATTTGTAGATAGCTATATGGATGAATTAGATGCCCCATGCAATTCTACTCTAGGGTTAACTTATTTACTCCAAATTTTGAAAATACTATACAAATTTCATATTTTGGCCATTCTGTATTGATGTTGCATGGAATTGGACTCGATATTCTTGTCAGAAATCGTTAAATGGTGGACTTCTATTGTAAAAACGCATTCGTCTAAAGATACTACTGACTTAAAAAATAAGTGATTATATGTCCTCTTTTATTATATAAATTGATATATATTGAGTCCTCGATAGATTTTAACTCATGAGACTCAAGCGACCCATCTTCAGTGGGCTTAGTTGAGTTTCTAATTAGTTATGTTAACCCTTTTACTGAATTTTTTTATTTTTATGCCCCTCAAGCTTTAGTAAAATACATCATGTATATGTCAATTGCTGATGTACACATTTGAGAAGAAATGAAAATTACTTGGCTTGTGGACTGAGATACATATAAAAAATGAGTTATATTCTGTTTGAAGTGGGAGAGGAGCGATTTTATAATTACAATTTTAAGTAAGAAATTAAATTTAACTAGTAATAGGACCTCGGAACCATTTACATGGGGCGACCATAGGGCTGAGTTGGCAAATTAATTGAATGAATTGGGCCGTGAATTTGTTACCAGGCTCTCCCATTAAATCAAGAACCCATAGAAATACTTAAGCCCATATAAATATAGGACTCGGAAATCCTTAGGGCCCGTTTGGTTGTATTTTTATTTTTATTTATTATTTTCATCATTTTCAAAATTTGAAAAGTTAGTTAGTGAAAATGAGTTGAAAATAAGTCTGTATTTGGATAGATTGTTGTAAAAGTAATGATTATATTCATTTTAATAAGTTGAGATGGATAGAGTAAAAATATTAATACAAAGAGAAAATATATAAATTATTGGAAGAAGATATATAAGTTATTAGATAATATGTTTTAAGAATGAAAATGAAAATAATATCGAATGAAAATGTATAAAAAATTATGTTTTCATTTTTAAATAGTGAAAAATGTGAAAAAGGGGTATAAAAATGAAACCAAACATGCCCGTAACTTGTGCCATGAAGTGATATGTTTGGATAGATTTGGCGTGTTGCATGGATGAACAGTGAACATCATTTGTTTTTATGTAATCCAACTAGTATGAGTGGATTGAGGGTATTACACCTAATTCATTATAACACTCACTTTTGTCAAGACTCAACAGATTTAGACCACCAGTATTTAAAGAAATCAACATATTTGAACTTGAAAAAGCATAGATATCCTCTCCAATTAGCCAACCATCAAATTAATTACTTGAATCTGGTTCTCTATTTGGAAAATCTTTTGTTTTAAGGATGACGATTGGCATATGGACAAGCACAGTGGGGAACTAAAAGTGCATATTTATATCCTTTTACCACGAAACACTTGACCGAAAACATTGTCCAATCCTAGCAGCAAAAATCTGCTGGGCCAAACAAGCAAAATAAAGTTGATATGTAATTTCCACTCTCATCATATAAACATCAGCTAGTGGAGTTGGAGCAAACCCATATTAGAAAGATTTGTCCTTTTCTGATTTAAAATTAAAGTGTAGGTTAAATTAAATATGGGTCTACTTTGCATGGGGTTCATACATATATCCATTTGGTGGCACGGTCAAATATTCATTTCATCGTATGTGCGTTTTGTCAAAAAGCATCTTCTATGCACTAGGTATTTGGGGAAAAAAAAAAAAAACAACTTTGAATCCTTAGTAGCATACAAGATATTAATATATGATTTTTCAGTTGGTTTGCCCCAATTAATAAAATGTACTTATATTAAGCTCTATGCATTTTTAAAAAATATATTTTGAATAAATTTTCAATCATGGCATTAGTAAATTCTAAAAAAATCATAATATTATAATCCTCGAATTGGTACAAAACTCATTCACAATGAATGATATTCATCCTGATGAGGTTGAAAGTCGTTTATAGTGAAAGAGTACTGTTTAGGGTAGATCCGACTAGAAAAGTCGAGTAATTTGATTGATGTTTTTCTCAAAGTTTGAGATCTGCAATAGCAACACACGTTAAACTAGCCAAAGTGCCCCCGGCTAAAGCACTCCAACGCTCAAGTCAGTTTTGGTCGAGATATAATAATCAAACAGAATATTAAGAGCATATAATGTATTTGACATTATCTGAAGTGTGGTTGGCTATGATGTATTTATAACATTCTCCTTGTATGTGATTTGTCAAAGATGCCCTTTCAGATACATTGGGCTTTAGTCCTTGTTAGGGGATTGATGGTCACTCCAGATCTTGGTACTGTTTCAGGTGACTTTATCTCCTATTTTCTATAGTGAACAACACCTCTAGTATGCGCCTCTCTGCCAAAGGTGGTAGCAGAGTTGGTGGTAGCGACTGTATTGACTGTCACACACTATTAATACGGAGGTGTGCTACCTGTCAGAATAATAAATGCAACGTGGATTTGAGTCAACAATGAAGTGAGTTATGAGGTCGATATATAAATCGAACAGATGTGGCTAGTCGATTATAGAAATGGCAAAATATGCTAAAACGGATGTTGACAATTCACTCAACCAAATAATTGTTGTTAAGTGGCTTAATCCAAAACTAATGTTGGGCCTATTGAGCTAAATGGACATCTTGGGTAGTTCAAAACTGATGTTGGATTATTGGGCTAAATGAACCTCTTGAACTATCCCATGTCACATCTTATACCACATCTAGAGTTAGTCAACAACTTGGTTCAGCATATGAGTTGTTACACTTCCATTTGGTGATATGTGTTTTCAAAAAAAAAAATTCCTTCACTAACATAGATTTGCAGAGTCTGGCGGAACAATACCTTGTATGACTAGTGGAACACTGCCTCGTAGGACTGGTGCTCATTTGTGTTAGTCAATGAGTTAAATTTTCCTTTATTTTGAACTCAATTTATCTGTTTCATATATTATACAAGAGGTAAAACCAAAAACATAGAAGAAAGTAGAAAAACAACAGAGAGAGAGAGAGAGAGAGAGAGAGAGAGAGAGAGAGAGGGAAGACAGACAAAAATCAAGTGGATTTTGTTGTACCCACATCCACTAAACAAACAGTGTTAGTTGACGAGCCATGCTCCAAAAGATGTCATCCCTTACATCATCTCTCACATAATTCAATTGACCTAAAACTTGCAGCTCCCAAATCTTTGTAGGGCCCGACCCCAACCACACCCTCCTCTTCTGCATACCCTTTCACTCCTCTACTTCTCAGCTTGTACCATCCTAACCCCACAACTCCTGCAAATACCAAAATTGCCCCAAAAAACAATCCCAACCCCAACCCTAACCACGTGCCCACTCTTTTATTCCCTACACCCTCCCTCATCTTAAAGTAGCCCATCTTGGCCTCATCCCCAACTGCGACAAGTGTCTGCATGGGATAATCTATCATGTAGCAGAACCCAGATGAGTTACTGTACACCACGCCCCAACAGGTGCAGTTTTCCTCACACGCACTCTCGCACAGTTCAAAGGAGGCCATTCTTTTGTACCCCATCAATTCTTTAAATGGCAATTCCACCCCATTTCTTCTCAATACCCTGAACCGGTTATCATATGCGCCGCAAAAATCACCGGAAATCTGATTCTCCGGCGGAACACAACCACCGGAACCGTGAGCCGTCCGATTATCTAAGCAGGAGCATTCCTTGCCCGGTATGCATAAACCGTAGGAGCCGCAAGCACTAGGTAATTCGCAAGGGTCGGATATTGCTTGATAATCCAATATCCAACTTGACCCGGTCCAGTAATATCCTTTAAGATTTCCATCGGGTTCAATTCTGACCCGGCGGATACCCGATACGTTTTGCTGAAAAGTGTTGAAAGACTGCACATCAACTGGGATTGACCCGTTTTGAAACATACCCAAATATCCATCAGACTTGAGAACCAAGTGTATGGGTTGGCCTTCAACTATATCCGCTTTTGCCTCCAATGCCCGGTGTTTCAAATATATTTGACCGGGTCCCGGATCCGAATTATCAAACTTTGCATATAGCCCCATGAAATCTGAACCCAACTGCATAGAGTAAAGCGCATTCGACGAGACTAAAGCCATGGTACTCGTGAAATTTTGGTTTTCAACAAGGGTATCCGAGGGAAAGTCAAAACTTTGCCACAAAATAGTGACTCCATCGAGCTTCTGTATCAGGAAGTTTGAGGTGTTGGAGAGCCAAACACGGTCCCCATTAGTCTCAGTTGACCAAAACACCCCCGTGTGGGTATCAGACAAAACCAGGCTACCATTGAAGAAAAGCTGAGTGGGGTCGGCCCATCTCGCCAAAAGGGTCGTGCGGGCGGTCCATAGCGGAACCGACGACGGGACGTGGAGAACACAAAGACTTAGTCGGTCGCGGGCGACCCGGAGAAAACCCAGCGAGTAGTTACCCGAGGAATCGTTAAGCAGAGGCTGAAAAGATAAGACGGATGGATCTGGAGTGGCTTTGAAACCTACGGGAAGCTCCTTTGGAGACGATGATTCTGCAGCATGTGAGCTCCACGCGACTGCTTGGAGAGCTGTGAAAATGGCGAGCAGAAGGAACTGCGCCGCTGAATTGAAGTTTAGATATTTATGTCCATCCATTTCAAAAGGCTAATCGATACTGCCATGAAAATATATATATATACACACACCACATATACAGGACATATATATAATAATTATATATATTTTTGCTAATAAAAATAAAAAATCTGCATATATAATTAAGAGAGGCAAAATTTGAGGAAGGAAGATTTGGGCGCGTTTATATGGGGGTGGAGTAGTTCTTTTAGGTCTCATAAGTCACCAGATAGGCAAGCGATCGAGAGGTTATATTTTATGCACAGAGATAATACAATATATAATGATACTATAAAGAGTGAACTCCTTTCCTTTTTGGTTTTTTCTTTCTTTTTTTGTTATTTTTTTTCAATGCATGGCGATGATCCTGGAGAAGTGGATTTGTGTGCAGGGATTATATTATATTGGCGTGTGATATAAAATGATTGGCAGATCTACCGAAAGCCGGAATTAATGTTAAAATCGATCTGCAACTCGAATATTTTAAATGTATTTAAACTTAACTTTCGAAGATATATAGTTTAGTGTTAAGCACGATCGGACAAAATATTTGACTAAATTTATTTTAAAAAATTTATAATTTTCTACGTCTTAAAATTTACTTTATTTTTAAACTTTACAAAATATTAAATTATGGTTTGCCGATAAGCTCTTAATATTTTTGAACAAAATAAGAACTTATTATAAAATATTAATAATGATAATTTTATAATTAATTTAATTAAATTAGACGAGATTGTTTTAAAAATTATAAACCTAAATTTAGAATTTATTACTTTTTAAAAAGAATTTATTATTTTGAGAGCTTATAGTTTTTTTAACTTTATTAAATCATAAATATCTTATAACCTATTTTAATAAACTTATAAACTCGTCTGAGCATCCTCGAAATTTGTTATTTACTAATCTCTTATTAATTGCAATTGCGTGACTTGACACAACTATATATCAAAATTGGGTAAACAATGCACTTGGAGATAATGTTGGTTGCGAGATGCACGTCAATTATATAGTTTTTATCTTTATTTATTTATTTTTGTATATATTTTAGAATATAAATATAAGATTAAAAAAATTATATTCTCTTACTCTTAATTGATGATCTTGTACATAAAAAATAAGATTGAATTCCAAATCTTAAACTTTAGACTTATATATATATATATATGAAGACAATGTTATTAAGTAAATTAACTACTTTTACTCTAAGGCTAAATATGTGACATAAGAATAGATGGTTTTCAGTAAAAAAATCAAAAGATTGGTATAGTAAAAATTTTAATTAGATCGAGTGCTAAGTTTGCAACTCATCTTGTTCAACCATTGCCATTGAATTTTTCGAGGATGCATGGATGGTGAAAACCACCCCCCCACCCCCCACCCCCCTTTCCTTTTAAATTCAGCGGTAACAAATACACTCAAATACTCAATCTATTATAAAATGATCATTGATGCTAAACAATTTTGATCTCATTTTGCATTAGCAATTTACTTATAGATTTAATACTTATAAATAAATTGAGAGATTGAATGTCCTGCATTTGATTCATTGTAAAATAATTCATTGCTGTCAAACAATTTTGATGTCATTTCACACTTGCAATTATGTGGCCCAACAAAAAGTCAATTCTCATAAGTAACAAATAATGAAAATTAAAAAATTGGGTCTCAATTTTGTTGCACCAAATTTTCTACCAAGTTGCTGAGGCTGTCAGAGTTCTAACAAATCCATGGTACTACTTTCTTCGCAACTGTTCTTGGTTTGAATTTTATTATTTCTTATTCTAGAACCCCAATATTCCTAATTTCCTGCAAAATTAACGAAATTAAAAGTTTAGAAAATATGCCCATATAATTTACCTTAGATTAAAATAATGAAATGGGAGCTAAAAGGAAAAAAAAAATTAATTGAATTCATAAGAATTCAAATCCACATTTTCTTGTGATCATTAGGTAAACATTTTATTTTTGAAAAGAAAAAAGAAAAAGAAAAATGGTTACAACTTTATCTTTGGACTTTTGTCGAGACTGGAAGGACACGTGGATGAATAAATTGGTGATAGGGTGCACTTATATGGGGCTTTGACTTTGGGTTTTAATTCCAATTTAAGAAAGCCTCAACTTGCAAGTTGATACTGTAGTACGACATCGTGTGGACAATAAAAGTCCAACCAAACTTCATTCCAACCAAGACCAAGAATAAAAGCCTCACCTCCTCCCAACCAACTCCATAGATTTGTATCTTATTATCTTTGAAGACCTAGGCCCCTCCTCTCAATTTAATTTTCTCATTGAATTTAACTTTATTGATTCTTTCTTTTCTTTTTGATTTATATTCTGATGCGAAAGTCAATCTGAATTAAGAATTAATATTGAATTTGATCTCGATCCCTAAATTTTAAATTTGAAATGCGATAAATTAACCTACAACATGAATTAGTAAATTCAATAAAGTAACATCGATCAAACTCCTTTAATACTTAAATTAAAGAATAATAAAAAAAGTTCAAGAGAGCCAAAAAAAATATAACTGCAGTAAAGTGACGTTACCTTTTACTAAATAATTGAACGTGTATATATATTATTGGAGTACTCACCTAGTAACATCTCAGATCACATAGTAAATGTTTTAAGCATTTGAGAAATGTCTTATAACTACTAGAGCGATCACATCATTTGGATCAAAATTTTGATCAATTTGAATCGGACCAAATCCACATGAAAAGATACTAATCTTAGTCAAACTCATTTAGATATTTAACAAAAAATAACTACTTAATAATCATTTCATTAAAAAAATTAAATTAAAATAAAATAAAGGGTACATGTGGTCCTAAAAATTTCATAAAGATGCTGGTCCCAAGAGTATAGTGTTCTTCAATGCCCTGATGTGTTCAACCCATCAACTATCTTGTAGATTATCATATCCGCAAAAATGATAAAACAACTTAATAATCTATTCCAATTTGTATGAACGTGCATTATCAGCCGGCCTTACTTTAGTAGAGAATCACTAAATGACAAAGTGGAAATTTAGTTGGAAAATATGAACTTGTTGAGCACAGTACCTACTATTAGATCTAGCCTAATCCTAAGTTCTACGTTGACACTTCATTTATTTTGAACATAGGAAGCATTAAACTTTTACAATTGGCCCCAACCAATATTACTTTCCATATATGTTTTTTTAGATAAAAGTAAAATATTTTATTATGAATCAAAGGATAATGTGTTAGCAATTACAACAAAACCAGAATGTCTAGAAGCATAAGAAGGATTTGTCATACAAGTTAAAAGGTGGGCACATTAGTTCGCGTTTCGGCCAACTTGTTTGAATAAAGCATAACGAATAAAAAATAACATCCATTTAACATCAAATATGATATAACTAATATGTAATAAATTATAACCGACACATCAAAGAGCACTGATCACTGCAAAACAACCACCTTCGATACACACCTTGTCCCAAGAAAACCAAGAACACAACTCACAAGCAAATTTAGCAGCTAACGCCTCCTCAGCTTCCTCAACACAACTGAGAATAAGACGGGAAAACCAAGCAATACAATAACCTTCATGATTACAAGCAACAACTCCCACGCCCGTCGAATGAATATCTTTGAAGACAGCGGCATCAAAATTAATTTTGACCTAAGATTGAGGAGGTGCTCTCCAAGATGATACCAAGCTGTTCAGGTGTCTAACTGAGTCTCAATGGCGAGCCTGACGGAATCGATCAAGAAAATTTCCAGCAGAAACAGTAACTTGCAGAGGCTCCTGGGTGCCTCCCCCAAATAGTCACGTTAACATGAAAGTTTAATTTGAGAATTTGAAGTCAAGCCCTCGTAGTAGTAGATAAGAACGTCAGACTTATCACTTGAATTAGACGATATTGGGTCAATAATTTTTAAATAAAACAAAGTACCAGAAACATGGTAGATGACCTTGAATCATGCGCAAGCAAAGATTATTCTGAAATTGCACTTTTAGTCAATTTTAGTCCATGACTTAGATTTTTGCGAACACACACACACAAAAAGAGGAAAAAATGTAACTTGTCATCAATTTTGGGCAAAGAAGTCTATCATCTAGAAACATGGCCGGCCAGCAAGATGCATAAATTAATAATGATAATAAATATAGCAGAAGACAAATTAATTCTGTTTGTATGGGAAAGTAGCAATGCAGACCAACAACACTGAACAAGAAAGCATAAACTAAATATCAATCCTAATAATAGGTGACGTCTGGGCCACAGCCTCTTTTCGGCCCAAATTGATCACATATTAGTGGGCTCATTCAAACAGACCTCCAGGTTTAAGATTTATAGGGCGCTCAGCTAAATTTATTTTAAAAGATTTATAAGTTTCAACATATTATAAAATATTTTTAAAATTTATAAATATTAAATTTTTTTAAAATAAATTTTTAAAAAATTTAAATAAAATAAAATGTGGAGCTTGTAAAATATTTATAATGATAATTTTATAATTAATATGATTAAAATTAAGAAAATTTATTAAAATTTTAAAAATAAATTAGAAAATTTTTACTTTTTAAAAAGAAACTTATAAGTTTCAACTTCCAAACATTTTATTTTAATAATTTATAAATTTTTTTTTAAAAAAAATTAAAAATTATTTTTTAACATCTTATAAAATATTTTTAATAAGTTTATGATCTCACCTAAACACCTATATTTTTAATAAGCTCACCTTATTTGTCTGCAATAGGAAAAACTCAATCTTAATGTTGAGAGTGGGATTTGAACCCACGCCCTTTCGGACCAGAACCTTAATCTGGCGCCTTAGACCAACTCGGCCATCTCAACTGGATGTCCATTATTAAGAATTTAATTTTCCTTAATGGAGCTAAAAATAATTGCCATGACGAAATGGTATCATCCACAATATAATTGTGTTGACATCGAACAATTCATTTATTTATATAGAAGTTAGGAAGAATTGGTACCCAGCCTTCATTCTCTTTTTGACCTCTCTTAATTCTAGCAAGGTGTCATTATAATTGACTTGTAAGAATTTAATCAACTTGTACTTTTTAAACCCAAGAAAGGTGAAAACATAGTGAAAATTTTTACCAATCATGTGTTTGATTTTTTTCTCTGTTGAATGGTACAATGGATTCCAACCCCGACACCCCTTTTACTCATATTCTTCGACAACTGATGAGACATCACTAATGGTGGAAAAAGAGAGGCTTATAAACCCGCGTCTATATCTTCTTCAGTAAAATAAAGCATTTAATATTAAATATAATAAATATTTATTTAAAAAAAAAAAAAAAAAAAAACCTTTCGTGTTTATCTCATCTTTTTGCACCCAAGCTTCTAGAAAATACTCAAATCAAACAGAGTTACGCATTTTGATAAATCATACATCACTTAGAAATATATATTTTTAAATTTTATTATAACATATTCTTTTTTAAAAAATAATAAATTTAAAACACTAAAGTAATACATAGTAAGACTGCCAGCCCACCTTAGAACAAAGGTCTTCATGCAATATATATATATATATATGTATATAAAGTAAATCGATGGTGCAGTGGTCAAAAAACATGGAATGTAATTAATTTTTACAGATAACAACAGAGAAGGACAAGAAGAGAGAAAGTGAAAAACGAGGAAACACACTTTGCACGTGTAAGAGAATTTTAGGAAGAATAATACAATTTGTGTGTTGAAAACAGCTGTCGCCTGTCGGCCATGGAGTGAATATATTTAACATCTTCCCCCTCTGCCCCGCCCCTGGCCCCGTTCTTTCTATGGTCTATAACTTCATGAAAAAATGAAAATAAAAATATAATAATATTATATAATTAAAGTAAATATATATTTAATTGAATGGCATGAGATAATCATTCACATCAATGAAAACTTTTAGATCATTTACTTATTTTATAATAGTCGAATTCTAAGTAGATTTAAGATTTATTGGATTAAAATATACTATGTATCATAAATATTGTATTTGGATGAGTTCACAATTTTTTCAAAACATCTTATAAATTAATTGAGAGTAGGGCAATCAATGGAGCGAATTTTAATTCGAATTCGATTCGAATTTGATTTGATTATTTAAGATCTTTAACCGGTAAAAGATTCGATAAATGTAATCCGATTACAAAATTTTAAAATTCGAAATAAATGGAGCGAATATGGATATAACTCGATCCAATCCATTAATAATCCGAATTCAGATATATTTAATATTATACATATATTTACACATAGTCCTATAGTAATGCCAAAGTATATATTTGGATGAAAGAAGTAATGAACTCTTGTGCAATATATGAATTCATGTGTTTTTTATATAAAATTGTAGATTTCAGGCTTATTTACATCATAATTATGTCATTTATTTTTTAATTTTTATAAGAAAAAATTATGTGGGAAGAATAATGAGTAAGAACCAAATGCCATAATATAGCAAGAATGCAACACAAATCACGATTTGATTATAATGAGTTTCTTTTTTATAAAATTTTGAGTTTATAGTTAATTGATTAAAAATCATATATAACTATGTATTTATAATATCAAATAAGTACTATTATTAGCAATTGAACCTAAAATGTAATGATCTGGTAAATGAATGTAATTGAGTTAAATTCTATTGTTGCTTTTAACTGATCAATAGACTTGCAAATTTATTCATTAATTTGTTGTGTATTTTTTTTTAAGGATGAACGTTTTGAATTTGGACTCTAATAAATTTTTAGAAAAATAATAAATATATGATGATTTTTGAAATATTCGGATTTGAGTTTTTTTGGATTATCCGACGGATATCCAACTTTTATTTGGATCTGGATATGGTTATACCAACTACAAATTCAATGGATCTTGGATCGTATTTCGATCTAGCATATTACTTCCGAATTCGGACTTGAATTTAGTGTGATACGATTCGAATCCGACTCATTGACAATCCTAATTGAGAGTTTATAAAATGTCATAAATTGATAAGTAAAATTTAAAAATTGAAAAAAAACATCTTATAAGCTCTTAAAATAAGGTATAAAAGTATTATAAACTCTTTCAGAAAAAAGTAATAAGTTATTAACTTATTTTTAATTCAATTGTATGAATTACAATAATAAAAAGTTTCATATTATATTGATCACTGACTTATATATTATATACTCAAATTAAATAGATTTAGTGTTATTGAATTAAAATATAATTATATCATAAAGAGGGTATTTGGATGAGCTTATGTTAGTTGCTCAACACATTGAGCGTTTATAAGATATAAAAAATTTATAGGTAAAATTTTTAGAAAAAGCTTGTCAAAAACTCCCAAAACAAAATATTCTTATAAGCTTTTTTAAAAAATAATGAATTTTATTTTTAAAATCTTAACGAATTTCTTTAACATTGACCGTCTTAATTATAAATTTGCAATTACTAGTATCTCATCGTCTCTACAGCCTTATTTTACATAAAGATTTTTAGAATTTATATTTAAAATAAAAGACATCTTGTAAACCTCAAAAATATATTATAAAATATATAGAATATTATTAAATATTTTAATTAAGTTCTAACCAAACACCCTGAAAATAAAAATATTAATATTATTGAGTATGATTTAATAATTTACAATTACATTGACATCGTATCCAATCAAATTTAAAATCAAACTCGGGCGTGCACAGAGATGAGATCACCATGAAAATAACAATGGACATGCAGTGCTGAAGACTGCACCAGTGACACACACATATTATATTGGGTATCTTCTTACTTAAACTCTGTCTCACTTTACCTTCCTGTATTTTTAATTATGTTATTTTGTTTTCCTGTATTTTCAATTTTACTTCATTTACTTTAATACTGTTAAAACATCTTCAATTTTTGCTAGCAAACCAAGCAAAAATGATTAGATTATTATATTTTATATTAATATGCTCAAAATGCTTATATGTCAATATATTTTTGCCAATCTCTCTCAATTACTCTTCTCTTATATTAATACACGAATTTTATATAAAATAATATTAAAATTAAATTAAAAAATCCAAACTGAATGCTAAAAGATGAAACTTGAACATCACTATTGATTGCACTACAAATATATCAAAAACTTGTATCATATACTAATAGTACATCTCTAGAAGAAACAATGATATCCATTAAAGAAAATTCAATTGATAATATACAAACCCCATTTTTTCCTTTATAGAATTATTTTACTAATTTTGTTTTATTATCAAATACACCCCTTTATGAAATCATTAAAAATCGAAAAAAAAAAAAAAACATTGCCTTTAACACAAAGTAACAATAAAACTATGAGTAAGTGAGATTTCATATAAGTATTTGAAGTTGGTCTTCAAGAAATGCATTTCCATTATATTTTTTTAGTGATTTAATATTTCTAAATTTTCATATATAAATTTTATTTTTTATGAAGAAGATGAATTTTATTTTTTAAATAAATAATTAAAAATTATGGGCAACTTCATCTTTTAAAAAGAAAAAGTTAACTGTTTTAAGAAAATAAAGAGAATTAACAGAATTGAATAATTTAAGTAAAATAAAGAGTACAAACTGGTAAAATAATATAATTAAAAGTATAAGGGAGTAAAATAAGATAAAGTTCAAATACAATGGGCAAAATGGATTTTACCCTATTATATAATTAAAACACAAATTGACAGAGATTGAACAGTAGTGGACTTGTGATTATAATACTAATTACTACCATTAAATTTTCTCATACTATAAATATTATCTGTTTAGCCATACATTCCCCAGTCTTCTCTCAAGTCTCGCTTCTCTCTCTCTCTCTCTCAGAAGTTTGTTCAGAAGTCACAAGTGATGAAGCGAATTTCTCATGCAGCAATTATTTCCCTCTTTCTTCTGTTAATTATCATTTCTAATACATCTGCTGCTCTCCTCTCTTCACATAGAGGTACTTTATGCCTTTTTATATTAGCCTGCTTTTAATCAAAACAGATTAATAATATTCTATCTTTTCTGAAAAGCATAATTTATGCATATGCATGTAAAAACACAGGTGAGAGTACCCCAGGGACAAAGCCCAATGAAATCACCCCGCAGGAAGATGATTTTTCAAGTGTAAGCCCATTTATGCATATACTTTCTTGTCTCTCTGAATTCCTGGATATATAGTTACTTGTGTGACTTAATTTTTGTCTTTTGAATAATTTGTGGCTTAATAATCCTTTGCATATGTGTGTGTGTGTTTGTGTGCGTGCGTGTGTGTGTGTGTGCAATCTTGTGAACAGTTGATGGGATTGGAGGAATGTGTTGATAAAGATGAAGAGTGTGAAAAGAGAAGAATGGTGGCTGAAGCTCACTTGGACTACATCTATACACAACACCACCAACACCCCTAGCTAGATACACAACTTTACTTCTGCTTCCTAAAACAAATATATGTATACAAACTCTTCCTTTTTTCTCTGTTTTTTGGGGTATTACTGGCTGTTTGGCTTCAAATTTGTACTGCTTAATTAATTAGCACAATTTTTTCTGTTAACATATCAGAAGATGTGGAGCTGCACCTCTCTGTATTGAAACTAAAACTTAGGTAACATCTGTAAAACAGAACTCACAAGTGTTGGTTTCTTTTTTTCCTTTTTCATTTTTTGTTCTCAGAGCGAATTAATGCTTTTATTTAAATTTATTGTGTTAGAAATTATGTAATATATATAATTTACATAATTATGAAAATCGCAGCTACATAAAAAAAAAATTATAAGGATTAAAGAATAAAAAATCGAAGAGTCACATGTAAGTTTCATTTAATGCATAATATATGTAAACTGGCAAATTGAATATATTTAAAATTTAGTATAATTTTCATTTTAGAAGTAAAAGAATTTATATATATATATATATATATATATATAAAGTAGTATAGATATGGAATTTGGCTACATAGAGTGTAATAAAATTCAAATATAAAATCCGAAATGCTCTCATTTGAGGATCCAGACCAGAACGCTTTTGGCTAAAACATCAACACACGTCTTTGCATTTATTCCTTATCGTAATCCTGAGATAATGGCCAAAAGAGAATTGTGGTCAATAAAGAATGTGATTTTTATTGGGTCACCTCTTTTGTATTCAATCCAAATCGACAACAGAAAACGGGTCAATTTAAAACTCTTATTGGAAATTGATAGACCTAAGTTGACTTCACAATTTCATTAACAAATAATATTGCTCAGAATCTCACTCCTTTTTCAGGGGTGGTATTTATTACGTAGATTAGTATTTACTAGATATTTTTTTGGTGCCACGACTCACCACTCAACATGTCTAGCATGTTTGCCGAGAAAAACATAAAAAAAGAACTAATTTCTTCACCCCATCCCCCACGATTTTTAAAATGTACTAATCAATGTTTTCAAAATAGAATTTGAACATGTGATATTACTGATTAATAGTTCAATCGACGATCGAATCGATATGACATTAATGATGTAATAATTATATTTAATTTTATAAATATATATATATATATAATATTTTAATATTATTAAAAAATAAAACTTTCAATTATATAAAAAGAATATTATTTGAAAAAAAATTTAACTTACTTATTTTGAAGTATATTTTTAAAAAAATAATAATGTTTAAAAATTAATAAAAAAAATATTTCACATTACTTTAAATAATCATTCGTTTCATACTTCAACACAAATAAAAATAAATTCTTCTATGCTAAATATTTGATATAATTTTAGAGAGATTAAACAGAATAAAATAACAAATTAAATATAAACATTCGTATATAACTACCACTTCATTAAATTTCAAAAAAATAAATTCAAATTTTAAAAAATTACATATCCAAAATTTTTAATCATCTTCAACATAATTTTCTCTTTTCTTTTTTTAAAAAATTTAAAAATTTTGAAAAAAAAAACCTAAATCTATTGAACCAATCAGATTTTGACTAATTTTGATCACTCCATTTTTAATGACTCAACTGAATCGGACTGGGCTTCGATCACCAGTCGGATCGGTCGAACTAGCTAGTCCAGTCCGATTTTCAAAACCTTGGTACTAATTAACATCACCCTCACATTTATATGTATAAAGTATAAAATTCAAATATGTAACTCTTCTAAACATGTGAGTGAATTTTGAAAATAATATATATATATATATATATATATATATTAAATGCTGACCATTTGAAGTGTATTATGTTAAATTTACAACATAAAAGTATTATGTTGAAATTCATTTAATGGCATTTATATATAGATCCAACACATTAATACATTACAACATAATTTACTTTATAATATTATCAAATACGCATTCAACAATTTTCGAACCCACACAACATTATCCAAATAGGTATAGCTTACAAATATTTGTGGTCTTCAGAGATAATAGGACGCTACTAAATGTGAAAGGAAGACTTAAAGGAGAGAGAGAGTCTTCAGAGATAATAGGACGCTACTAAATGTGAAAGGAAGACTTAAAGGAAAAGGAGAAGAAGAAGAAGAATCAGAAGAATAATGGGTAGCTTTCAACTACAACTAGAACTCAAACCTGCAATCGATCTACTTGTAAGAATAGCAACTTATTATCAAACTATCCATTTGTCAAAAAGGAAATAAATAAATAAGAAACTACTTATAGCAAAAATGGATCACATACTTTTCCTATCTGCAAAGGACAACTCCACTTGGAACCAGCTTTGGAAGAACAATAACCAAAATTCTATATCAAACTTTTGTGTTGGACCAATGCAAGAAGGGATTCTTAATGATAACAAAAGGAAAAGCAACAGGTTGACAGAAACATAATCAGAACTCACAAATAGTTTCTGAATGATCATCGTTGCAATTGTTGCCAGCAAGAAAATAGTAGTAATGAAATATCCAAACCTCTAAACGGTGGCAGAGCAATGCCATACAGAAGGGACAACTCACAAGAGCCATCAATCCAAGATTGACCATCATCAAATGAAGCAATTTTCGCAGCAGAATCAAAGCTTCAGCATTGCACTATTAAAAGAATACACACAAACTGATTTCAAAGAGTCCCAAAAGTTCAATCGCAACACACACTGCTTGTGATTGCAAGTTCAATATAACAAAAAAAGCATACATTTTTTCAGCAGCACCAAACGTAGATATCCCCATATTTCTAGGAACACCATAAATTAAAAATGAAAATCCTATCCCAACTTCTCAGGAGTCAGAAGAATCATTGCAACACAAACATTGCCACTCAACATCCCTAATGAGCCTTAACATACCATAAAACTAAAATACCATTAAACATTGCTTTGTTGGAATGCTTCGGGCAAAAGATTGAAAACTTATGTCTTGAGAGGAATGAGAAAAACATGAAATGAGTGAATTCAGAGCAGAATGCAAACCAAGTTACTATTTCGACAATACTCAGTCTTGCCTACAGCATTTCTGGACATCAAACTTGAAAAATATGCTGGTAAAGGACTTCTCTCTAAATAGGATATGGCTGGAACCAAGATGAAATTTTGACTGATAAGACAAGAAAACTAGAAGTGGACATTTGAGAACCATAAGCCACCTATATATTTCCTTTTACTTTGAAATACATAAATAAACCTTGAACAAGTTAAGAAAAAAGCTACAGGCAACAGGTTGCAAGGCTCATAATAAAAGCAATGAACATAGTGCTTGCTTTGCATGAGCTACAAGTGCTTCAGTGCAGTACACAAAAGACCAACCTCCCATCAGTGTCTCAGGAAATCGAACAGTTTGGACATGAGGAAAAGAAATTGGCGCAACTATTGTTGATATATATGGGAGGAGTGGTACGCATGCAAAATTTCTGTTCACATTCCTGCCATGCACAATTAGCACAGTCAAGGACCAAAATATGTAACCACTGAATAGTACTGATACAGATCTTCTGCAAGCTTCAATACCAGACACCTGCGTCATGATATCAGTTCCCAAATTGAAAAAGTTATGCATCCTTTTCCTAAAATTGAAACAAGAGAAAGAGTCAAACAGGGGGATAGCTTGTGGAGACAGAAAATATCAACCACAGATAAGCATAATAAAGCAAAGTATCAGTAACCAGAACACAGCGAAAAGTTTTGCTTGATAGGCTTTCCACTTAAAAATAATTCAGGGGACAACATCTTTCTTGAGAGAGAGAGAGAGACAGAGAGATCTGTACATGCCTTTTTAACACCTCTCCACAAGATGAAATTTACTACATAGCATAGCCAACAGGTGAATGAACTAGAATAACCAAGGATAAAGTTGCAAAAGCATAAAGAAGAAAAATGATTTAAAGGCAGGAAGCATGTTGATTTAACCAGGGATACAAAAATAAGAAGTGATCCCCAAAATTGCCAATTTAGTAATGTTAACTAACAAATGAAATGTGATTGGCCATATCCAGTTAAGTAAAACATTATATGACTTAGTCTGAATGCTATATATATATGTATATGCATTCTTCCAATTTCGGTGAAACACCATACTACAAGCTTAATTGATTGCTATGCTTTTACAAATTATTTAAGATATTCTTTTCTCATTTGAAAATGCGAAATATGAAAACAAGAAATGTTAGTCCTTACCAGTTTGACATCACATGCCTGTAACAAGTCCTGAACAAAATCTTCTGACATACAGTTAACATGGACTATCAGACTCGGACTAGCAATATCACCCATGGTTCCAATTCTTTCTGGAGACAATGATGATGGAATAGTCAAGTAGCTAGCTCCTTTGAACATCCATTCTTTTCTTTCTTCACTGTAGAAGTCTTCAAACAACCCGCCACATAAAATACAGGCACATTGACTTTCATCTGCTGGAACCATCTGCTCAGTACTTTCCAATGTGCCACCAGAATCTCGTACCAGGTCTGAGGATTTATCTCCACCTTGAAAGTAACCGACTCTAGCAACCCAATCCCTTGAGTTGGAATACCATTTCCTTGAGTTCTTGTACAAAGGATCTTCACCAGGAACCCTTAGTGCATGCCATTCCATGTGTCTGTCAAGTGGTTCTTGAAGCTTGAGTCTAAGACCACATATGCTACACTGATATGGGAGGTCAGAAAGAAGATCAGTGATCACATCTGAATGCAATTTACGAACTAAATCTGGCCTGAATTCAAAACCAATAAGATTTTTTATCTTTGCTGTTGACTGGGGTAAACCATCAGAGGCCTTAGCAGCAGGCTTGGATGAAGATGGCTCATCTGTGATAGGCAAATGAGGTTTTCCCGTGGCCAATGGAACAGAAGAATCTGGAGTAGAACTAGTACTTGAAAACCCAGGACCTCTGTCAAGAGGTTGGTCAAGGCAATGGGTTGAGGCAGATAAAAGTGAATTTGATTTGGAAGCAGATATCAAGCCTTTCGCCACCAATGAGCTTAAAAGGCTAGAAACAGGATTAATGGGGGAATTAACTGTAGTTGGTGTCTGTTCTGACCCAATACCTGCTAAGGATGAGGGAGGCGGGTCAGGCGGCTGTTTCAACTTTTTTTGAGAAAATCCAGGGCGCCGTGCGTTTCCATGCAATGGTCGAGAGGACAAAATGCTAGCGGGAGGTGGGCCACTAGGAGGATTTGGTTCAACAGCTCCTGGAGATGACCCAAGCCCAACTTCTTGGACACTCAGTTTAGCTGAGCTACCCACAAGAGAACTACTACCAAGTATTCCACTTTTTACCACAGCACTTAACAAGCTGCTAGTAATTGATTGTCCAGGGGAGTCCATAGTAAGAGGATTTGACTGGTCAGATAACGAATTCTCCATCATTGAGCGACTTGCAGTGCCTGAAACTTGCGAACGCAACAAGTTCTGTCTGTCACCAGAAGATTCAATTTCAGATACTTCAAGCTTTATCTGTTGAGTAGAAGGAACATGTTTCCTCTGTTGAGAAGGAGGCATTGCAGCAGACGAAATCTGTAAACTTTGGGGCTGAAACCTCTGTGTACTAGACTGATAAACATCCTGGGACGGCACAGGCAACGAATCCTGAGAAAATTGGTCACGAGAACTGGTATTTCTTGGTACTAGAGGTCTTCTTGGATCCGTAGGAGGCCCTGCGGAGGTTTGATTGCGCTCAGCAATTTTGTGTAGTAGCTGATTCGGATTGTTTGCTGATAAAGAAGGCGACATAGGACGTTGGGGCGTTGCTGATTGCAGCGAGGATGATGCAGCTCCAAGAGTCTGTCGCTGTTGTGTCAAAGAAAGTTTGGGCCCTCGCACCATATTTGTTGGGAACTTAAAATTTGGGCCTCCAATAGGAGCAGGACCCATCTGTGATGGTGAAGGTGTCCTCCTACCCACTGTATTTGCAGAACTTTTCAACCCACTAGAGTAACCCAATATGTTCTTATCAGACCCTAAAAGCATCCTCCCTTCTGGTGGATGGAGCTCCTCTGACCATGACAACTGTGCTTGAGTCCCAGATGCTTCTCGGCCTATTTCAGGGTATATAGAATCAGTGGAGGCTTCATCATCAACCTTTGGCCCAATATCATGTTCAGGCCTTCGGATATGACTGGTAAAATCCTGCCACACAACCATTATAGATTTGATCATTTGGTGGAAAAATAAAGAAAATATTTTCCTTTAATATGACAATGTTTATGCATCTCTTCTTTAATATAATTAGTAGCATAAGAAAACATAGTAACAGGTATAAGAGAGAACACTAAACTAGAAGCATTTACTGTAACAGACCTCCAGATAACAAGTTATAGAGCAGGCATGTTATGTAAACACCACAAAATCCTTTTATAAGCTATCAGCGTTATAATTAGAAAACAGCGCTTTTGTAAGTGATGCATTTGATTTACATTACACTTGCCATGTTGTCAAACCACTGGCCAAAATTACGGCAGAAGACCCAGAAACTAGTATAACCAAATCTCTCCCAACTCAACAGGTTAAAGGAGCCTACCTCAAACTGGAAACATGCAATTGTAGTTTCAAAATAATCAGTCAGTGTTAATGACCAAGGAACAACAATACTTCACGGTGTTTTCCCTCCAGCACTGATAATATCAAACTCCATTTTTTACATAGTTTTAGAGACATTGATCTTCTTTAAACTTAGCTTGAGATCCAGTATAAATGTTAGGACGAATTCTACCAATGTATTAACACTCATCTTCAACAACTTTTGGTATGGTTTAAGGTGTGGGGGAGGGGAGTGGTTAGCAAATTATTGCAGTGCCCCCATGGGCCTGACGTTAAGAGTCATGTTTTGTGATATACCCTCAATCCTGGACCTGACATTAATGCAAAACCCTGCTCCTAGACAGCTATCATTTTCTTTTTCATAGAACTAATCATAATTCACCAAAATACGAATAACCAGGAAGCAACTCGACACAAAATGTGCATCAAAAGTACAAACTTATCTACAATATTTGAATCTCAAACATTCACGCAAGTTTTCACAGAGATACCAAACAGGTTCTACACATCCTGTTTTGTGTTTTGCAATCCACTAGATCCACTAAAACATACCATTTTTTCATAGTGATCAGGTGTCCAATTATCTTTAGCAGAAGTATCAGCCACACCATGATCAGTGGGTCTAGCATTCATCTCATCCCACACATACTCCTCTTCCTCAGAGTTCTTCCAGCTCCTACTAACCCCATTTGGGCTCTTAGTAGCAAAGTTTTGCTTGAGCTGTAAGTGAGGATCAGAGTTAGCAGACTAAAAGGCCGCGAGTTTTCAGTAACTTAGAACATAGATTACAACACAAAAGTACGAAAGTACCCAAAGGTCATATGTTTCAATTGTACCTTAGCATAAGGATCAGCCCATGATCTCTCCGTACTAAGAGAGGCAGTTCTCCCCAGTGCTTCAACATCCTCATGTGAGCTCATCAGGGCTCCACTGATATCACTGCCAGATCCTCTTGCCTTCATCAGATTAAGGCAAATAAGTGAAGAACAAGTTATGCTGCACATGTGTGGCTTCATTCAAAGGACATGGCATGAAAACAATTGCTTTCCAAAATGGATTTAGTGTTTATTAACATCTTGAAAACAATGAGAGATCTAGGATTTATGTCAAACAACAAAACCAAACACTTGGAACATGAAGCAACACAATTTTGTGAGTTATCACATAATTCTAAGAACATATCAGCAAGTAAAATAGCTGACAGTTTCACGTGTTATAAATGAGCACATTCGCGGAAGAAATTTTGACCACAAGCCTGCATTCACTTCATTTTTCATTTAGGGTCCCTTTCCTATTTTAATAATTTATCAAAGCTAATCTAGGATCTTCACAACAATAGACAGTAATTCAAAACGTGGAAGCTGGCCCAAATTCATATATTATCCATCGATGCACCAATCTGCAAAGATTGTTCCTTCACTGAGGTCAGAGTGGATCAGAGCGTGGGGGCTAAGCCATCCAAATGAAGAAGAAAGACAAGTTTGATAACATCAACTTTCGATATTACCTCCTTCCAAACCTTTATTTTGGATGTCTTCTTCATGGTTTACAATTTTTCAAAACACATATGAACCCCGTGCATGCAAAGATGACTACTGCATGTGGTTTGATCTTAGACATGGGCCATGATCAGGTGGAAGAAGAGGATCATGAATTTGACCCTGCATGCATATGGCATATGCTTTGTTGAGTTGAACTAATGTTAAGTGAACCTTTTAAATAGGGCAAATACTAACCTAGATGCATTGATTTGCTCAATTTAAGACCAAAATAACTTTGGCAAAGATTAGAAGTTAATCCCAATGCTCATGCACATTATAATCTCTATTGCACAAAATATTTCATCCTGCTAATGCAATATTCAATTTGGCAGTGAACACTGAACAAGAATGAGCAATTAGGTAAGCAGCTTTTCAAGCAATCCCAAAATATTATCACAACAGATACCATTGGAATATGGAAATACTTGAAATTCATTCACGCACTGAAACTTATCTATGGTGTCAAATGCATGGGAAGTGACAATGCATAATCTGAGCAAAAATTATATTTGTGTTTCCAGCAAACAGAAGCATAACTCAATTTTTCAAACGTAGCAAAACAAAGTGGAAAAAACTCGAAGAAATGGCTCTTCCAGTCTACACCAGGTTAGAAAAAAGAAAATCAACTACATATCAACATTCATAGGCCAGTAATGGCACTATAAAAAGGATAGCAAACATCATTCTTAACTCTCCATATCAAGCCTCATCATTGAACATTTGCTCAGTAGCAAATAATTAAATTGGCAGATTTGACTCGAAAAAATCAAACACAAGATACAGATGGACAATCCTATTGATTGTAATGCTTCTGATTATTTAGAGCACTAACATCACAGCACAAGCATACAGTACATAATCCTAATAGGCTTCAAAGAATCAAAGAAAGTTAAGCTACTTGCTTACTTATAAGAGAAAGTGCGGTAGTAAGGTGGTTGGCAACATCTTTTTACAGGGAGAATAAATAAAAATGAAAAATAGAAAAGCAAATTGCATTCATATGGCGACAACTGGCAAGAATATTATTGTAATAATGCAAATAATTGCAAAGAAGGCTATGAAGTCCCTACCCTAGAGGTTGGCGGTTGCTGCCTTGACTCCAGATACTTGGGGTTGACATGGATGCTGTGTGCAGGGCGTTGGGTCTGTGAGTCTGGCTTCGATGTTGTTCCTGAAGATGAACCATTGGCAGTAGTGGTAAATCCAAGCTCCTTCTCAATCATCTGAAGTGGCTGTGGGGGGAAGACTCCTTTCCAGGTGCCGAAAAGGTGGCGCATACCTTGATGTATTGAGGAATCAACTTGTCTATATACCTTACAGAAAACCTGGAAAATACAATCAAAGGACTCATCAGAAGTCTCAACAGGCAGCCTCTCCTCAGTTGCCATAAACAAATAACAGTGAATAATTAGAGGGGAAGGAACCTACTTTCATCTCCAGGTGTCCACAACAACAAATGAGCATAGCAAAGAATAGGAATATATGGAATAGATATACAAGGAGTGGTGCATGATCCAACCTTTCAACAACCAAAGATCAGAGCCAACAGATAAACAAACACTGACCTCAGGTAATCTGGAAGAAAAGTATTTTATATAATCCCTCCCAATGTTCTTCACAATACTGTCTAATAAATACAGAGATGGCAGCTTTTGCTCTCTAGGAACCTGAAAATGATTTCCAGAGGTCAGATATAATATGTATAAAGTAGAATTTTGAAGATACCATGCAATAATTGAAAGAAACAATAGGCCAAAACTGTAGTCTGGGAAAACAGAAGGGTGAGCTAAATGCATTAGAAACCAGATTTCAAGTTTACAGAGTTCCTGAAAATTATTTAGAAACAAAGTTGAAGACAAGACAGGATAGATCCAATTAATGATTCACTGAGCACATTGCTCCATACAGAAGCACTTCCACATTTTCTTTGATTGTAAAGATTATACCACTATCAGATGACAAAACTAACACTTCACAACTTCCGAGTGTCATCACCCACTAGAAAAAACCAGAGAAGTAATGAAAAGAGCAAAAAACAAAAGCCACTGAGATATGAATAAAACCTGTAGCTATGGAACATCAATTTCACTCAACTTAAACAATATTACAAAGGAATCAAAAAAATCTCTGCAGTGTTCAAAAAAGGCATCTCAATGAAAGGTCTCTAATATAATAAGAAAATTCTATATTATTCAGAAGTCATCAAATATCAATCAGAAAATAAAGAAAAAAGCAACAAATACGGAAACCTAACATATATAATTACTCAAACATACTCGAGTGAAAAATTTTATGATGCTCAATTCATTTATGCAATCCATACATTTGATCTACTGCCCATTAAAGCAGATTGCAGAACCCCCTTAATACAAGAGGTGAAGAAAGTCTCCTATTAGAATCAAGAATTCTGTAAAGCATTTCATGGTTGAACCAAATAGGTACTGCTTGTAATATTCACACACATACTGAGGAATTTCAGCAGGTCATTCAACTAAAGAATCATAAAAATTATGCTAAGTAATGATGATCCAACTGTGCAATAGATTAAAGTAAATCCACACCATCCATTTCAGCAAACAAAATACAAGAGCAGTTCCCTAGAGATGATAACATAGCACAGCTGAGGAAGCAATATTCGATGCCATTGCCAAGGCAGAAATTGCAACATGGACTATTTCAAATATTAATAGGACATTGCATTTAGGCTTGCTTGCGTTTAAACATTGGTGACGCAAGTGATTAATTTATCTATTAATTGATCCAGTTAGCCCACATCTTGAAGATCTTTATTTTTAATGGAAGTGAATCATATATGTTAGTTAATTGATCTTTGTGCTCTTGTCATCCACATCCTCAACTCAAATAATTCCATGAAACACGCTTTACAGGGAGGGTGTCGATGAAATTCAAAGTAAAAATAGAACTTGCAGAAAATGAAAACCTACCCTTTTCTCTGACAGCGAAAAAAGTAAAACTAAAACTAAAAATAATCCATTAATCGTAACTTATGTACACTTGTACATCTTTTATATATCTTTCTCCGCAATTACTTTTACAATTGAGTAAAATCACATAGCACTAAATACTACTAGCAGAATATAAAAACCAGAATCACCTCAAGAATATTGGCGCAGACAGCTGCTGCAATGGCCTTGGCCGCATGCAAATTCTCGCCCGCAATAATCGTCAAGTTCGTTATTATGGGCTTCGAGTTGAAAGTCAGCTCAGACAAAGCAGTCTTGTACTGATCAACCAGCTCTTGATGCAGCTGGTGAACTGGCTGGTGTTGGTAGGGCCCACGCACAGAATCACTGCTCTCGGAGTCTCGGTCTCTCTGGACCCTTGAGCCACCACCGGAGTTTGAAAGCACTGGCCGTTGAATGAATCCGGCACGAGCATTGGAGCTGCGATCGGATGCCGCATGGTCCTCGGTAATCCTAGGTTTCTTCAGTCCCGGTTCCTTCGAAAGAGATCTAGGAAATGGCCTCCGTGTACTCTCCATTTCCATTACAAATCAAAAAAGAAACCTAACTCTACATTCCAATAGTTCATCGCTGAACCCTCTACAATTTCCGATGCTCCCAACAAATTTACTAAAAAATTCAAAACAATTCACTACTTACAAACAATCACAAAATTTCATGTGAAGATCGTCTTACAGAAAGTTAACAAAACACGATACCCTAACTTTTATATAGAGAGAACATCAAACAATTCAAGCGGACGTTCACAGAGAGCAAAGTTTCAAGTATTTATCCAAAATTACAATATGCAGATTTGAGTTAGAGAGAGGGAGGGAGGGAGGGAGGGAGAGGGATAGGGTTTTCTTTGGTGTTAAATGGCAATTGAGAGAAACGTAGCCCCGTTTGATTGCGTTGAATTTATGGTTAAAGACGATGAAAAGGGCAAAAGCCCGGATTCAATGCGGAGGGAAAGACGATGTTGTGTTGTGTGGGTTGCAAAGTAGGTTGGCCAAGAGAGACGAAGGGAGTGGGCTTAGCTTCGTACAAATACGGTCCATCTAATTGAAAGTGGATTGGAAGGATTGGGCTGAAACATGCTAATTTAATTAACACCAACATGAGCTTGGAATTTCATTCGGATTTGATTTAAATTAAAAAAATTAATTATTTAAAATATTGGATAAATTTGATTCAATTATAAATATTTATAAATTAAGATAAAATAATAGAATATGAAATTAAGTAATCTTATCTAGATTACATATAATATTAATAAAAAAAATTTATAACATTCACACATTGCATTAACTAATATTTATATTATGCTATTAATATTGTACTGATGCTACTTTGAGTTGGAGGGTCAAACACTCCGGTTAATTTGAGTGATTTTGAATTTGAGATCTGCAACCACGAACACACGTCAACTAGCCGAGAGGCCCCCGGTTAAGGCACTCCGATGCTCAAGTTAATTCTAGTGGAACAGAATATAGAGAGAATATACGGTGAATAGCATAAAATGGCATTACCTTGAGCGTGGTTGGGCCTGCAGTATTTAT
>JACGDI010000823.1:921700-1029232 GCA_014898725.1 Jacaranda copaia
GTCAGGCTGCGGGGCTCGACTAGGTCGATGTGCCAAATCTGGAGATTCTTCTCTATCTTCACGACAGTTACGATTTGGGCATTCGACCTTATTGCACTGTGGGGCTCGATTAGGTCAAACGTGATCCTCTGAGTCCGCCACCTCCTCACGAGGTTCTAGGCACCTCTTATCCATCGGTAGGTGTCTGGGACTGGGCTCACGCCAGGTGAGTGTTTGCCTAACTTTGTGGCAGGCGGGGTTATCCTGTTGGGGTCTATCTTCTGGCGGTGGCGGCGGTGGAGCTGCGCTGGCGATAGGGGTAGGCACTGAGGTGTGCCTATTTAGGACAGCGAATAATTGAACCGATATCTGAGCGGATATCTATTCGCTGATCAGTTGCATCAACTGGGACATAGGCAGCGTCACCAGCTGTTCCTAGGGGGCGCTGGTGCCCGGAGTAGTTATGTGTTACTGGGGGTTAGGAAGTGGACCTCCGGTTCTCCTCCCTCCCAGATATTACTTTGCGTGTGTTCACCATTTTCTCGCTGCAATCTTAATAGGTTCTCATAGACGGCGCCAAATGATGCTGCTTTGAGCTGGAGGGTCAAGTACTCCGATTGATTTGAGTGATTTTGGGCTTGAGATCTGCAATCATGAACACACGTCAACTAGCCGAGAGGCCCCCGACTAAGGCACTCTGAAGCTCAAGTTAGTTCTGGTAGAGCAGAATATAGAGATAGTATACAGTGAATAGTGTAAAATGGCATTACCTTGAGCGTGGTTGGGCCTGCAGTATTTATAATTTTGTGCGGGTGTGATTTTACCCAAGTACCCTTATCAGTTGTACTGGCTTTGTCCCATGCCAGGGGGTTGAAAGTCATTCTAGATTCTGGTGCTGTGTCAGGTAGCTAAATCTCCTATTTTCTTGGATAACCATGCTAGCAGGGGCACGTGACTGCCAAAGTTATTGGCAGGGTTGTCAGAGTTGTTGGCAATAGTTACACCGGCTACCACGTGTCATTGAGGTGTGCTCGACATGTTGGATCAACATACTCGGCGGGGATCCGTGTGAATGTCGGAGTTCGATTCATGTCGATCGGACTCAAATGTTCGAAATCCTGAGGTGGTCTTTAGGTCGATACAGGTTGATCACAGGCCTTACCCAGTGAGGTTGATACTGGTCGACCAAATAGATACACACTTGGGCCTCGTGGGCTGTCTTATTTGATGTTGGGCCTATTGGGCTATCCTATATCATATACATCAATCAAAAAATAAGAAGGGTAATAAAGAAAAAGAATGTCAAATATAATAATTTAAAATAAAAGTTTATTATCTAATTATTTTGCTTTTAGACTAATATATGACTAAAAGCTGTCAAACACTCAAAAATTCGTGTAATTACTTCTATAAATAATATTTTCCTCACAATTAAAAAAAAAACTAAGAAAATATAAATATTAAATAGAATTTTTTTTTATTAAATTTTAAATATTCATTAAATACAGATATAATATTAACTAATACAACACATATTATACAAAGTATGGATCAAATTTAAATAAGAATTTTAGTAATTAAATTTGAATCCAGCAACCCTCATTCTAGTTTAAATACAACCATTTGACAACATAAGTTTTATATCAAATATTTATAGTTAATTAGTCATACGACCCCCCACCCCCACCCCTAAGTTTTATACTTTGAAATTTATTTTTGTTTTCTTGATTCTTTTTGATGGAAAAGAATTAGAGTAAAACCTTCTTGGATATTTAGTAAATTTACTTTAGTTTAACCATAATAAATTAACCATCTTTTCATAATTTTTTATACTTAATTTAGCATGCCAACTGTCACAAAACAACAAATAATTATAATATCGAATAAGTTGATGCATTAAATTATTTTTGATAATATAATTATCAAAAGAAGCCCTATCTTTTTTACATATTAGAATTAATGACCATGATATCATTTCAGCACTATACCATAAAAAATTATAACATAGTCTTTACATAAAAAAAAAATATCGGCATCACCTTTTTAAATACAATAAAAATAATTTTTAAAATAGCTAAGAAAAAAAATAGTGGGAGGTCAAATTTTTGCATGCTACAGGGGGTGTGGAATTGAGATTTTCAAACCATAGGGTCTCATGTGAAATTACCCCATAATTCAGGGGTGAATTGGATTAACGGAAAAGTTGTCTTAAGAGTCTTAAACCCTAATGGCAACTCGCTCGTAGAGAGGCTTCTCTCCGTCATACCAGTGGAAATTTTTCGGGCCCAATTTCAGATAAAATCTTCTATTTCTCGCCCGAGTTTTAACTTTTGGTATCTTTTTCGTTAATTTTTGGCTAGCTATGATGAGAATAAAGACTCCGAAGAACGGCCGAATCAAGCGAGAGCTTGAGAAACGAGCCCCGAAACTTGTAAGCCTGAGATTTTGCGTAAATTGTAAAGCTGAAATTTGTATGTTTTTTCCTTTTCTTTTAATTGTTGTTGACGAAAAGAAGTGTTTGATTTCTGCAGGTGGAAACAGGGAAGAAAACACTTATACTACATGGCACTAAAACAAGCAGTGTGTTGAATACAGTGTTAACAGAAATTTATCACCTGAAGAAGAACGATTCTGTTAAATACTCGCGAAAAAATGATAAGATTAGACCGTTTGAGAGTGGTGGCGAAACTTCTCTGGAGTTTTACTCCCTCAAAACTGATTGCAGCCTGTTTGTGGTGTGTTATAAACATAATTCAAGATAGCCTTTTGTGTTTCATTTTGCTCCATTTCAAGTATTTGGGTTTTGCTTTTGCCTGGTTTATTTGAATGAGTCATGAAGTTTTGTGAGAGTATTTGTTTTTGGAGTTATGATGATGCACTTATTTTCTTTCAAAATTGTGATATGTTTTAATCACTGAAAAGCAGCTAAGAAATAACTATGGATTTACGCTCTTTTTCTCAAATTTTGAGACTATGGAACTACGTGTGAGCGTTTTCTGATTCCAAAATGCATGTCTTGGGTCATGTAATGATATGTGATTAAGAAGACTTGACCATTAGTTGTTCACCTATGGTTGCTAAAGTTTGTAAGCTGCGAAACTTCTTGGAATGCCTATATACAAAATCAAGGCCTAGTTAAATTGTTTTCTGAAGTTTTGTTTATCACTAGCTTCATAAAGTTTACATCATTTTTAGTTCTATCTTATGCATTAGATAGTTGAGAGTGTAAAAAGTGTATAACACTTATTACCATGCTATGCAATTTTGGTGGTATTAACTTGTTACATAAATATAGACTTTGTCTACCCCTTGAAGAAAATTTTGTTGCTGAGGAATTTGATTTTCTTAGGCTGATATTTTGGTGAGTTGGGAAGCATCTGTTTAAAAGGCAGTAAGTGAACGGTCGAGTTTAGCAATAGAATGCAGGTGTACACCAACAACAAGAATAGGCTCTAATGGCTCTATGAGTGTACTTATCCCTGCATTATACTCTTGACCAAGAGGAACTGCTTTGTACATGGGAGCCTAATAAAGTATTCTCAGCAATCCTCTTAACAAAAGAGCAAACAGTCACAGGAGGGCCCCTGTATACATTTTTTTGTCCAGATTTATGTCAATTTTAGCACTAATTTTTTTACCAGTTATCTTTTGGATTGGAAAACAAATTTTTCTTTTGATGGTTAACTTCTAAAGATCATATGACCTGCTTGCATTTTCACCCTGCAGAATGTGTTATTATTGGTTGTAGTATGCTGGCTTGATTGTTCTGTCCAGTGAAAATAAATAGTTTTTAAAGCTTGGCTAAGTGATAGTAAATTATTACTTACATTTGGCAGTGTGCTTCTTCCATTGCTGTATTTTGTTCTCTCGTGGAGTGCAGTATGCATCTATATTGGTTCATACTTATAATCTCTATCTATTATGTGAATTTCAACTTTTGTCAGGAAATTGACTATCGAAATATTTTCTCCATACCTGTCTCTATTGCCTGTCTTTTCCGCAATGTGGCATTGATTTTCTGCCCATACCCACAGAACTGATTTTTGCTTTACTTATGTTGCATATTCTCCTGTGCAGTTTGGTTCTCACTCAAAGAAGCGGCCAAACAATCTTGTAATTGGACGAACCTATGATCACCACATTTATGATCTTGTAGAGGTTGGAATTGAAAATTTTAGAAGCATGGGATCTTTCTTGTATGACAAGAAGTTGGCTCCTCAAATTGGGTCAAAACCCTTTTTTGCTTTTATTGGAGAGGGTTTTGAGAATGTAGATGAGTTGAAACATTTAAAAGAAATTTTACTTGATCTTTTCCGTGGGGAGGTTTGTCTTAATCAAAATTTTTTCTTCTTTTTTGGCTTTCTTGTTTTCTTGCTTCTGCGGTTTTACAACGTGTAAGCATTACTTGTGCAGGTTGTGACAAACTTGAACCTAGCTGGACTTGATCGTGTATATGTGTGTACAGCCCTGTCTTCAAACAGAATATTCTTCTCTCATTGTGCACTGCGTCTTAAAAAGTCTGGCACTGTGGTTCCAAGGATGGAGCTGGTTGAGGTTGGCCCATCTATGGATATGGTTGTTCGGAGGCATCGTCACCCTGATGACAACCTACGAAAAGAAGCAATGAAAACAGCACCTGAATTGACAAAGAAAAAGGTTGGACTATCTGAAGTTTTCCGTTGGAAATCTTTGGTTTCCATATGCATCATTGAACAGTCATTTTCTGATTATTTGTTTGTTATATTCAGGAGAAAAATGTTGTAAAGGATGCTATACAAGGGAAAATTGGAAAGATCTATATTCCAGATCAGAAGGTAAAGAAAAGTTATCTCTGTTTTGTTTTTGCATATCCCAACAAAGGATTTAGTGATTGTAAGTGTTGAAATATATAATCATCGTAGTTACATAGTATTTTAAGTGCATCTTCTGGTTTTTTTTCCCAATGTTATTTTAAGCATCTTCTGGTCCACTCTCCCAGTGAAACATCAAATGCGAATGCAAAATGAAAGGATAAGCGAGGGCATTTTGTTTCTGATATGCCATATAACACTGGCTTCTTACAGTTCTCCATCTTATGAGCACAGAATATGGAAGGCTGACTGTTGCATAATATCTATGATAACGATAATGGATAATAGGATAAGGATAAAACACACAGAGAACTCCCTAACTGGTAGTGCTATCTCAGCATTTATTTGGTTTGTAAGTTTATGTAAGACTAAGTATCTTTAAGATAGCTCCCAATATATCTCCCTATTTGTTTCTTATTCTAATTTTATGTGATTAATTCCTATGCCTAGTCCCGGGTCATCTATGATCACAAGGTTGTGCTTTCCACAAATGAGGTGGCCACTACTGATTACATTGTTACTTGATCTTCCTTATACAATCTTCTACCTGTTGAGGAACCTGATACTTGCATTTTATTTAAGAGTCACCATATTTTACTATCCTTTGATTAACCATAAATTTTCTTCACGTGTAGGTTGGGAGTGTGCCACTTGCTAACAAAGCAAAGGGAGTGAAGAGAGAGCGACGAGAAGCTAAGATGAAGGGTGAGGGCCACAAATCTGCACAAAAGAGGCAGAAGCAGCATGCTGAGTGATTTTTGTTCCATGCTACAGCAGTTATACTATAGTTTGGAGGCAAATTTTTTATTTTATTTTGATTAATAGATGTGGGTGATTTTCGCTGTCTGTAATCCATGTTTATTTGACTTTGAATCAATTTTGAGCCAGATGCTAATCTAAAGCCATCATCTTATCAATTAGTTCACTTTAGGATGATCGTTGCCATGTACAACCTGTGGCATAAATGATGAAAAGATGCTTTATTTATGCTGGTGGACTGAACTCTTTTTTGCGTCTTAGTTAAATGCTTTGCCTGTTTGTGGCTAATTATGTGACCTTGTGGGATATTTGTTATTTTGTGGCAATTAGCTATGTATTTACTTGCGTGTCAATTCTCTGAATGGATAAAGCTGAAAGAATTTTAGGTTGGAAATTGATTTGGCTTTGACCATTTCTGAGAATGAAAATTTTGGTAGCCCCTCCACTGTCTCTAGTCATAACAGTTCTTGGTATGTACCAGTAACAAACCCCATTTAGCTATAGAACAATTACAATTTTTGTACTTGATACTGTGCCTAGAGGGCAGCCCCATTCTTTTTCTATTTGTGATGGTATCTTGTTCAATTCACAATTTATTTCATTAATTTCATCCACAAACGTAAATAAATGTCAAAAAGATTTTTTTTCATTTTTAATTTCATCCTACATAATAAATATGATATAACACTTACAAAATAATCTTAATGTTTATCGTATTCTTAAATTAATTCTGTCACCCAACATACCAACAACTAAAGTAAATGGGATTTTAGGTGCTTACTGGATAAAACCAAATCTGGTTGATCCTTAATAAAATTTTATGTTGCAAGTTCCGTAGAAATAGAATACTTGAAATCAGGATGTAAATTATGTCCAAATGCATTAAGATTGCTTTGATGTGAAATGTAAAATGAGTTAGAAACAATAAAAATGATATTTTTAATTTTTTTTATTTTAATTTACATTTTTTAATTATTTTATATCATAAATTATATGATGTTTCATTTTTTTTTATTTCACATTGCACATAACATGCCAAGTATATACACATACAACATAAAACAAGTTAAACTTTCCCTATGAAAATTGAGAAGTAAATGAAAGCAATAATATGAGTTATTGAAAAAATGATTCAAATTATTTTCAATAGAACTAAATCATGATATAGACTTACATGTAGCATTTCACCACGACAAAGAGCTGAAATATGTAATATATTTTCACATGTACTAAATTTATTTCTAACTTTAATTTTATAATTTAAATAGTATGCTAAAATATACTGATATAAAAAAATAATAAAATAAAAAGCATGAAATAAATAATAATAGTAACAACAATAATAATGTTTGTCTAATTTCTTTTAGATGAAAAAACCAGTTATCGAAATTGGGAAATAAATGCTCAGCAGTCCAATTGCAGTTTTAAGATGTGCCCGCATATATTTGAACACTGTACATAAGCCGACCACTTAAACAAAAGCACAGTAAAATTACTTAATCCATAAGTCTTCTCAAACAGCGATTTGTCCATAATTTCATTGGCCACCCGCCCCCCAACCCTCACCCCCAACCCAACCAAGAAAAGAAACCTCGGATTGAGGTAACCGCCCTTGAATTCAAATCCTCAACAGCTTTAGGCCTTTAGCAAACTGCTGAAAACAACATATACATCTGGAGCCTGGACACCGGACTATATTTATTACCCAATAATCCAAGCCCCTCCCCCACCAAACCCAACAAAATATCTCCTCCCATTTGGGCCCCACTTCTCTCCTCGTCCCTTTCACGAACGCTTGCCCTCCGCGGAGCAAAATTTTTCACTGTGATTGTCCGTATATGCAGACAATATAACCAGGAATTCTCATTTTCCTGTCTTGTAAGTGGGTTCAGTAGGAAACTGGAAAAAAACTGTCACCACAACGTTAATTACTGAGATGCGTGGTAACCACAACCCTCCACCGCCTTACGCAACTTCCTTGATATTTTATTGGGTTTTGGGTTTTCCGGGGCCGGCAATACCTATGTATTTTTGCCCACGCCCTCTTCTCATTTGACCGATGCTCTTATTCACGAGAGTTTCATGCTGTCTTAAAGAAAAATTATAAAAACCGACCTGGATTTTCTCTCAGTTTCGTCAGTATTAATTAATTTCTCTTGTAGTACAAGAAAATTTGATGGGTTTTAATGATAAACAAGGCCCCTTTCCTCCTCCAGCTGATCAGGCTTTGTCTTCTGGTGGAGAGTCTGATATGATGACGTTTCCATCTCCGCAATCTTGTCCTCTGCCACCTTTCGTGAACTTTGATTCTTTCCAATCTGAATTTGAGTTCAAAGCGGGCGTTAAAAATGAGCGAGAGAGTGGAGCAGCGGACGGAGAGAGTTTATCGGGGGTGCCGAAGCCTTTGGAGTCCTTGCATGAGACCCCAATCCCTCCGTTTCTCTCGAAGACATACGATTTGGTGGATGATCCTTCGTTGGATTCCATAATTTCTTGGGGAGAAAAAGGTGATAGTTTTGTGGTGTGGGATCCTGCAGAATTTGCGATGAGGATTTTGCCTAGGAATTTCAAGCACAACAATTTCTCAAGCTTTGTTCGCCAGCTCAATACATATGTGGGTACTATTGATTTAATTCCTCACTAGGATGCTCTTGGTCTGTATGTATATTTATTGATTCTTTTCATTTTTGCTACGGTTGATTTGTTTTTGACATGTTTTTGCTATGCATTTTTTGGGGATTCATATGTTGTAAGATTCTTTGTTGTATCTTGTACATATATAGCTAGGTTAGTGAGGAGCTTGCTGTATTGGTGATGTAATTTGTGATGTAACTTATAGAGATTTGGAGGCAGTTTGTACTGAAATACACAGAGTACAATTTTGTACCCATTTTTCATTTCTTGTGTAACTTGAGATTGTCTCCTAAAATAGTCTGGACAGATAGCTGCTATTCTTTGAGTCTTGGTGATAGACCACACTTGTTTTAGTGATTATAGAAAAGTGAACCTCCACGGAACAGCCGGTGAAATTGGATTGTCCATCCCTTCTCAGGTAAAATTTAAGCTTTCACATGGAACATCTACTAGGCTCCATTCATCAATCAAATTTCTTTCATAATTCTGTGTAAGATTGTACTAACTTTTATACTTGAGAGCAATGCAGTCCTCTTACTGCTGGTTGTGGGCCATATTTGTATTTGGCTAGTAATGAATTTGTTCGTTTTCTTATCTGAAATTCCGATTTGAGGCTAATTCATATCGGAATGACCTTGGGGCGCATAATCACAGGGATTTCACAAAATTGATACCGATAAGTGGGAATTCACAAACAAAGGATTTGTAAGAGGGCAGAAGCATCTGTTGAAAAAGATCCAGAGACGCAAAACGCCACCTTCTCAGCAGTTTGGCAGTTCCTCTTGGGCTGGCAAAGCTGCATTGGAAGGTGAAATTGAAGGTTTGAGGAAAGAGAGAATTATGATGATGCGGGAGGTTGTTGAATTGCAGCATCAGCAGTGTGATACAATCCAGCATATGGAGGTTGTAAAGGAGAAGCTTGAGGCAGCAGAGAAAAGACAAAAGCAGATGATTTCATTCTTGGCTAAAACTTTCCAGAACCCTGCATTTTTAGCTAATCTTCAAGAGATGAAGGAGCAAAAGAGCATCACTTCTCCTGGATCAACACGGAAATTTGTAAAACATGCATCTAATTCATCTCCTAAAGGGCAGATTGTGAAGTGCCAACCTGAGCTCACATTCGGACAGCTTCCTGCTCATCCCTTGCAAGATACAGGAGAAAGCCCACTTTCAGATGGATTCACTATGGTGTATGAACTACTCCATACTCCAGAGGAGGTTGAATCACTTCCGGCCTTGGGGACTGTAGAGGGTACGGTGAGTCCTCAGGCACAACCCACGAATGAGAATTTCATCCCTTTCCCAGAGGACCTAGTAATAGAGAAGAATGGTCCTGAGTTCTCAATAGAAGGAAATCAGACTCTGGCTACAGAAGATGTGTGGAGCACGGCTGGTGCTGGTATGTCTAGTTCTACCAACCAGCCGTGGGGTAGTCTTAGCAGTTAACAGTGCGCCAGAATTGGGTATGAGTAGTGGGTTATTGAATATTTGGGACATGCAGGCGGCAGGAAGTTCAGGAATTGAGGGGTGGCCGGATGAAGACCCCCCCTTTTAGTTTTAGAACCAAGAAATCCTGCCTATGGATGATAGTCGTAAGAATATGAATCCATCTAGGATCCTAGCATATATAGCGTCTAGTTGCATACTGAACTATTTCCGCTTGGTAATATTTGTTTTGTTGACTATTAAGTTCCTTTTGCTAATTTAAAATTTCTTCATTCTAGTTATTTTTTGTTTAACTCGATTGCCTTCTGTCTCATATGGTTTTGAACTGTTTAAAGTTCATGAGCTTAGCATGCAGAACCTCCTACTAACAATTATTTCTTGTGTCTCTCTCACATATGACGTGAGATTAGAAATTTGAACCTTCCAGTTCAAGCCCACATGTATATAATTAAATAAAAAATGACCAACTATCGTTTTCATGAGTTAATTCTTTCTAGCACAAAATGAATGACCAACTATTGTTTTCATGAGTTAATTCTTTCTAGCACAAAATGAATGCCCAACTATTGTGTTTTATTTATTACCTAGATGTCGTGCCACATAATCATTGAGAAATTATATATCTTAAAACATCGTGCAAGCGCTGTTGAGCTAGTTACAGGCTTACTATGTCCAGACATCTTATACAGGCAAGCATCCATGGAAATGAATCTACTGTTCATAGTTTTTGAACTCTATCTCATGTTCATACTCAAATATTGTTACTTTCACGCGTTTCCACCAAAACCAGACAACCTCAAATCTCTTCTCAATATCCACATATAATAACAGCCCAAGATCCATGAGCTATTGGATCAGTATGATCCCACTGTAAATACTGTGATCCCAATAGCGGATACACGGCCACTGTATCCCCGATACCGTGGCCATAAACTCATATTTGGCGTAGAAAAACAAAATCAATATCAGTATCACATATCTCACCTGCAAATTGTGAGTTGAATAAAACCGAATATGACAATTTCTTACAAGGAAAAAGGGAAACGAATCAAACATCCCTTTCCCTGGTGGTAAAGCACATATTCATGTCGTGCTGGCTGGTCAAAAGGTGCTAGAGGCCATATAGACAAGGCAACAGAGGAACGAGTGAAATTTGAGAACGATGGGATGAAAGGGAGAAATGTTGAGGTCTTATTGCCTCTTTAAACAACTGATAATGAATTTACACATCCAATATGACGTCAGATATGCAAAATGTTACTATAGACAAGTTTTTGCTGCATAGCACATAAGTACATCTGGTATTTTACCAACTGAAGTACATACATTTTCCATTGGATGACTTGAAAAAGGAAAATTCAGATTCTTGTGTTTTTCCTTTAAAATGATATCTTGAATTGAGCAAGAATTTCAGTATTCTCAAAAGTTCATGGCGAACTTACTATGTACGCATCCACCTGCAGAAACATCAGAGTGCAACATTAGATTCGAAATTGATCTAAACTTTCTCACGTAAACTCAGTGTCTACAATTAAATAATATCAAACACCTTTTTAATGGTCACATTTGTCATTATTTTTTCTGAAAAAGGCAAACTATCTGCCAACTTCCATACACTGAAGAACCCATCAGTCTTGTGTTAGCCCCCAAATAGAAGACAAGCCATCAAGGCAACAACACATAACAAGATTTCCATCATTTTTTGTTGCAAGGACTGAAAAGGGAAAAATCTTAGTCAAACTGCACACAGTTTGTATAACAATACAAAGGAATATCCTTCCTGTGGTACATGGACACTCCAGTTATCATGCAAAAACCCATGTAAGATAAACCATAAAACCAGACACAAATTCACACAACACATCCTACTCTGCTGGCGGAGATTCTCCACCAACTGAATTTCAATAGTCAGAACACATGTAATTTATAACCAGTGATAAGAAGTCTCCTCCATTTGCCTTTCCCATAATAAGCTCTTTTCCTGAAAGTGATTGAACTGATTTCTCTTTCTTTTGCCCTGATTTTTTAATTTCGTAGATAAACCCATCTGAGCAAACACCTTTAGAGTATTCAAGTATTGACTAAATGCTTTTATGAATAACATGTTCAAATATTTGCATGTAAGTCAGGGCCCTTCCACACCACAGGTCCTAGCATTTTAAAATTCACAAGTCTGACAACTAGATCCATGCCAAAATTGACAGCAATGCAATTAGACGATTGGGAAACCTTAGAAATGATTCTGAAAAATAGACCAAGGTTTCTACTCCCACTGGGAGAAGAAAGTAGGTCAAGATTTGCATCTTGCGGTGACAACACTCACATGCTACCAAAATGCTTAATGGTTCATAATCAATTTAAGTCAAGTAAGAGGTCTGAAGATGGACAAACCTTACAAAGTCTAAGCACTCTGGCTGCCTGAATTAAACGGAATGTGAAACATTAAAAGTACGAGCTTTCCCACAGTCTCAAGTGAGCAAAGGCATTTCTGCAGAACCTGGCTGAGTTGGTGGTGCAGACTTAATCAATGGTTTCAAAGATTCCATAATACCGGAAAAGGAGGGCCGTTTCCAAGGTTCGCTGCAGATCAAGTGATCAAAGTAAGTGAAAAATACTATATTCTACTCTAGGATTGATCTACTTATGGAAATAATAAATATTGGTCGGCTGGATCAGAAACTTTGTTCCGTCCCAGTTTATGTAAAATTAATTATTTTCGCGGTAATTTCCTAGGGTTCAACTGAAACTTTATGGCTAAGTTGAAGCCAACAGGATGTTCATAGAAGAAAAAAAGAGAACGTACGTGCATAAAGGAGGCAGAGTGGCAGAAGAGTAATATAAGTCAGAGGCCAGAAATCAATTAATGAAACGTCTCTAACCAAAATGCATGTGGAACATTTACCAGTCAAATTTAGGACACTGGCATTATCTCAGATTTGCATGTAACACTAAATACAAGGCCTATGCTATACCTGCTAAAACCAAACTGAACCAGATAAACACTCACTTGGCCCAGCAGGCTTCAATAATGGCTGCTACTTGAGGATTCAGATCTCGTGGAATTTCAAGCCTTTTGCCCTTAAAACCAACAGCTGCCACAACCTATAATAGTGGACCAACAAAGAAAGTATCTGTATTTAAATAAGCTCAACAAAAACAACAATTAAACCAGATGATAGTTTCAGCCTAGGGACCACACATGTAGTTTTTCCATCCCTAGGTGATAGTGAGGAGACAGCAAAAAGATTTATAATATATTGCTTAGCCTCCCCAACGAAATTTAATTACCAAAGACACCCCCCCAAAAACACACACAGATGCGCGCGCACGTGCAACAATAACAACAACAACAAAAGAAGAAGAAGAAGAAGAAGAAGCCACACCACCATCACATGGAATTCTAGCTCTATACAGCTGATAACTGCCCAATTTCTAGAACCTATTCACAATCCATCAAAAAATGAAAATACAGTAATTGATTTGACATGTTTGTTGTAGGTGTCACTAGGCAGGCAGGCACTTTGGAGATGCTTAGGAACAAAATTTGCATCACTGACACAATATCATGAACAAAATAACTAATGAATCCTTCCAACCATGCAGATATCCTCAATAAAGAAAAGCCCACATGAGTTGAACCATTGAATAGCGTCAACAGGTTAAGAGATTGAGAACAAAAATCAATAATTTGGAGAATACGGTTAATAGAGGCTTACCAGATCTTGCCAATTGAATAAGAAACTTAAATTTAAACACACACACACAGGAAAAAAGAAAAGAAAAAAAAAGGAAAGAACAAAACACACACACACACACACACTCAAATACAGAGAAGCTGACAGATAGTGTTAGCATCAAAGATTGGCTTTTAGGGATAGTTAGGTATAAAAGTTTACTAGGATGAACAGTTGTTAGCAAGGGAAGACAAAGTAGTAACATCACCACAAACACAATGCTTTTTTAAAATTCTCTGATTCAGTGTTCCTTTACTACTACTGGTTTTCTCCCCTTTTGTATTTCTTAACTTCTGCACCAACGCACAAAGTTTCCATAAAAGGTGAATAGGTGATGAATATCAATCAGATGCTGCTGATAAATTTTTCATGGAGTGTATTTTTTATTCCTAACCTAATTACCATACCTTCTCTCCCTTTGACTGATGCTCAAATAGATGTCTTGCCTATTATAATACTAAAGATACAACAATGCTAGTTCCCCGATGTTCTATCCCTGAATATCAAATCAAAGCCAATTTTCACCAACCTGTGCAGGATTCAAGTTACCCCAGGGTTGTTGCAATGTTGCTAGCTCCCACAGAATCACACCAAAACTATAAACATCTGATTTTTCGTTTGATGGTTCATCACGGAGCACTTCAGGTGCCATCCACTCAGGCTACAAACAAAAGAAAATAAGTTTTTCATATCAACTAAAGAGCGCAAACAAAAACATAGAGGCAACAGATCATATTATATAAGCAATTAAACTTACAGTTCCAGCAGCAGACTTCGACGAAAGAAATGTATTTGCTTTTAGACGAGAAAGACCAAAATCACAGACCTGATGAAGACATTACACAGTTAAGGATCTAAATGAACAAAAGTTTTACACAAAAGAAGGCCAATAGATATAGGAAGTGTAATAAGAACAAGTACACATACAATCACCATATATTTACATATCCGACTGTCATTGAATAGAGAAGCAATTAAAACCCAGATGCCTGGATTATAAAACCGATGAAAAGGACAGGAAGGATGGGATATGGAAAATCACCTCCACTATATTTGTAGAGTTTGATGAAAGGAACACACAGTTTTCCGAGGAAGGAGAAATTTTAGATTTCTATTGCAGCAAGATGAAACATGGTTATTTGCTAATGACTGATGCCCCAACACCCCTTCTATCTATACAAACTATTCAGAAATAAATAATGTATAGCTCAATGACAAAGTCTGCTACATGAAATGATCTCTGCCTACCAAAAGAAAAATAGATATTCTTTGCATGATGCCATGAAAACTTTGAAGTTTCACCTAATCAGGTCCAGAAAAAGCTATCCAGCTAAGTAATCAGCATATTTTATGTTTATCATAACAATACTATGAATATCTACCTCAACAGTCGGTGTGTAAAATGCAGATGCATGCTGAAGATAAACTTTACTACGAATATCCACCTCATCAGTCGGTATGTGAGGTGCAGATGCATGCTGAAGATAAACTTTGCTACGAATATCCACCTCATCAGTCAGTATGTGAGGTGCAGATGCATGCTGAAGATAAACTTTCTCTTACCTTCACAGTGTACTTTCTATCAACCAAAAGATTAGGAGATTTCAAGTCTCGATGAACAATAGGAGGATTGCGTTTGTGAAGATAGTTCATCCCCTTTGCCTGTGCAAAAGGAGAAACCCAAAAGTGAGAATGTCAGAGAAAGAGAGGAGTTGGCCCAAAAAGTAGTTTTCCATACCGACAAGTGGATTAGAACACATACCACATCATAAGCCATGCTCAGCCTACGTTTCTCATCCAACGCCTCTCTTGCACCGGGTTTATGCAGAAGTCTATACAGACTACCTCTGTAATGAAAAAGTGAACTCATAAACCGTTGGAATAGAGCTATTCAAGGCAGAGTAACTAAAATAAATAAGAAATTAACAAAGAATACCTTGACAAATATTCTGTTACTATGGATAAGTTTGGTGGTTCTGTTACAGCACCCATAAAAAGCACAATATTTGGATGGCGCAATCTTTTCATAATTGCCACCTGGCCCAAGTAACAAAGTGTAACTAAATATACCAACTAAAGTAGGTCAATAAATGTTTGATTAGCTAGAACCAGACCCCACCTCTCGTAAAAATTCCTTGAATCGCTCTGCATGAAAGTCTTGTTCCATGAGAATCTTGACAGCAACATCCTGAAAGGTAACCATTATTGTAAGATTTAAGACATTACAACCCATTCAAGAAATAAAGAACATAGAAAAATATTAACAATATACAAATATTACCTGACCAGAAAAAATAATGGGTCTAGAATTGACAAAAAGAACATAAAATAATAGAATAGATGAAGTTTTCAAGGTCACAGCAGAACAAATACGTGCAACATATTTGAAGAATAAAAAGATAAGTATCTTACACAACCATTCCACTCAGCACGATGGACAGTTCCAAAAGACCCTGTAATAGCAAACAAACCAATAATCATGGATACAATTCAGAAACTAGGAAATTGCTACTTTTTCCATAATAGAACAATAAAATAACAAAAGGTTGGTCCCGGATTATACCAGCCCCAATTCTCTCCTTTAAAACAAGATCACTCCAGGGAATGTTTAGATCATCAACATCAAAGGTAAATTCACTTGCTTTAGATGGAACTATTTGACCTGCTTCACCAAACCTCATATCTTTATTTGTATTTACTCTTGGACCCAGCAAGGATATAAGTGGTTGGACATCTTTATGCCCAATTGGAGGAATGAGCTTCAAAGGGATCGAACCTTTGACCATATTTGTGGAGCTTATAACACCGTGAACATTAGATGGTTTGGAAAGCAATGGTTCTTTACCACGAACCTTTATCCAGGAATTTGAAGGAAATGGTGGCATGTTAGAAATTTCCTCTCGATTGCTTGAGCTGGGCGGAGAGCTGGTTCTATCAACATAAGTCACCTCTAATTGTTTGGGATACATGGGATCACCAGTATCTCCATCAATAACAGCTCCAGCTGTCACAAACAACAATTTATTAACTCACAATTTCAAGCTGAGAAGCTAAGAAAAACAACATATCAATTTAGCAACAGGAGCATCAGCCTTGCGTAGAGGACCTGAACAAAGGATGCTATGCAAAGAGCAAGGAGGCATGACTATACAACCAAATTAGGCTGGCAACAGAACAAGCAAGTTATAGCGCAAATACCAATGCCTAGGAAACATCCTAAGTGAAACCATTATCTTACCGAACTTACAGCACTTAACAATATAATCTTCCTGGAGACCCAAACTCAGCCCAATGATATCCAACTTGTTGATTCCAATCCCAATTACATCGCTGTGAACTGTCAAATCATTTAACTTAAGCATTTATAAATGTAAGAAGCTTAGGGTTGCAACTTGTTCCGTGACACAGATCTCTGAAGAATTACAGTATGCAGTGTTTGACACTGACACAAGCACAGCTACGACATGTCAATACCATGTCTGAAAAATTATTTAAGAAAAGAATAAATAAAAACTGACACCGAGTCAGACTCGGCCAAAGGGTTCGTCCAACAACGGCATGAGATCCTGTGAATTTTTCTTTCTAAAACTTTTCTGAGTTTAGGGGCCAATAATCGATAAGAAAATAGCAAATAAAGTTGGTTAGAATCTTATCATAATATTTTAACAAATTTGGATGATTAGATATGCTACAAGAAATGAAAGATTTTGTGACAAATCAAAAAGTGACAATTTAAAAGTTAATACTAATTATACATATTAGCAACAAAAAATGTTATCTTATCACAATAATGATTTTACAAGTTCAGTATTGACAAAAATAATGTTTGTCTTAATTGACAACTAGTGACGCATCTTTAGCAACAATAAAAATTCTTGCAAAAATTATGGAAACAATTTCATTGTCACTAGGTTAGCACAACACATGCATCATTGTAAATAATGACAATTTAAACCATATGTTTCCTCACTATTATTGTTGCTTAAAATGTATCACATAACAAAATAATAAGTATTGTCACTTAAAATATATCATTAGTGATAATTTTTATATTGTTACTTAATTTTCTATGACTAATATTATATTTTTTTAGTGACAATTTTGATATAATTTATATGACATGTAATACTTATATCCATTTATAGATTTGAATGATGAAAATTTTTTTTTTGGGTCATATATTTAGATTTAAGATATATTTATTTTAATGTTCACTATTAACTTTATTAAAAACTTTACGGTGTTGAACAATTTGATATAAACCTGAAAGAACACACACCAACTTATCAAGGAACAATATACATAAAATTATACATATTATGATAACCACGTCAGCGAATACCATGTCGTAATATTTTAATATTTAGTTTGTTGTCGTCGCTATGTTCTTGTTTGGACATCATACCTTGTTTCATGGCAGACACTGAGAACTTGTTGAATCAAATAATCTCACTACCATCACAACACAGAAGAAGCTTTCAATGATAACACATTCATTCTAGGTATGACTCATACATTAAAGATACTCATAGAATGATCAACTTCAATGTTTTGTAGTCAAACACGTATAGAAGAATTAATTCTGGATACTAAGGGCTTGTTTGTTTACAAATTCCCAATACATTTTCCAACTCCCAAAATTTAAATAAACAAACAATACATATTCCCTAACCCCATTCCCAAAATACAAAATTTATCCCCAAAAAATCTCTACTATTCGCACTCCCAATAGGAGTGGCAACAGGGTGGGGCAGGGGCAAGAATAGCCCCCCGCCCCCGCCCCCGCCCCCATTTCCCTGTGGGGTAACGGTTACCCTCGGATACCTACAGGTTTGATAAAAAAATTTAAAAATAAAAAAATACTAAAATTTTTTAATAATATAAATTACTTTCAAAATTAAAACGTTGTCAAACATAAGTACATAATATCATAACATATAATATCTAATTATATTTTACAACAAAATATTAAAAAATAAATAATACATAAACATAAATTTTGAAAAAAACATAACAATTCATAAACATAATGCTTTTATATTTATATTTATATTTATATTTATATTTATAAATATAATAAATAATTGATTATTATAACGGATAACGGGTACCCACGGGGACAGGGACTGTGATCCCTGTCCCCACCCACGTTTAGCAAACGGGAATTAAATTATCCCCATCCCCATCCCCAAGGGGGAAAAAAATCCCCATACCCACCCCGTCACGGGGAATTCCCCTCGAGTACCCACGGGAATGGGTATTTTTGCCATCCCTAACTCTCAACACATTCCCCAAAGTTCCAATCAATTGTCTCATTATTACAAATATACACATATTACCACTTACATATATAAATAATTTTAAAATACCCATTTCACCCCACAAATCCAACAAAAAATTCATTGATGTGACGTCTTATTCCCCCCAAAACAAAAACAAACAAATCATTTTTTCCCAATTCATTCTCTACCTACCTCCTAAAACATAAACAACAACCATCACATTCCCCAACCACACTTCCCAAAATCCATTCTCCCAAAAAATTTGGAAGAATGCCCCAATTCACATCCAAACAAAGCCTAAAGCTCTCACATGGCTACAAGAATAAGATTCAGCATAAGGAAAGTTTTAAGCATGAACAATTATTCCACTCGCTTGTAAAGTGTGGAGCAAAAATTCTTTCAATAATTCTTCTATTTTCCCAACCTTACAATGATTATTTCACTTAATACAATTACAGCATCTACAGTTAAGTTGGTAATTCACATCAGTTGGTAAGCGAGATCTTCCTTTCTCATATTGAAGGAAAGCAAAAGAACACTAAAAGGCAACAGCAACTTGGCCAAAATATACCCATTGCCTACCACTTGGGCTGATTCCTAGAGTTCATTACCAATGTGATCATTTTGCCATAGTACATGAATCAATTGGTTTTTTACATACAAACATATTGTCAGTGTCATGAGTAAGGTTGATGCCAGAGATTGATTTGGAAAATCTGGGCTCTCATAATGAAAAATGCTAAGGGGCCAAGAATTGTGGGGGAAGAATCTTAAAATTATGATAAGGTTGATGCCAGAGATTGATTTGGAAAATCTGGGCTATCATTATGAAAAATGCTGAGGAGGGGCCAAGAATTGTGGAGGATGAATCTCAACATGATGATAGCATAGGGATGACTATTTGGTATATGAACCCAATCCAATCAAGATCCATTTGCTCGGATCTTAATTTTTAGAAGATAAATCCCAGTGAGTTTGATTTACTTTGGTTGTGGATCAAAAATTGACTTTTCATACTAGTATGGATCCATTCTGGAGTATAAAAAAATATATATATATATATATAAATATATATTTTATTAAACATAATCAATTACAAAATAAATATTTGGTTTAACATGTCCAGAGTAGAAACTCAGAATTAAACATATACCCTCACAAATTAAGTGTTACAACAAATTTGGATCTGATACAATACTAAAATCATTAGGTGAATCCATTTTGTATCTTATCCAGATCTAACCCCACCCATCCATTTGTCACGATTGCGTTAGAGAGATTCACAAAAATCAAGATGCAAGTTGTAGTTTTGAATGAAAACTCAAAGAAAACTCAATATTACTGACAATCACCTGCTAAAGAATCATCGAACTCGAGATTAAGTGATTGAAAGTCCGAGAAGAATTGTTTGGCCAACAATCTGAAATCAATTGTAGGTTCCACCTGCCTAAATCGTGGAAAGCGTAAAGGTGAAGAAATTGAGATAGTAGAAGGACCATTGAGCAAGGAATCAGGCTCACATAAGCATCCTGGTTTCTCAATCAAATCAATAAGATATTCCCTGCTACATGAAAGCCAACAATTGATAAATTAGTCTAGCAGTTATATACATCTTCTATCTATTATTAACAAGCAAGGCTATATCACTCTTTTGTAGGCATCTAGCAATTAAGAAGATTGCAATGGCTTTGAGACCTTAGGTGTCTATAAAGTTCCCACCAAACTCTCAATGAGTTGACATAACAAAAAAGATTAAGCATTATTTTCCTCCATTCTAGCGTATACAAAACAGGTAACAAAAAGATACTGTGAGATAAGGGTTTATTACCATCTTATTTCAAGATTAGAATTGTATTTAATAGAAGTGGACCATGCTATGTTATTATGTTAATCATTGATTATCACATTTTCTATTGAATTCTAGCACAATTCAAAATAATATGCCATTAGAATCCAACTTCCATTTTCAAGCAAGGCAATTGGTTTTCTAATCTTTGTTCTACATGGAATAGTTGAATGTGACAATGATGGCATCCTAAGCAATATATATACCTGTCAGGCTCAAATCGAACAAGGCATGATGAAGCATCTTCTCTAGTGCACCATTTACATCCTCTTGCAATTCGACATGGTAAGCCAATAATATCAGCTAAAACCTGCCAAAACAATAATATCTTAATTGCAAATTGGAACACAAACTTCTCCAAAATTGCACCTGAAAGCAAAATAAAGAATTATACTACAAAAACAGGTTATGCAAAATAATCTAAAGCACACGGTGAAGACTTCTGATGGATTGGGTTGAAAAATGTTAATCAAACAAAAAAGTTTGGAGCTAAGAAAACCTTAACAGTGAGACATCTGGTAACCAAGTTGTTTTAACTTTCACCACTTTTTTCTCTTTTGTTCTTGTTGAAGAAATTGGAAACACAAAAAAAAGACGAGTTTGGGTAACTAGCTCATGTTTTATTTTTTATAAAACATGGCAGCTACATAAACAAAATAAGGAACTGTATAAAATGGGCATTCCATCGTTTGAAACACATGAAGAGGGGAAAAAGAGTTGGAAGAGTTTCATTAGTGAGGTTTAGTCCTCAATCCCCAACAACCGCAAAAATCTAAACAAATTTTCTCAATTTTATTCACTTATCCCCACTCCACCGGACCCTACATCGTTCGGCCTCCCTGCTACAAAAGATTACCCCCCTCCACTCTTATTTGCCAACATCAACCACCACAATCCATCAAAAATTCAAATATTCCACAAAAAAGCAACGGTTGGAGTCATTTAGATCTGCAAGAAATTGGGGGCAAACTAAACCATAAGAAAACGTTCAATGTCCTTATTTTCTTGGGTTTAGAAGGGGAGCGGGGATCTAGAGTTGGCAACAATACGGATGATTCTAGTGGCTGCAGTGATGCTTCATTGGTAGTTGTCAAGCTCGAGTGAGCGTTGGAGTTTTCAAACTACCCTTCAATCACCATTAATAAAGGCAGCCAATACTTTTCTTTTGCCCTTTTCACATCCAGTGAATTTGGGTTCTGTTATTTCCATTTTTTCTATATTTCATTTCTTTTAACAGCAATACAGCAGAAGAAAGTATCCAGTACACTGAAAAAGGAGACCCTACAACCCCCTATCACCATTGACATTGGCAGCTAATACTTTCTTTTGTCCTTTCACTTCACACAACCGTGGGATTTGTTATTTCTACCATTTGTATTTCATTTGTTTTTACTACAATTGCACCTAAAAAGGTGAAGGAGACCCTGCAAATAGGATTGAGGATTCTGACACTTCACAAAGGAATTCAATTAATAACAGTAGTTGTACATCATGCAATCTAAGATGGTATTACAAAAGGAACGACAAGGAATTCTGGGTGACTGGCATGGATAGGTCTCAAAAAATTAAGATGCAGAAAGGGTAATTTTAGTTTATTTCAAAGATAAATGAAATTTCAGGTAACCAAACATATCTTAGTATATCTTCTGGATAATGAGATATCAGGCAACCAAACATGTCTTACTACTTTCAGCAAGAGAAAAGAATGTGAAATCTTTTTTGATTTTACGGCAAGCAAAGATGGAACAACTTGGGCATATGAGGCATAACTCCAAAATGGATTCCAACATTAAAATAACACAATCACAACCAACCAGATAATTGCCAAAAAAAAGAAAAAAGGAAGCAACACATACTTTGAATAGCAGAGCCCGGTGTCTGCACAGTCCAATGGACAGACTGCCAATGGGGAGCACAATGGACCCCAAGCAATCTTTTAAGTCATCACTGCACTCTTTCCAAATGGCAACCAACTCATCTTCCCCATTGGTAGCTTGCCCCCTAGGGAAGGCAAGAAGACACAATTAAAACAAGAAAGAGTTTGCTTCAATACTTAACTAGGAGCTTCTAGAGCTCACCCCAAATGATTGCCAACTAGCTTTGCAAGCTGGTCAACAACATCCTTTGTGGTGATACAACTAGATGACAAGTTATGAATCCGATTCTGCAGTTCTTTCAGGCTGGGATCACCTCGTCGATCTACCAATATCACTTCAACTGAAGATAAAGTGGCAGGATCAACAGTCTTTAACAATTCGAGGGATGGAATCCGGCCTGTTTCCTGATGATCAGAGCACACAGCCCAAACATATGGATCCATCCCATGAATCATGTAAAACCCATCGGGAATTTTGTCAGAGTATGACAAGCAGCCATTTACCTGGTGTAAACAAACTTATTAAGTCTAAGAAATTGGAAACATTTCAAGTCAGGAAATTATAATAACAGAATGAAAACCCTAAACCGATGCAAACCTTTACCAAATACATTTTATGCTACATTACAAGAATGCCAAAATAATCATGTGTCGTTGAGATATTCCCTTATGACCCATTAATATCCCCATCTCATCACCCAGTTTCAATCCTAAGGGTCATTTCAATTACTAAGCTTTACTTGGAAGAAGCATGACTCGAGGAGGGGAAATTGTCTAATTGGTAGCAATAAATTATCAAAAATACTTTACTTTGGAGAATTGGCACGCATTCATCCAGCATGGAATGTTCATCCCACATATAAATAAATCTATAATGCTCATATCAATTATGGACATGGTTGCTTATGGGGCTAAATCGCCTCCACTCTAACAGCTCAATCAATTAGATAATGAGGTGAAGATTCGGTATCTAGAATCATCATCGACATTAAATTAACTGGAAAATTATTCTCACATGTACTATGCAACCATGCATCCTTGTCGAATCGCTGCACATCCCTCATATAGAAATAGACTCAATTCCGTCTATGTGTCATTTTATTATAATTTCAAGATACACATTTTATGATATGTGCAATGATTGTGTTCTCTGGGAACAAATATTTTTGGCAAATTGGTACCAATGCAATTAGTATAATTTGCTTGTCAGCATTCGGCTGCCAAGTAAACAAACCCACCCATGCCTAACTACGATTTCAGTTCCATGTGAGCAATCCTATTCAAGCCCAAACAAAATAAAGCAACAGAAAAAGCTTGTTTAGAGCTTGCAATTTTGGTTTATGTTACCCAGAATCGATGAGAAATCGCCTCTGAAGAGGCAGGTGAGGAAGACGCGGATTCATGAGGCACCGGATCCAAAAAATTAGGGTCGTCAGCACAGGTAGCTTCTGAGGAGAGACGAAGAGCCAAAGCCAGCTGCAATTGATAACTCTCCTCCGTCTGCTGCGCCCAGCTCTTTGAAGACGATGAGCCTCCGCCACCCATAGACACCTCCGCCGTCTTCACCCTGAATTCACCAACGCCATCACTCAAATGGCTAAACGGCACCTCGGGGTTTGACAGCGAGGGTACGTAATAATCCCCCGAGATCGAGCTCTCTCCGAAGCTGCTTCCACTTGACTGCCTCTGCAGTCCAAAAGACCCTGGAAAAGCCGCTGTTCCGATCCGGCTCTGCTGCGGCTGAGCCTGAATCATTCTTTGATCAAAGGTGTCCCAATCGAAAGGCCCCGCTCTTTCAGACTTCAATTTATTCTTCTCTCCGGAGTGAGACTCGTAATAAAGAGGCTGTTGAGCCACTGTTCCGCCACCGCCGGTGGAGAATTTCGTTTGCTGAGATGGTGGCTGGTGATAAAATGGTTCGTCGGGATTTTGACTTAATAAAGTGTAATTCGATCGCCTACCAGGCATTTCCATTGAGTTCTTCTGCCAATAAATTAAATTGCAATTGATAAAACCCGAAGCACCTCCATCGCTTGAGGTTTCTGATGCTTTTCTAAGGTTTTCTTTCTTTCTCTAAATTTTGTCTTCGCTAAAATTTCTCTTTCTTCCTTTCCTCCCACCGATTGTCGGAAAGAAGTGATGTTTTTCTTTCCTTTTCCTTTTCTTTTTCTTTTTCTTTTTTTTTTAAGAAGAGTATATTTCACTTTACCCCTTCAACTATGCGATCCGATCAGTTGAATCCTCTTCGGTGATGGATGCTCCTCATGAAGAACAGTTTTTCTTATTTTTTAAAGAAAATCATTTTTGATACCATAACATTGCCTATTTATTAATTTATTAATTTTATATAAATTTATCATTTTTACATAAATATATTTTAAAATTTTAAAAGTATTAATTATTTAAAAACTATCTCTTATGGTTGAGTGAATTAATTTATAATTAATAAATTAACATTTTATGAAAATTATAATAATATTAATTGAGTTCAATTAAATTAAGCTTTTCAATCGAATATTTTCTAAATAATTTTGAAAAAATGAGTAAAATAAAAATATATTGTATTTTCTTAATTAAAAATGGGCAAAATCCATAATTTTATAATTTAAGGTGCGAAGATGTTACACAAATATAGTTAAGACCCTTAAAAATGATTGAGTATGGAAGCTTGATATTCTTTTAACTTTTATAATTTTATTTATTTTGTTTATATCCCTACTAGAATTTTGATCAACGCCATAATATCATATTGGATAGGAATATCAGAATTAAAGACTAATAAAAAAGTAAGGATATCAACTTACATGAGTATAAAAAAAAATATTCTAGTTCTATTAAAAGATATAGGTTCGAGTCTAAGACAAATTCATTTAAAATATTATACTCTTACTATCAAATTTGTATTTTGTTGAGATAGAGTAAAATATTTCATTGACATGCAAAAGAAGTTTAAATAAAAATTAATTGGATTTTAGTCAACACATTTTAATACGACATTAATGACAAAACTAAAAGTGTCATAATTGAATTTGAACCCTCAATTTCACATTTAGATGTAAAAAATAATATTATTGAACTGATAACTATTTAAATTATATGTGTAAATGTAATTTACATTACAAATTAATAAATATATAAAACATTAAAATAGAATAAACTCTTTTTTTTTTTTTGGACTTCTTTTAAAATAGTTGCATGCATTGATAGATTGTTCTATAATTTTCCCATAAAAAATTATGATCCAAAAATAAAAGAAGAGGAATTCAAGTAGAAGGGGTGTATTCAAAATAACCACATAATCTTTCAATTTTTATATTATTTTTTATTTTTAAATAATATTAGATATATTTCACACAAGACTAATGCTTTAACTCAACTCAATTCAATTCAAGTTGTTTCAAATTCCTAATTAAGGATCTTTGACAGGTTGGCAACTAATGGAAGTGCATGTTTGATTGCTTTTTTAATGATTTTAGTTCAAACTGGCATATGAAATATTGTTAAAAAATAATTTTAATTTTTTGTCTTTTTAAAATAAATTTAGATGTTCAATCCAAATGTTTGCGGTTATTTGGTCATCAGATCCCATATACGTAAAAGTGAAAATAGTTCTATTGAAATAATTAATCAACCGTTTAAATTAAATATAATTTATTTATTTTTTTATTTACACGTGAACATGAATCAATGATCCTTTAAGATTTCGGCTAACGTGTGAACTCTGAAGAAAATACCGTTTGATCAATTGTCCACTTGACTAGTTTAAATTAAACAATTAAGCATTGTGTATTTCATCTTAATACCGTTCAGTGTTAATATAACATTATCGACTTAATTAAACATTTCAAATTTATATAATCATTAATTTATATAAATTTTATAAAGTGGATAGTTTGAGAAAAGAAACTTTATTTATTTATTTATTTAAATTTGAAAAGATCAATTCATTTATTATCCACACAACAGATTTAATATTAGAAATGTCATTAGAAAAAAAATACACACATGCTTAGATGATACGGTTTGATTTTTTGTAGTATCAAACCACACGAGACTTGTCATTTTGACTGAATCTTCAAGCTACAATTTATGTAATAGACTGATAAGAAATTTGTACATATTTTTTTTAAAAAAATTGCTGTTGTTGCTATTATTATTATTTATAATTTTTTATGTTTATTAATTTAACGATCAGCCCTCAACCTCATGGCTAAACTAATGAGAACGCGGAACAATTAGGCTCCGAGCCGGTTCGACGGCTGGATCAAGTTGATTTTGACACTATAGTTTCCTTTCCACCAGATCATCGAGTATGAAGAGCCACAGATAATAATTGAACATTGTGCAGCGATGCTGGTATGTCTGTGTGGCATGAGGGAAATTGCTCTGGCAGAATGATCCCAAGGGTTAAATAGTAATTTCGTTTTATAGATTGAGCGAACGGTGGTGTTTGGTCGCATGGGTGAGGAATCGGGGGATGCAAAAGCAAGCGTGAAGCGGAATTTTGGTTCGCTACTTTTTGTTGCTGGGGTGGCGGAAATTGGAATTTTGTCGAAGTTGAGGCAAACCGGTCTCCTAAAAAGGGGAACATGGAAATGATATGATAAAAAATTTCATTTTCAACCCGTGATTAGTAATGTGTAACATCGGCGCACTTTTTAGCTTTAAGGAAGCGCCATTTTTTAACTTTTTTATTTTCAATTGAGATATGAGATAAAAATATGTATCTTAGTGGTATAAAGAAAAAAAATTTCCCCCAACCAAAGTGCTTTACTATTTATTTCAAAAAATAATGGCAACGTTCGGTTATGTTTTTGTGTGACTTTAATATATGTTTTGGAAAAATAAACATTAAAAGTGATATTGGAGAAAGTGAAAGTTGTGTTGAGGAATATAATAGATTATAGAGAATTTTGATATGTTTGTTTATGATTTGGAGGAAAATATTTTATACTATTACAGTCAAATCAATGCTTTTTTATTATGTTTTTTAAGCGAAAGTGACATTGTGTGATTTTATTTTGTTAGAATAATAAAAAAAATATATGATATGTATATATAATATATGTATGTATATATTAGAAAGTTGAAAAGTTTTGGGGATCATGAAGGATGCAAGAGAGCATTTTGGGAAAAAAAATTGGTGTTTCAAAGGAAAAATGAGTGTATATTTGATCATGTTTCCATAGAATAATTTTGTTTTTGAAAAACATAACCAAAATTAAAGTTTTAAGCACATATATATAATTATTCAAAAATTATATTAAAGAAATTTAATTATGTTATTTTTCTTTAGGAAGAAAAAAATATATATATATATATATTCCGCTCACGATGTATAATTGCAATTTTCACTCTTTTTGAAGGTGTTTAAGATTCTTGAAGATCGCTATAGTAAGTTTGTGTTGGGAGAATTTTTGGAAAATGAAATAATGGTGAACAAATGTTTTTCTTCTCGTAGGTCAATTTAAGTTTCGTCTGGCGGGCCAAAAAAGTGGGATTTTCCATCCCTTTGCAAAGAATTGAACTCTTTGTTCTACCTAAATCACAAACAACAGCGGACCAACTATAATTCAACGGGCTCATATCAGTAGAAGTATGCACTGAATATAGACGAATTTCGGCCTTCTTCCGTCATAAGCCCACGTTGCAAACGAGGCATAATTTCATTGTTTTTAACATGTGCTTTTGTAACTTGCTTTGTATGTTAACAAATTTTGATTCTTTAGCCATTTTTTAAAAAAAGTTTTGTGGATCTTTTATTCTAAGCGCATTTCACTTCAGTCGCTTTTATCATCTTTTCTTTTTTTTTTAGCTGGGGTTGGGTTGGGGGTGGCGGGGGGAGTCCTTCATGCATGTAAATATATTTATTATTATTTCCTGTATAATGTAAATTTATTTTAATAATTTTAATATATTTATTTTAAATTTTCTGTAAATAAGAATTAAAAGGTTATGATAAAATAGTACTTGTAGGCAGGAAATATGTGAGTTATAAATAGCAACTATCGTGTAACTTCCAGAGTTCCAGTTATTAAAATAAAAATAAAAAAGAAGAAGTAAGGGTATTTTAGGCAAATTGTTTGAAAACGCACAAAAAGGGGTAGGTGATATATTAATACTATATATATATATATATATATTATATTTTGAGTTGGAATCACTGTAGAGTGTTGTTCTCATGAAATTCTTACTCTGTACAGTGCCTTTTTTTTTATTTATTTTTTAAAATTCTTCTTATGAATGCATTTTCTTTTCACAATATTTATCTTTCTAAATTTAGTTCTTCAAATTGATAGTTAAAAAATGAATAAATCTAAAAATATTGTTTGGTTACAAAATATAATTTAATATAGCACAAAAGTTTGTTGACCATCTGAAAATGCATTTAGATAGTTAATTCTCCATCGCAAATATGAGTGAAAATTGGACAAGTTGAAATTTTGCACATAATTATATTATCAGTCTTTTAATACCTATATTTCATAAGTATCACAAATATGGATATTCAGTACGAATACAATATGAATTTGGCTTTGATTAGATTAATCAATTGTAGCAAACACTTAAATATGCTAGAACATCTATACGCATGAAGAAAATGATTTTCATGTGATTTTATTTCTTATTTGGTAAAATCCTTGAAAATATTCTATATTTAATGTGCTGGAACATCTACATGCATGAAGAAAATGATTTTCATGTGACTTTATTTCTTTTTTGGTAAAATCCTTGAAGATATTCTATATTAATGGCAGTTATTTTATATGTAGATTGCAATTATCTTGGAGGGTGTTTGATTAAATTTATTTAAAAGGTTTTATAAATTTCTATATCTTCTAAAATATTTTTGGAGCTTATAAAATGCTAGATCTTATATTAAAAATAAATTTTTAAAGTGTTTGGATAAAATAAAATATTATGACTAATGAGATGTTAGTAATGTTAATTTTGTAATTAATATGATTAAAATCAAAAGAGCTTATTAAAATTTTCAAAATAAGTTAGGAACTCCTGACTTTTCAAAGAAAATCTTATAAGCACCCAATATCTTATTTTTTAAGCTTATAAGCTTTTTTTTAAAAATAAATTTACCAAAAATTCTTCAACATCTTAAAAGTTTTCAAATATCTTATAAAACATTTTAAGAAGCTTATGAACTTATCCAAACACTCTCTTAGTTAATCTGTAAGCTTAGAGTATTCACAATTTTAGACATTTTGATATGTAAATTATGTTAAGATTGAAATACCATTTTAAATCTAAATCTTTATAATAAAAAACTAGAAATTTAAACGACAAATGAATTCTAATGAATCATAAAAGATAATAATTATTATATTTTTAATTTAACTTTTTTAAAATAACTTCCATACATAATGTAGGATCAACAGTAAATTTCTTAACCAGATGACTTAACTTGCCACTCCCATGGGTTTATCTATTATGCTAGTCAAATTATATTATAATAATAAAATATTATATAAATTATTATATGATAAATAATAATGAGATAATTTAAAAATCCAATCAAACTATCCCTAAAAGACTAAATCGTTACAAGTCATTAAAAAAAAACCCGGAAACTATGAGCTGGAGCGACATATGGGCCCAGAGAAAAAATTAAGTTTGAGCCCAAAAATACGAGCCCAGATCCTCGTGTCCCAGTCTCACTAAATCCCATTACTCCTACTCGCCATGTAGCGCGTGCCTTCAAACGCGGAAACCAAAAAAGGAGGGAACTCTAAAGGCGGTAAGGCGGCAAAATTTTCCCAAAGCTCCCCAGCCCCCCTTTTCAACCCCTCGCTCATCCCACACAAAACCAAACACACAGACAGCGGAGAAGTATTCTTCGAAAAGCTTTATCACCGCAAATCGCTTTCAATCGACAATCATCTCTTGGCGTCGAACTGGTATATGGATCTATATTAATCCATATTGTGCTTATGTAATTGATTTTCTACTGCATCTTTGTATTGCAGTGCTTTGGTATATTTGCTATATTTTTGTCGATTGAAATTCTGTCCTGAAATGTTTCATAATTGCGCTCGCTTTTAGTCCTGGTTTATTTGCACTAACTCTGAGAAGATCTAGAAAAGATCATGGTATTACGCCTTCAGCCTAGACTGTTTTGAAGTTTAACATGATAATTGAATTCATTATTCCATGCTTCTGGAGTTTGAACATAGATGTATGAATTAGTGATATAGTTTAGCCTTTTTATTCTTTCTATTCTGATGTACCTTTCGTAAAGTTGGATGCTTCTTGGATGATCTTGAGTTAGAATTGTGCGGTCTTGGCCTTAAATCTTAATTAAAAGCCTAAAAAACCCGGGTTGATTAGATAATAATTGGCAAGTCATATTCTCTAACTTACGGGGAGAATCTGAGGGTCTGCATATTGTCCTAATACAAGTCCCTATTAGTTTTATAATGAAAGGAAACGTTACTTGTGTCTTCACGAGTTCATAGATCACGTAAGCAGGTCCAAGGCAGCTATTGCTGAACACAACCTTTTGAGGTTTCACATGAGGATAATATGATTGTGCTGTATTGTTCTAGACACTCATCAAATCGAGCTGGCTTTGAGAATACAAATTATGTGAGGGATGACGCACTTGATGGGCATATCAGATTGAATCCTATGTTATGTGACTATATGGTAAAAAATTTGGTCAGGAATGAGCACTTCTATGTATGTTTGTGCTAGAACGCTGCCGTAGAAAACACAATACCATGAACTTAAATGTGCCAACCGTTTGTTGCTTATGAACCTCAAGAGAAGAACCTTATTTGCTAGTCTTGGGTAATTATTAATGATGTTGCATAAATTCAATCAGTGTGACTTGTTGAGATAAAATTTACGTCGGAGCTTATTTTTCTGTGGAAGGTGAATCTACTCTTAACTGTTGCTTCTGTGGGTTTGGGCATGCACTTACTTACCTGTAATGCCCTAATTTTAACTTAAGTGGCTCTCCTGTTTATTCCCTGGACAATTGATAATGCAAATTTCTCATAATATTTGTTGTTATCACGCTATTGCCCCAATTGTAAGTCCATAAAATATCTATGACCACCATTGTTTGTTTCAGCTATGCACAATCTTTTAGAGGGGCATGCGTGCATTCTGGAACTTATACATATGTTTCTGGAGGTGTATTTCACTGACACCTTATAAATCAAAGGCGTGCTTATCTGAGGCTGCGTGGTAGTTGGTGGAACTCTGCAAGTCATTGATATCTTCTACAGGTTTTGTTCGCATCAGTAATTCGTTCTTGACCCCCTTAGCTTTCCAAAAGCTAGATGAGTGCCACATGCTTTTTGAGCATTGGGTTAGACTCATGTTTATACTAGGTTAACATTGCTTTGACCGTGAAACTGGCAATGCCTTCTGAGCATTGGGTTAGACTCATGTTTATACTAGGTTAACATTTCTTTGACAGTGAAACTGGCAATACCATACGTCCCTATAAGCGTTCTGTAATTTTCTACCTTGACCATGAAAATGACACTAACATGCATCCAAATCAACGTTCTACCATTACTGCACGGATTTAGCATTCTTGGAAAAGAATTAATTTCATGAATGGGCAACAAATTAGAAGAAAGTGCCCGTTCCTAAATCCCTGCACGGTATCAGTATTTTATATCTGCTGATGAAATATAATCATTTCTAATTAATACGGCTTGGATCCTAGTTCATATGATACAGGCAAATGGGCTTTCGTCTTCCTGCTGCTCCTACATCCCTAACAGTTAAACCATTGGTAAATGTGCCTATGTTTAGTTCTCATCCATTTTCCCTTTCCCTTTGGCTAACCTGCTTGCTGGAAAATGTAATCTGGCGATGAGGGGACGGGGTGCTCTTGTTTTCCTGTCAAATCCCCTGACACAGACGAAACCTGAAAAAAAAAATGATAGGTAATTATGAAATGAACTGACAGGGCAAAGTAACTAGCTTTTCAAGGTTCTGCCGGAGATGCAATAAATACTTGAAACAATATAATTTTTTACAAACTAACACTAGTAAAATATGAAAACAAGGTCTTCACAGAGCATTGTGTGCAGCTATTATTAGCTTGTCAAATTTGATGTTGGGCGTCTGTCCATTGTCAGATATTAGTATTCCTTACTGTGGTCAAAGTATCATGCTCAGTCCCACTGTGCTTCAGCAAAATTCTGCTTGGCTGTCACGTTTTCTCAAAATCCACTTTGCAGGACACCTGCCTAACATTAGCCAGCAGCTGAGGTTTAACAGGTTTAACTTGTCTACTTGCGCATCAGTTTGCTTATGTGCTTTTTGACAACAGACATCAATTTCTAGTTGACATCATTGTCTAAAACTTCAATCACATTTTTAGTTCAGAGGGAAAAAAATGAAGGCACAATGGCTTGAAAGAAGAAATTGATAAGCAGAGACAAAAGATAAAAGGAAGGAAGAGTAATAAACTATTGTTCATTTTGTGACCACTCTGAAAGCTGTTCAGTGATGGTATATTGATGCTTTGTCCAAAACCAAGAGAAAAGGAGAAAAAAAGGAAGTATACACAAGCATCTGTCTGTATTACACATATTTGAATATTTTATATCTGCTCCTTGTGAAAATTTTGAGTCGGCTCCTTCGCTTTATCAAAAGGGTTGCTAGCTAATCATGACATCCAACAATAGTTTTCTCTAAAGGAGGGGAAAAAAAAGATAATACGGGAGAATGAATATAAGAAAGAGTGACTTAAACGCCTTTCAACTATGCATATATTAAATGCTTGATCCTCAGTCATCATATAAGAAAAACTTTCTTCAGATGCTTGACCGCATCTCCTTTCCATTAGTAAGGTCAAAGGGCTTCCTTTTATGACTAAAATAATAAAATAGGGTGAGGGCCTAATCTCTTGACATGGCATCTGAAAGTGTTGATCATGTGGGAATTCCTCATCTATTGAAACTAGGAGATAAAGTGGTGCTGGTTCCTCATTTTCTGTGCTGCTTATCGCTACAGATTTGCCTGAAGTTCTATGTAATGTTTAGTTGATTTGCTATCACAATGGCTGTGAGGTAAGGACTTGTTCTTGGGATTCACTTGTGCGTTCTTGCTCTTAATTATAATCTTTCCTTATCTAGGATAGCTGAGTAGTGAAGTATGGAAGCTACATCCTATTTAGATGATAAACTGACTACTTATGCTTCAAGGTTTCTCACATTTGTTCCTTGACATATAAGGTGCTAGTAGATGCAGCTTAATTGAGAACAGTCTAATATCCGGACATACCTCTCCAAAAGCAGTATTGAATTCCTTCGGTGGACAGCCCTAATAAACAGGAAAAAATGATGTACTGTTAATCTTTCCGAAACAGAACCGCTCAGTTTAGTTACGAAATTGTTTCTTGCTTGTTACCTTTAAATATAGTTGGTATTGATGTCCCAAAGTACACTGTTCTCCTTGGCAAGTTCCATAACCACTGTCTTGGAACATCTATTGGGGTTAGGCTACTTTCATGGTCAGAAAATACCTGTGGGTGAACAAAATTGACATTCAAAATCATTTTACTATCAGTTCTTAGTGAACGTATTATTCTATCTGAACAAAATATTTGGTCCTACAGTTACCTCATTTACTTGAAAATATGTGCCATTTAATGGAAAGCTTCCTCTCATGGCCGTTCTGCATGGTATCTGTTATGAATGGTCATGTTAGATTCAATGACATGGCTGAGGAAATTGTGCTTATCAGTTCTGTAAATTGGCTCAGGAATGGTATTTATCAGTTCTTTTCCTTTAAGAACAGATTCTATAGCTAGAGTAATAGCATTTATACCAGAAGAGTCCCCCTCACGGTTTGAGAGTTTGCTTCTCGGATGCTGTTGCACGATGAACAGGTTTCATCTGTGCATAGATTCCCGAACCCTTGGGAGATGCAACGTCTTTCTGGTGGTTCTATAGAATCCACTGTTTCACCTGATATGGAACATTTGTTAATGATTATTTTGAAAGTAACTCTGAGCTAGATCATTATTCAATTTGCCTTTTCTCTAAAAATTGCTCAGTGTAGAGAAGATTGGCATTCACTATTTTGAGCCTGCAGAATAGCTTTTTACAAATTTTCAACTAATCCTAGGCCTTGAGTTGTCATACCTGGGGTCCATATAGCTAGTAGGTAGGGGCAAGGATCATCAGGTTCTCGTTTGTCCATCTGCAAACCAACAATTATAGTTAGTCAGGAAAGCACCTTGTATGCCTAAGTTGTATTTGTTGTCTGACAGGATAGTACTAACCCCTTCTAGTAGAGGGTGAGAATCTGGAAGCTCATAACTGTACAAAGAGAAAGTGATTTATAAGATGTGAAGGATTATCAAACATGTTGTCATGATGCAGAACACTTGTATGATTTGTTGAGTTTAATGGAAATACTACATGTAGCCTGCCACATTTTTGTTAAATATGATGAGTGACATCTTTGCTACTAAACTCCTGCACTGGTTAATGTGACTTGCCAAATTTTATGAAATTAGAATCAATTCACTTACACTTGATGCTCTGTCCGGAGCCGGCTCACATTTTTAAGTTTAGGGACAGGGATTGAAGCAGCTTCTGAAGTTAAAGCTACTAAGGCCTTTGACATATCTCCCTCCTGTAGTTCTGTATTCTGCTGCATGATCTTCTGCAAATTATGAGTGAACTGTTCCATATTGAGTTGGATAGTAGGAATCTCATCAGGATCTTCATTGAAAGCACCCTCAATATCGCATTCTGGAACTTGTGTATAGCATGGTTCTGGTGTGGCTGGAACTTCAATGATGGGCTCTGGTGTGGCTGGAATCTCAATGATAGGCTCTGGTGTGGCTGGAACCTCAACAATAGGCTCTGGCGTGGCTGGAACTTCAATGATGGGCTGAGAGTTGCTAGCTCCACATTTAGCATCTAGTTGATTAGCTTGGGATGAAGGCAACTGCAAGGTATCTGTACTTCTCATTGGATTTTGATCAGCTGTTCTATTTTCTGTTGCAGTTATGATGCTTTTCTCCTCTGGTGCTGGGAGAGCAAGTCTTGCGCTGCACATATATTTATCAGATTTCATCATTTAAGAATGTAGTTTATGCATCCCAAGAATATTGTCTTATCACTAGCAAGGGGATCTAAAAATCTTATAACTTGGATCATTTTTATGCAATTATAATGTAGCTTCCAATGCTTATCCACATTTATATCTCTCAACTCTCTTCTATTTTTTAATATTCAAAGATAGGTTTAAGTCTATGATCCTTGATGTTTTGGAATTAAGATCTCTGTGCTCCCAATGTTTGGGTCTTGAAGTAGATGTCTAATAATTCTCTGAAAATTACAGCAAAAGATGTCTTGTAGTGCCCCATTAGCACTATATCATTTGATAGACAAACATTACACCAAAAATAATGAAAACAATGAAATCTGTGGTTCAATCGCAATAAGTATTGAATGATGTACAAACCTTGCAAATGCACTTGCAAAATGCCTGCATTCTCCCCTCATTGGACATGCATTGCAATTTGGTTTGCTCTTTGTGCAAAATACCTGAGACAATCAAATATGTTGCTTATGTTTCACAAAATTTACTGATTGTCTTGGGATATCCAAGATATTTTTTAACTTCTATGGCATACCTTCCCAAAGGTGATCATTTGATAATGCAGTTCATATCTGTAATGAGAAAGCATCATAAATTGTAGAAGAACAATTTTGACTTATAGTGTATATTGAGTATGAACATTTTATGTCAATAAAAAATTATTTACAGTGTTCTTTGATCAAGCTTGCAGAGCCTAGGCCATAGATATTTCTGAATAGACTCCAATACGGGGTACCTACACAAGAAAGCAACACAAGTCATCTTCTGTCTAGTGCTCCATTCTTTTGGGAAAATATGGTGATGTTGAAACACTCACAATTCTAGTAGATGCAGTTGAAGTGACTCAGGCAATGGCTGAAGAGGCACCCAGCCTAATCTTACTGCTATACGGCCAACATTGGTGTCAACCTTTTTTAGATTTGCAGATACAACTGTGTCAGTAAATTTTTATCTTACAACATAAGGCATTATAAGCAAGCTTAAACTTACTGGAAAGGCAAGGTGATGAAGCGTTAAAAGCCGCACACACTCCACGCTCTTCAACCCCAAACCCCTAATGCTCAATAGGTACTCTCTGAAAATGAAAGGAACGCGTAAATTCTTCATGTTGTTTGAATTTATAGACATTATTTGTGATAACTGTAAGCCTACTTTGCTTTGTCTGGTGGGACATCCCTAAGCCATTCCAGATCAATGCTTCCGTGGTCTCTAACAAGGCGATTGAGGAAATCCTGCACAAGCATTTCAATTTGACATTAGTTGGTGATAAGAGCTTTCTATATTTGTAAACAAATTAATTGGTGTTGAGTCAAGAATCTAAATATAGACACTCCAAATTTTTTGCTGTAATTTCTTATGGAAACCTTGATTCTCTCTGCTAGCATATTGTTCATTCCTCTTTCTTTGATAGTCTGTGCAATCTCGTTAACATCTGCACATCTTACAGCATCCCAGTCCACTGAGTCCATGGTATTGGCTGTTCTGTCTCTTTCTCTGCCGCTTGCCTGTGCCTGTTTTCTCAAGTGATCCCAATCAACTTGGTTCTCTTTCTCTTTTCTGGTTTTTCCCACTTTTGCTTTAGGTCCTTTAATCATCTTGCTAGGATGGAAATCAGAGTCATTCTTATTTGAGTTAACTTCCTTGTGCTCTGAATTTTTTGAATTATCAATGTTGCTACTGCTACCTGTGACATCCATCAAATTTTGTGGATAGATTGGAATATTTGAAACCTCCTGCATCTTATAATTGTTCTCTTGAAATAATCCTGGTGGTGGTACTTCGGCTGTCTGATTTCCAACTTTGTTTTGGTTTATCTCAATTTGGTCATTGTTACTTGAGTAAGCATTTGGACTTGAAAGCTTTGGTCCCTCTTCAAAACTAACAGCTGTACTCTTCTGAAATGTGGTCCCAGATGCAGATTCTGACCACAATTCGCTTATTTCAGTGGCGCAAAGTTCTTTATCGCTGGAAGTATCAAAAAACTTGCCATTTTTTTGAGTCAAGTCACACTCTGTTGCTTGGGCTCCCGAAAAGGAAACATGACACCAACTAGACTTACTAGATGATGCAACAGTTGTAGCAGGGAATGTAGGATTATCCAAAGGGCTCTCATCCTGCAAGTTAACAGCTGAACTTTCAGACAGCACTTGCCGATTTTGGTCAGGCATCTTTTTGTCACCATTTAGTACAGAGTCAGCCATCTTGAAAAGCTTTAGACAAGAATCAGAGCTGATGAATCCATCTGGTTTAACCGCAGCTGTCAGTTCTGATGTGCTCAGTACGCATGAGGCACTTCTTCTGGTGGTTTGTGCAATTGGGGAATTTGCAGAGTTCTGAGAAGAAATATCTGAAGTCTGAGAAGAAAGTGTGTCTTCTGTCTCTCTTCCGTATTCAATCAAATTTATTGACTTGTCCACAATAGTTTCATGGGACACAACTGGACCTTGTTTCAAGGTAGTCGTTGATTGGCCTCTTAAGTCATCTGTGGGGACAAACCCATCTAAACTGTTACTAGAGGACTTGACACTGTTCACTTCTCTAATACTATCATCTTCAAAGTCCTGAAGCATATTAGTATCCTCACCACAGACCGACCGATTTAAGATCCCTTTGTTCAACGCAAAGGTCCCATCAGGATCCAGCACACACACCTCAGGTTCTTTGATTTGGGTACCTAGTTTTTCTTCATGTAATTCTGCAGGGTTGATCTTGGACTCGAGGGAAAATCTTGCAGCAAGTGACATGAAGGCAGAGCTGAAAGAGTCAAAATATATTAAAGATTTTTCTGGGGATTAGAGCTAAGCAAAATGTATTTACAGCTAATTTTAAGATGAGAAGTTCACCAACCTGGAAAGATGATCTGAAACATTCTGAGTGAGGAAAACTCCAACTACAGAGTCAACAACTGATCCCTTCCAGGGGGAAAAGCGTCTGTCTCCTGTGAAGAAAATTACAACATATTTAAGTTTAGAAAACTTGAACAGTATGACAAAGGGATATCATACTAGGTGCATTCTAGACAGAGCAGAGGGCTAGTTTTTGTGCTACAGGCATTTTTGCCAAATGCTTGAATATGTTAATTTATTTATTCACCTCTTTGTTGGAAAAGCAAAGTGAGATCTTAAAAGCAGCTTGGATAAAAAAGATAGCTTTTGACAGCACAGTGACAGATTACCATGAAAAACATTCTTAGAAGAACTTTCTACCTTAATTTTATATGGTCTTGTTTGCCAGGAGTACTATTTTTATGAACAGAGCAACCTTATGTTTGTGTCTTCATGACTTCATGTGTTATTTTTGTCTCAACTTGCCTCCTGATTCAAACATGTACCATATAACTTCAACCAAATAGGATATTGGGCTATTCCTAGATATACATGTGCTTCTAATTTCATATCCAATTCTATCTTAGCTATTATGCACAATCATCTATGTTTTATAGGGCAAAGAAGAGCCAGTGTGATCTCAATTTCATTACACAAATTGTAGGACAATTCAACAACTATGCTATACCTTGCACAAGATGCATGCGTGCAATGAATGAGTCTGCTCTTCCGCGGAATACTCTTCGTTCTTCTTCCCACCATTTTGTCTTTTCTTCATCCGTTCCATCAATGCCTTCACTGTTTATATTTTCCAACAAAAGTTTCCATACTCTAGTTGTCTCATCATCAAGATCAACTTTGGGCCGTGGTCGTCTTCTTCTGACTTGATCAAATGAGTTATCAAAAGGCACAACATCTCCATATCTTTGAAATGGAACAAGGGCATGCTGCTGTTGATAATGTGTGTGGAATGCTGTAAATGCATTCTGCATTTGTGCTGATGCTTGTCTGCTCTCTGCATTTAGATCCAGTTGGTTGAGTTGCTCAATGATTGAGTCAATGGGCGACATGCATTTCCATGGTAGAGCCAGTGATGGTCCTGCATTAAACATTGCAAATAAGTCAGAAAGCTATCAATATGCTAACATTGTTATTCTTGATAGTAGCATCACTTAGGTTTATTAGTACCCATTGATGTAGAGGCAGACTTCAGGTGATTGTACAAATTTTGCACTGTTGAATTGCTAAGCATGCTTCTCTTTGACCGCTTCTTTGTCATCACTGTTAAGCGGGTGTCAGCTACAAGAGCTTCCATGCACGTATGTGGTTCATGTAGAATTTCAACATTTTGTTCAATTCTGGATGTTGCTGCTCTGCCTGAAGCTGCTGGCAGTTCTTTACAAATTTCTAGCAATGAAGCTAAATCCCGTAGTCGAGTAGGACCTTTGGATCTCCTTTTCTTAATCCTTTCTGTGGGTCCCAACGCTAACAGATCTTCAAAAACTTGCCTTCCGTTCTGAGTACCATCAGTTGCATGATTAGTTGTTAGCAAATTAGTAACCTGACATTGAGCACCAGAAGATCCCTGATTAGTTGTTGATGTGAACAGCTTCATGCAAGGATCCCAGAGAGCATGTCTTTCAAGTTTCTCATGATTGTCTGAGGTAGATGCTGTGTACTGCAAGCTGGATGTTACTGTATTGTGTCCCTTCTCAGTCCTCCTTTTTTTATAAATTGCTGGAAAATGCAATCCAGGAGCTTCGTCTTTCTTACTTGCATTTTGTGAAAATATAGGAAGGTATGCCTGCAAGGAATTGTAAAATGTTCCAATCTCATTTCTGTTGCAGAGTTCTGCTTCAGCAGTTTTACCCAAGTTTTGTCTTTTGAAGCCCCTCACTTGTCTTTCTGTAGGCAAGCATGTGCTGCTGCAGATGGAATCACTTGGACTCTTTGGTGTCCTTTGGCCATCAAGATTCATTACCACTTGAACAGTATTTGCCTCTTTATCGTGTGTTACGTCAGAGAATACTATTTGACATTTTCCTCTGGTATATTCAATTTGATCCCTGAATATGTGGTCATCCTTTAGCGGATCCATACTTGTAGAGGGCAAGGGGCTCGGGGAATGTTGTTCAGGCCTCGCCAGGTGATCTACCCACACTTGATTCATAGAGTGTGTAGGTTCAAGAGAAGTGCCCATGTCAATTTCCTCCATTACTACTTTCATCCCCCCTTTGTACTGCAGAGTTTTTGATTGATCTTTTGCATTGAAGTTCTCTGCTTGCATTTCCCTGTCGCAATTTGAAGATGGACAGTATGAGGAGCATTCATCCCTTGTTTGGCCCTCAGTGTTAAAGTTCAAAGATCTTCTGCAGGAACTTCGGGTTCGGCGGGGGGCCGTTGCATCTGTTGCTTCGGTGGCTCCCTTATCCATGTCACCTTCAGGTTGGTTGATTCCTTTTCTTGTTGCATAATTCCTCTTTCTTACTGGAGTATCCATAGAACTAGGAGCCTTTTTGTTTAAATCAGTTCCCCCTTCTGTGGGATTGTTGACTCCTTTTCTCCGGATGTACTTCCGCTTGACTCTTGTGGTTTCCTGGAGAACAGTCGTTTTTTCTGCTCTTGATTTAGGAGTACTTTTATGTTGACCTTCAATTACAACTTTGGGCCTGTGCTTTTTCCTTCTTGGCTTCTGCTGAGGGGTTCTGCTCCAATCAACTTCCTTGGTGCCTCCCTTGTCAGGCTTGTAATTCTCCTGCAATTGTGTGGATGTGGCTGGACACAATTGATTGATGACCAGATGAGACTTTTCTTTCTCTGTGTGAAGTTCCAATACCCCATGCCTGGTGATTTCTTCTGCATCTTGTCCTGCAGGTACGTCATCTGTGCTTAAATCTATCACAGCAGATTCTTGCCTGTATTCAGCTTTATTCATCTTCTCTGGCGTTATGGGTTCAAATTGTGATGATGTACTCTTGCACGAGGCTGCATCTGTAATTGTTCTGGGCAGTGAATTAAGATCAAAAAAGGGCCTAGAAGGGATTGAACTTCCATCTGCTGGATATGAGCACAGATCCATGTTAGTGCAAGGAAAATAGAAAATCACATGCATATTATGGTTACCAGGATATTTTGAGATTTTTATGCAAGGAAATACCAATACATACTATTAGTGCATGTTCTTCTGATTCACCTGTTCATTACTGCAGTGGGACATATAAAGTAAAGAGATGTTCAAGATGCATGCTGAGGCTATGTTTACCTATAACTTCACCTAATTTTTCCTTTGGCTGTTTCTATTATTTTTGCATGTTAAGGGTGGTAGTTTGTTCTCCACTTCTATATATGTTTCAAAATGCGAGTACCATTTCATTTCATCTCTTTAACTCTCAAAATTATGCAGGAAATTTAGTTTGACTTCTTCAGAACAACACTTCTAGTGGAGCTTTCAAGTGATATTAAAATGGTTGGGACAATGGCACATCACTAAATTTCTTACAGAAGTTTTCTGCCTTGAGGTTTCTACTTGTGCAATTTTATACCAGTCAGAATGTAATTTTCCAGTCGTTATTAATGAGCAAATCCAGACAAGCATGTACCTAACAGTAAAAACTGGGTAGTGTACTTACCCACGGGAACGTTTGGTATGTTCAATGCAGCAACAAATTTCGTTCCAGGCAAATTTTCTAGGTCTTGCAGTGAAGAATTTCCAAAGCTCATTGTGAACTGATTACCTTCAAGTTGAGGATGAAAATGTGGATTGGAACTGCTGCTTGTAGCAACAAAATCTGTATATGCAAGTCCACTTTCTAATTGACTACCTTCAATTTGACAGTTAAAACAGGAAGCAGAATTGCTGCTTGTAGCAACAAAATCTGTATGTCTAAGTGCATTCTCTACTGCTACCTTGTTGGCCCCTGCCTGTGCTAGGGCCAAAAGGTTTCTAAATGACATATTGGTCAATTTATCTGCCTCTTTTACTGGAAACTTGTCGTATATGGGTAAACCCTCTCCATAAACATGGGAATTGGCTACCTCACCTGCTTGCCAAGTGGCAAAATTTGATAAATTGTCCCCACGAACAAGGGAATTGGCGGCTTCGCCTGCTTTCCAATTGTCTGAAACACTGCTTGCATTTATGAGATCAGATGATCCAAAACAAGCAGGTACTATCTGAATTTCTGTTTCATATAGACAATCTCCTGGTAATCTTCCTGGTTCAGACAAATTTGCTTGGCTAACCAGGCAGGCTAGAGTGCATCTTTCTCCCAGGTGATTTTCGTGCCAATTTGTGCAGATCGGCTGCTGCTTTGTTGAATCGGGTTTTGTGGGGGTTGTAGGAATCAAAGAATAATCAATATGGATGTCCTTCAAATTTGGAGCTGTGTCTTCTCCTGCCATCCCCCTGGTGCAGAACTGGTAAAAATCCTATCTTTGCTTCTTCAACTGCAATTTTTCTGAAATTTTGATGGAGAACTGCTTAAAATGATCGCTTTATTTTTTATTTTTACACGAGCATAGCTTTAATTAATTCTTCTTCAGCGTCAACCACATTTCACGACATCTTTCCTGCGAGATAAAAATGTAAAAGAATTTACTACAAACATGAGTATGGATGAGAAAATAAATTGGGAGAAAAGCAGAGAATTAATTAGAACCAGTGTTTCCTTAATCCTTGAAATCATACCAAACAATCCAATTGACAGATCTCTGAAAAAAACCCAGGAATTTCCGGTTTCTCTATGTGGTAGAGACAGTAACAGGTGGGTGTTCAAGAGAGATAGAACTTCGGTAATTAATTGTTCATTAATTTCAGAGAACCGTATACCCTTTCAAGATAAAAGATTGCAGCAGAAAAATTGAAACAGCGAAAGTAAAAAGGCGTTATCCTTGCTCAAATCTGTCATGAATTCATGAATGCCATTTTTATCGACTCTGTTTTTTTGAGAGAAAACACAGAAGAGCATAAGAAAATCACAATTCTAGTCAATTGACAAGTTTTGAGATAGAACTCACCTAATTGTTGATTTCTGGTCAAGATCTCGTGAAGGCGGTGGACGGCAAAGAGAAACTCAAAGCAGAGCATTTTCACAGAGAGAAAGAGAAGGGGGAGAGAGAGAGAGAGAGAGACTAGGCAAAACAAACAAATAGAAAGACCAGGGCTTTTATGCGAGTAAAGTGAGAACCCCTGAACTGATAACTCTTTTTTCCCGGTAATCGATTAAAATATTAGATTGTATTTTCCAATGTTATATATCTTGCTTTTGCTGTTGTGCAAATAGTGCGCGGGAGAATTAGAATGTGATAGAATGGAAGCGATAAAAAAATTAATATAATTTTTTTAAAATTTAATTGATTAAAATGTATTGACTTAAACAACGTAGAATAAATATTATTTGAGTTTTATTGTATTTATTTATGTTGTTGAAATGTTTTAAATAAACTTATAGTAAATATTAAATGAATATTATAATTTTTTTTGAATTTGATTAATTAAATCATATTGACTCAAACAATGTAGAAAAAAAATTATTTAGATTCGAACAAATTCATAATCATTGGTCTTGCTGGAGTGCTTCAAAGAAGATGCATGTAATTTTGCCATTTTTACAAAAGAAAATTTATGTGATTTGAAGTTATTTCTATAATACAATGAATGTAATCAGAACTGTAGATAAGATGCTGAGGTTGTTGGTGGACCAATGGAGGGGTAAAAATGTACATGGAAGTCAAACAATAAAACAGGCGTTTGACGCGGCCTAACAAGACTTAAACACGTGAGTGAACTGCACGCAATGCGGGCATCTCAGTTAGTGAGGAATGCGTGAGTGGTCTAGTGTGGGGCAGTGGCCGAGACTTAACGGCGTTAGTGTTGCCGTCAAAAGAGGTGATGACACCCCGTGGGCCATGCCTTCCCAAGCATTACGTGTTGTTTGTATTTATTCTCCCTTGATTTTCGAGCTCAGACGATGCTGTTGACGCCGTTGGTGGTCCCCCTGATAGTGGTGCAATTGAGCACGGCTTTCAAACATGGGTTAGGGACAAAATTCCATTTAATACGTTTGGTGCGTGAAATTTATGATTCTCATCAAGCGGTGGTGGGCTATTTGCTTTTTTGACGCGAAGGGATTGTATGGTGATGGCTTAGCTTTTGGTATGGCTATTAGTTGTTTCTAATGTTATATGGATCATCCATTTAAAAATCATTAACTTAAAATATTATAAGTACAATCGTACGGATTTGTTGTTGTTGTCGTCGTCGTTATTATTTTAACAGTTGCCAACCGTTTCCTTTAATGCAAGATTGCTTAAAAATACAATAATAAAATTACTTTGAGCATCCATTCAATTGATATTTCTGTTGTAATAAAAAAATTACTTCTCATAAATATTATTAATTAATTAGTATTATGTGTCTACTTATTAGAAGTCCATGTCCCTTGAAGAGTTAGATCTTGTCATGTTAATAGTGTGTTTACTCATAAAATTGTGGAATAATACAAAATTGTTGGTGTAATTAAGAATTAATCAATAAATATAAAAATGGCTTATATTATTTTTCAATCTAAATAAGTGGCTAATAGTTACCAACTATAACAACCATAAAATTATTTAAAAAATTATTGTGAAATAATGCATTAGAAATTGATTCATATTATCTAGTTGTATCTTATCCACATAAGCAATATGAACAACGGGAAATAAAGGTATGTTGTCTTGGAAAATGAGAAGTCAGTGAAAAAGTGCAAAATTGTTTGAAGCTAATGATTGCGATTGGATGTCAATTGTGATGTTTGATTAGACAAGAATTTATACACGTGGTTTTATTTTAACACACTAAATTATAATTTTATATTTACGTTCTATAAATTACTAATTTTATTTAATGAATAAAATTAATTTCTTTTTTTTTGAATTCTTTCTATTCTTGTTTTTTTCAATCGAATTTGTCTTTTGCAATTAACTCATGGGAAACCCTACCTTTATCAATGTTTGTTGCATAAGTTTGTAGGCAAGTTTTTGGTGGAGTTCCTATTTTGAGTTTTTTAGCTTGCTTGCTCCAATTAGGGTAGTGAAGAGCTGTTTGACTAATGTCTTATAGTTAATAGTAGTGGGTGGCATGTCTTTGGAGCTCAACCATTTGAACTTACGCGAAATAGTCTCTTTGTATATGTCGAAAGCTTTTATTATTTTACTTTTTTGTACTTCTCATCTATTAGGTCAAAGGTTTCCCATTAGGCTAACACTCTTGTAATGCATCTTTTGATTCTTTGTAGGCCAATAGGTCAAATAAAATTTTTGATTATTTATAGATTTAGATGAAGTGTAAATATTTCTTGCTTACCTCAAAGATAGAATGAGAATTGAATGAATATGGTCCTCTTTCTCTAAGATAGTCTACATAGGTGAATTAAGGTGGAAGCTATGTCTTATAGAAAGTCTTGTCTCTTCTTGTGACTCTTGTTTAGTAGTATTTAGCTGAAAACTAAATCTAATGGAGGTTTCAATCCAACGAATCAACCAGGTAAACGAGGCATCGACAGAGATGATGGATGGGAATTCCTATTCTGACTATAGTCGTGAATGTGAATAAAATCACATTAGGAGCTTTCTTGGTTGTTGGTGGTAGTCCTCCAATTGGAAAAAGTTCCATTAGGTTAGAATTGTGATCCTAATCTTAAAGGCATTTTGGGGAGTTGGAGTTGAAGTGTTAGCAACCTTCGAGAGGGCTATGGTGATAGATTAGGTGGAAAAGTGACATGTAGTTTATGCTTTGTCTTGGAGGAGAAAGATGTGTTGCTTTCTTTCTTTCTTATTTTCTTTTTTAATAATTTTACTAACCTTATGGCTTTAGCTCAGATAAGTGTGTCAAAGATGATGCTTTGTGAAAAAAAAATGGAAAAGTGTGAAATCTCAATATATTAGGATAAGTTGAAGGGTAGTTCACTTAGACAAGATATTTATATGTAAAGGTTACATGTAGTAGTGACAATATAAGGTACATCATCCTCACTGTTCCTATGTTTCTATGTATTACTCTTTTTCACAAATATTGACTTGAGTGTTTGTAGGGGAGCATATTTGTTACATTAATGGTCTGTTGTTGATTTCAAGATTAGATCCTTAGCAAATACACAAAGACATTTAATCTTGATTAAGAGCATTTATTTTCAAACTCACATCATTTTTATTGATTTAATGGGTAAGGTCGTGATGCCTTGGATTGTCTACTAAACCCAAGTCGAAATTTTACTCCCAATCAAAAGGCTTGTAATTGGGCCAAATCTCGTGTGAAGCCATTTATGCCTAATAATGAGGCCTCCCATTATAAGTATCTCTAAGGTTGTCCCTGTAGAGTATAGGATCCTTATTGTTTTTCATATTTCCTCTATATATCACCCTCTTTTACAAATATTGATGTGGGCATTAGATGATTTTTGTCGGGAAATTCACTGGCAACCATAATGATATTGTTGATTTTAAGATGAGATCATAAGTGGATAAATAAAGACATTCATATTTGAATCAAGAATAAATATTCCCAAACTTACATCAAGTCTAATAATATTTTCTCTATTTAATGAAACTTGATTTTTTAACTTAAATATTAAATATTTTGATGATAAAGGTCTAGCATCCCATTATTTTGCAACAATTTGGTTGAGACAAAGGTACGTCATATAAAGAATTTAATTACATTATCTTTATGTATATGTAAAAAATTGCATGTCTACTCTTTTTTATAAAATTTAAGACTATTTTATAGTGTGATTGAGCACAAATAAATTCAAATTTAAAAATATTACTTAAAGTATTGTCTTATATTCCATGTGAACAGGTTAAGTATTCTTTAAATGAAAAGGTTGTTCCACATTTAAAGAATTTGAGTTCCAATCTCATTAATGTAGAATTTGATATCATAAACTGTATATATACATATATATAGTGATTATCTTTTATTAGTGTTTGATATCATGGTATGTGATGAGGTTGAAAGTCGTTTATATTGAATAGTGTGGTGTTTGGGTAGATTCGACCAGAGAGGTTGAACAATTCAATAGCAATATTCTTTGAGATTTGAGATTTGTAACAAATAACAAATGTTAAACTAGTAGAGGTGCCCCCAATGAAGGCATTTTGACGCTCAAGTTAGTTCTGATTGAGATAAAGTAATCGAACAGAAGAGTAGGGGCGTATAATGTATATGGTATTACTTGAAGTGTGGCTAGAAGTGAGATATTTATAGCCTTATTTTGGTATACAATATGTTTAAGATGCCTTTATCAAGTGTAGAGGGTTTTTGTCCTTATTTGGGGGCTATTAGTCATTTTTGATCTTAGTATTATTTCAAGTGGTATCATCTCTTGGTTTTCAGGATAAACAGTATTTTGGTGGTGCGTTTTCTTGTTAGAGTTGGTGGCAGAGATTGTATTGAGTGATACACATTATTAATGTGGAGGCATATTGGTTGTTAGAGTATTAAATGTAGTCAGGATATGAGTTCACGTTGGAGTGAGCACTTTGATCGATAAAGATTGAATAGACAATATGGTCGATTAAAGAGATGGTTGATTAGGTCAAATGGCTTGAAGCCTCATGTTAGGTATGGTCGAGAACAGTCTGTTTGATTAGGTGATTTTGGTCGAGTGGATTGGCCCAACTAGGTTCAGAGGTAACGTTAGATTGTGCATGTTAAGTGGGCTTGAGGTCCCTCTCTAAGGTTAATAACTTGTTGAATTGAGCCTGTTGGGCTATCTAATATTATGAGTTTCCCCCACTTGTGGTCTTGATCAAGCTTGTTGACAAGCAGGAGTAGGGAGTAGATAACTGAATGATGGTTATGGCAGTTATAACGATTTTATAGTGGTTATGCATATTTAACTAAGGTTTTAACCTTTTGATCACGGTTTTTAAATACTTGACTAACATTTTTGATGATTTTTATGCATTTAATGCATTGATTACATCACAGAATACGAAGTGTCAAGGGGTGGCAGTGCAATTATTATTGTTGCTTGGGTTCTCGTATCTAAATGTGTATAAATACGAGGGTTAGAGATCCCCATTCTACACTTTTGCTGAAATATGTTTTGGTTGAATTCTTGCTTTCCTAGCCCTCTAAATTCTTTTTGCACTTAGAGTTTTCAAGCTATTCGCTGTAAGTTTTTCAACTTGTTTGTGCTTTATTTCATTTTTTTTTGCAAAAATGTCTAATGTTTCAAATAGTGAAAACATTAGGTTCGAGGGTGTACCGTTCTAGGGGAAAATTGAGGTTGAAAATGCATTTGAAAGAACATGTGAGAGTAGTTTTAATAGCTTATTGAGTGATAGCTCGACCTTGAGCAGCTCGAGCGGCTTGAACATTGAAAAAGGCGCCTTTGGGGATGAGGTTGGCCCAAGTGAGGAGCTTGCATCTCACGGTCTATTATTTACACAATACTATAACAAAATAGTCTCCAAAATATCCTTAGTTGATCTAGTTTGAATTAGGGAGATGTACCATATTCATGATGAATATGAACATTTAGTGCTTGAGCTTTGGGGTAGGATGCATTGACCTCCAAGGGGATGCATAACAGTGTTTGAGGAGGGACTTAGGTGTAGCTTTAGGTTTCTCTTAGCGCTATCCATAGTCGACCTCTTGGTGGGACTTGAGGTCTGTATAACCCAATTGCTTCCTAATTATTTTGCCACAATATATAGTTTTGTTGTGTTGATGTACCTGTTTGACCAGCTAGTCTCTTTTGCCAACTTTTCAAACCTATTCTATTTACTAATGTCCTGGAAGTTGGGTAGTACAGAAGAGTTTGGGTTTTATTATCTAATGGTGTGCCCACATTGAAAGTTCTTAGTGGCCCTTTCTTCCTCGTATGATCAAAAGTGGAAAAATACTTTTTTTTATGTTCAAGGGCTTGGAGATTTTAATATTTCAAGAGGGGTGGTGGACGAGACATGTGGAATGTCAGGGAATCAAACATTTAGTTAGCCCAACACCTTTATTCATGACCTGGTTGACTTTGGGCATATGGAGGTCTTGATTTTGATTAAAGAGAGGTGTCTGGTGTTGGTTAGCTTATTGTCGGCCGAGCTCGACTTGCCTGCGGGCGATAAGCTAGGTAGAGATTTTCGTTAATTGTGTTAATTGTAAATTTTATTTTTTTTGCTTGATTTTAATGGCTTTTGTTATCTTTGTTTTGTAGATTGAGAGGAGGTAATAGCATGTAGTTGAGCAGAAGTTGCATTATGAGCTTAAAGAAATGAAAAGTGTCATCGAGCGGTTGCTTGACAAGAGATATTTGTAGCAAAACTTGCACCCTCGACTTGATCTACCATCACCCTTGCAGTATCCCAAATTAAACAGGCGCCCCAGTCTCAACCTGCACAACCAGAGGAGTGCGTTCAAAGTAGCCTCATGGGTTGGGGCAAAAGATAGATGATCGAATAGGAAAGTTCAGCATCTAAGAGGACAACAGGTGATAAGAGGAAGTAGAAGGCGGTGATAGGCTATGACTTGTTTGGTAAGCATGTCAATAGGGTGCTGTTTCAACTGCCCTAGTTGGAATCTCCCCGCTTCGAGCTTGACCCCACTATAGAGGTGATTGATTTGACCTTCATTATATAATTAGGGATAGTGGACCCCGATGCCTTCAAATGGATGGTCATTGGGCTCTTTTCCAAGGACCAGTGGAGACTCATGCAGTTAAGTTGGGTTGGAGCACTTAGAGCTTTGGCCTATCATTGCAATCTAGTAAGTGTGAGGTTGACTGTTTCTTGTCAAATTCTTATTTCAGAAAGTTGCGTTGTTTGTTGATGCTCTTTGTTTTAGGTAAGCTAACTGGCGTATAACTTTTACTGCTGAGCGGAGCTGGCTTTGGCTGATCAAGAGGAGTTGCAAGAGGGAGGAGATGCAGAAACCCTCAAGGTTCAACTTGAGTCTTCCTAACTCTAGGTTGATCAATTGACGAAGGAGGTGGCTGACCTCAAGGAACAGTTAAATTCTAAAGATTAATAACTTGTGAAAGCGGTTGAGAAGATGAGTCAGATGAACTTCGTACTGAAAAAGGCTCATTTGGACTTGCAGGTGAGTTATTCCTTAGGTCAAGTAATTGGTTGCGTAGATGTGCTCAAAGAGGCTTCGGAGGCCTTCACTAGACAGCTTCCCACAATGTGGTGGGAGGTAGTGGAATAGTTCATATTGAGCTTGGCTTTTCAGGATGTGAGTGTAATTATGTTGATCAATAATGCTTGCGACGCATTCCATAAGGCAGTGTTGAAAGACATGCATGGTCTTGCCAAAGTGCACTCATCTTTATAGTCAATTTTTATTATTTTATAATTGAGCTGTTAATCAACTACTGGGTCGATTATATAGTTTAGGCTGAAAAGCTTTTAAGTTTGTAACATGTAGATGTTTGGAGTCAACTGCATGGTTGATTTAGAACTTTGGTTTTGCGTCAATTGCGGGGTTGACTTAAATTTGATTGGGCAACATGCGGCTATTTCCTTGTTAACTACGAGTCGACGTGAGATTTCATGTGGTAGCGTGGAATTGCTTTTGGGTTGACTACTTATTGACTTGATACTTGAGTGGCAGCGTGAGATTGCTTGTTCGTCGACTATGGGGTCGATTTGGAACTTTAGTAGCAGTGCAAAGCTATTTATTCATCGATTACGGGGTTGACTTAGAGCTTGAGTGGTAGCATGAAGTTGCTTATTCATCGACTATGGGGTCGACTTGATGCTTGAGTGTGGCAGCATGAAGCTATTTGTTTGTCGACTATGGGGTTGACTTGATACTTGCAATGGTACGAGATAGATGAGATTGTGACAATATAAACAAATGGTAGTAGTGTTGTTGAAACTTTATTCATATCTTAGGATACAAAAATGATTATAATGTGGTTTTATATGCAGAATTTCTTCAAATTGATAGCGTTCCATAGGTGAGGGAGCTCATCCCCGTCAACATTAGCAAGTTGATAGGTGTTATGTTTTGATACCTTCACAATGGTATAGGGTCCTTTCCATTTTGGGTAGAGTTTGTCGATATTTTTAGATACTTTCACTTTTTGGAGAACGAGGTTTTCGACGTTAAAGTGGTGTAGCTTAACCCCTTTGTCATATTTCTCCGCGATCTTCAATCTGTAGTGCTACATAGTATTATAAGCTTCTCATCTTAGTTCATCGATAGTCTCCAAGTTGAGCTCCCTTTCTGATGTATTTCTGAGTAGGTGGAAGTAAATGACTCGAGCTGTATGTTGGATGAGTTTTGAGGGCATGACTGCCTTGGAACCATAAACCAAACTATAAGGGCTATGACTTATGGTTGTTTGGGGAGTTGTCCTGTATGCTCATAATATTCTTGGGAGGTTGTCTGCCTAGCTCGAGCTAGTATCTTGGATCCTGGCTTTCAAATGGTCAATGATTGTTTTGTTTGTTACCTTTGTCTGGCCGTTCGATTGAGGATTGCCTACTGAAGTAAAGTGTTGGGTGATTCTCAGAGCTTTTCACCAACTTCTAGTACTTTTGCTCTAGAATTAAGTCCCATTATCTGGAATTAGTATTTTAGGTAGGCTAAAGTGACAGATGATGTTTTTTCAGATGAAGCTCTTGATGGCTGCGTCTGTTATCTTCGAAACAGCCTCAACCTCGACCCATTTGGTAAAATATTAGACCGCCATGATTATGAATTTTTGTTGACTTGTTGACTTTGGCAGTAAGCTCAAAATGTCGATTTCTTACTAGTTGAATGGCTAAAAGATTTGGACATTGACCATAGGCACAGTAGGTTGATACAGTAGGTTTGAATGAACTTGGCAAGATGTACATTTTTGAGCAAAATCCACAAAATCTTTCAATGATGTTGGCTAAAAGTATCCATATTTGATTATTTTATGTGCAAGGGATTTTCTCTCGAAATGATTTCCACACATATTTGCATAAATGTCCTATAATATTTCATGAGCTTGGTCAGGATGCATGCATCTTAGGGGCGATCTAAAAATTGACCTTTAATATAGTTAGTCATGCTCGTTGAGTGCAAATTTGGTGACTTGTTTTCGAAGTTGTCGAGCCTCATTCCTATTTTTGGGGATTGTGTTATGACTTAAGTAGAGTTTGATTGGATCCTGCCATGAAGAGGCTGTCTGCTTGAGGCTCCCTACCAAGTTCTCATCGGGTGGGCCGATCGATAGCCTATTGACGACCAAAAGTGTTATTGTCTTGTCTTTTGTGCCCTTTGTCAAGCTAGCAAATTTGGAAAGGGCATTTGCATGCTTGTTCTCATATCGAGGTACTTGATTAAGGGTGAACTTTTTGAATGATTACTGCAATTTTCTAACTTTTGTTAGGTACTTGCTCATCGTGGAGTCCTTAAACCTCAAAATTTTCTCAATCTGTTCTGCTATCAGCTGGGAGTTTGTGAACGCAGTCAAGTGCTCGTCACCTTAGTTGAGTGCCATCCTTATACTAGCGAGGAGAGCTTTGTATTCTGCCTCATTATTTGTAATTGCATAGTTGCATTTTATTGCAAAATCATACTCCTCTGTTGTTGGAGAACGAAGGGCCAATCATGCCTCTCATTCAGATGTGGGTGATGACCTATTGATGTGCAAAGTCCAAACAAGAGGGGTTTTGCAATTTTTCTCAAGCAAGTTGACTTATTCTGCGATGAAGTTCGCAAGAACCTGTGTTTTAATGGCTTTCCTTAGCTGGAAGGTAATGTCAAACTCTCTCAATTCTATGGTCCATTTAGTTAACCTTTTGGAGTTGTTTGGCTTCGACAACATCTACTTCAATAGCTGGTTGGTCAGCACTATCATGGCATGAGATTGGAAATAGGGACGCAACTTTTGAGCCGCGGTGAATAGTGCTAATGCAAATTTCTCAATCTCTAAATAGTTGTGCTTTGGTCCTAAGAGTGACTTATTGTAGTAGTAGACTAGTCGATGGTTGCCATCTCTGGTTGAGACTAAGACTGAGCTGATTAATGCCTCTGAAATTGCCAAATATATTTGAAGTACCTTTATGAGTTTAGGTTTTACCAGCATAGGGGAGAGAACAAATACTGCTTTAACTCAACCAGTGCCTAATGACATTGTTCATTCCATTGGAAATCTTATTTCTTGGCATTCCTGAGAATTTTGAAGAAAGGCAAGCTTTTGTCTGCTAACCTTATGATGAATCTACCCAAGACAATAATCCTTTTGATCAGCTGTTGTACATCTCTGACAGTTTAAGGTGGGGTAATATCTAAGATTGCCTAAATATTTTGTGGATTGGCTTCAATGCCTCGTTGACTAATTATATAGCCCAAAAATTTACCTCTTTGAACCCTAAATGTACATTTGTTTGGATTTAGCTTCAGACAAAATGCTCTTATATTGCAAAAGTGTGAGGTTAAACAAATGGTCCTGGGTTTTTTTTGTCTTTATAATCATGTTATCAACATACACTTCCATCTACTTGTCTATCTCAATTTTTAACATAAAATTGATCAGCTTTTCGTTAGTTGCTCCAGCATTTTTCAGTTCAAAAGGCATGATCAAAAAGCAATAAACCTCATTGGGAACCACAAAAGAAGTTTTATCCCTATTCTTGGGGGTTATGAATATTTGATGGTAGCTTTGGAATGTATCTATCATACTTAACAACTCACAATCAATAGTGGAATCTATTAGTAAATCTATTTGAGGTAGGGAATACGGATATTTAGGGCAAGTTTTATTCAAATTTATAAAATCGTTACATATACGTGCCATTGTCTCTTATTTTTTAAGACGAGTACAACATTACAAAATCAAGAAGGATATTGAATTTCTACAATGTAACTTATATCTAGGAGTTTTTGGACTTTCTTTTTGATGATCGGGTCCTTTGGTAATTAAATGTCCTTGCATTTTACTTAATCAATTTGTTTGAAGGGTCGACGTTGATGCGATGCACGATTATGCTAGGATCGATTCCCTGGAGGTTAAATGCTTTTTAGGTAAAAAAGCTAATGTTTCTTCTTAGGAAATCGATCATAAGGCATTTCAGGTGGGGGCCTATATTTGTCTTGATTTGAGTTGTTTTGTTAGGGTTCTCTTATTCCAGCTTAATAGTTTTAAATTCCCCAATGGGCTATACTCGAATATCCTCCAACTTTTTTTCTCTTATTAGCTTGGGCCTTATCAGGTTTTCCTATAGAGGCGTCTCCCAAGGTCCTCAATTATGGTTGAGTCTTTTGTTCATTTGATTCAACTGAAATATGTAACACCTCCAAGTTTCCTTGATGTTACAAAGCAGTTCACCTATGCTAGCCGAGGTCAAGAATTTGATTTTTATATGGTAGGTAGAGATAATTGAATGGAAATCATTGAGGGTAGGTCAACCAATGATAATATTATAAGCAAATGGGGCTTCGACCACCAAATAATTCACCATCAAGGTCCCGTTTTGGGGTGTCTCCCCGAATGATGTTGATAGATTGATGGACCCTTTCGAAATGATCTTTGACCCCCCAAACCCGATAATAAGGATACGTACAGGTTCAAACTTTAGTTGCCCCAAGTTTATTTTTTTCAGGGTGGAAAGAAAGATAATGTTGGTTGAGTTGGCATTATTGACCAGAACTTTTTGCACTTTAAAGTTGGCAAACTTAATAGAGATATCATAGGACAATCAGTTTTGTGGTTAATATTCTTTCCTTTAAGGTGGGCTAAGTCGCTCTCAGTGAAGAAAATGAGCTCTGCGTTGGTCGATAAGTGGAGTGTTGTTTCGATCGATGAGGCGTTAGTCGACTCCAGCCTCCTCTGAGTTTTTGCTTCATCGCTGATTTGGAGTCCCCTCAGTAGAACCTCCTATGATCATATTAATTACTCTTTGGAGCGGGCGGTCTTCATGGGTGGGTTTTTTTCCTCTCTGTCTTTTCTTCTTGGGCTAATTGACTTTTCTTTACGAGGAGTTTGGTTGGTTTTGCTCTTTTTTGTCTGTGCATCCATAGTCACATATTTGAGATGGCCCTATTTGATTAGCCTTTAGATTTTATCATGGAGATTTAAGCATTCATCTGTGTTATGCCTTTTTTGTTTATGAAAGTGATAGTATTTCTTTAACTTTTTTATTGCTTCAGTCTCCGTCAGTTTCCTCAATTTCTTGAGGAGATTGTCATGTTGGATAGCATACAAGACTTCTCTTCTCTGGATATTCAGTGAGGTGTAGTCGTGGAAGTGCTTTATTGGAGATTTCTCTCTCTCTCTCTCTCTTTTTCTCTCTATGTTTTTGGTCGTCTCTTTCCTTTTTCTTTTTATTGACCTTAGAGTTTTTGAACTTTAGTTTGTTTATCTCTTTCTAGGTTATATATTTCTCTTCTCGATCGAGCAATTCCTTTATCAACCTCGGACACTCACACACCAAAGCATTGGCACATTTTTTATGTTTGAGTTCTAGGAATAACACATTGATTAAGAATTCAATTTTAAGGTTATCTATCTTCAAGACCTCTATGTTGAACATCTTGAAGAAATCACGAAGGGACTTCTCTTTGTTCTGCTTGATGGTGTGAAGGTGAGTGTAGGGGAGTTTTGCTTTTCTTCGGATGGCGAATTGGTGCAAAAATTTATCACAAAGCTGATCATAGGAGTATATCAACGAGGGCTCCAGCTTAATAAACCAATCGAGCGTGATGCCCTGGAAAGTGGTCACTAGCATCTTGGCATGGATACATTCATCGTGATCGTGCCCGTGCAGCTGCATTATATGCTTGAATTGCATTAAGTGCTTATTGGGGTCTATCAAGTCATTGTACTTTGGTAGTCCAATCGGGACCTTGGCGTCGACGGTAATGCGCTTGTCGACAATCTCTTGGATGAAAGGAGACTCTCTTTCTCAACAAGATCTTTGGGGGCTCTTTGGGTTGGGCATTCTGTTAGTATTTTTCTTTGAGATTTCATTGAGGCGTCTGTTTAATTATTGAATTTGGTGGAAAATTTTTTCCCACTCTTCCTGATTAGCTTGGGTGGCATTTCGATCAAAATGAGGTCTCATGCGCTTGGCTCTATCGCATTGCGGGCTCGAATAGTTTAGTTTGTGTGGTCTGCAAATTCTTCCACTTCTTCATACTATCATGTTTGAAACATTTGACCCTATCATGTTGCGGGACTTGAGTAGGTTGAACATGGTGGTTTATGGAGTTGGCAATTTCCTCCTTTCACTCCAGTTGCCCCATTTCTCCCTTAGGACATCTATGGCTAGCTTTATGTCTAGTTAGTGGCCGTTTATATTCTTGGTGACCACAATTGTCTCGAGGGGACCTTTCTTCTGGTGGAGGCAGTTGTGGAGTAGCACTGCCAGTTGGGGTTGGCATGGTGGTATGCCTATTTAATATAATGGAAAGTTGAGTGAAGATTTGAGCAAAGATTTGCTCACTTATCAATTACAAGAGCTATGGCATGGTCTATGTTACAACTTACTCCTACAGGGTGCTAGGGCCTGGAGCATGTGAGTCTTGCAAGGGTGAAGGGAGAGCTGGAGATACAGACCTTTTGTTATCCTTCTTCTTAAATGTGGCTCTTTTTATGTTCACCATTTTTCAGTTGTAATCTCAAGTTTTCCACAAACAACGCCAGAATGATGGGGTTGAAGGTTGTTTATAATGAATTAGGTGGTGTTTGGGCTGATTCGACTAGAGAGGTCGAATGATCTAATAGCAATATTTTTTGAGGTTTGAGATCTGTAATGAATAGCAAACATTAAACTAGCCAAGGTGCCTCTGGCGAAGGCCTCTAACACTCAAGTTAGTTCTAATCAAAATAAGGTAATTTAATAGAAGAGTATGAGCGTATAGTATATATAGCATTACTTGGAGTGTGGTTGGAAGTGAGGTATTTATAACTTTCTCCTGGTGTATAATATGTTTAAAATGCCTCTATCAGGTGTAGAGGGCTCTTGTCCTTGCTTCGAGATTATTGGTTATTGTCGATCTTGATACTATTTCAGGTGGTATCATTTCCTGATTTTCAGGATGAACAGTACTCTAGTGCTACGCTTTCTTGCTAGAGTTGATGGTAGAGATTGTACTGGGTGGTACACTCTATTAATGTGGAGACATATTGATTGTCAGAACATTAAATGCAATCAGGATATGAGTTAGCATCGAAGTGAGCACTCTGATCGATAAAGATTGAATAGATAAGGTGATCGACCATAGAGATGGTTGACTGGGTTAAGTGGCTTGAAGCCTCATGTTGGGTATGGTCGAGAATAATTTGTTCGACCAAGTAATTTTGGTCGAGTGGATCGGCCTAGCTGATGATCCCATATCAGTATGATAAATAATAAAATCATTTAGGCTTAGTATTTAAGTATAATTTTATATTCAACTATTATTAGAAAAGATATTCCATTCAAAAAATAGATAAATTTTGTGACTGTGTGAGATATGGATGTTTTTTTTTGGTACAAAAAGAGGAGGAAGCAATTTTATCTAAAGCATCGTTTCTAATAATATCCAAAATTTCCTAAGGTGGTATAGTCCAAATGGTTCTATCTTCCTTCAAATTATGACCTATTTTTGCAAGAGCATCCATACATATTTCCTTCCTTGTGAATATGATTAATTTGATTAACCCATGGCATTAAGAGAAGTTTTTTGCAATCTTTAATAATATTCCCCAAAGGATGAATGGCCAACTCTGCTTTAAGAATTAATTGGATTGCAGCTTGAGAGTCACTTTCAATTTTCACATGTCTCAACCTTATTTGCTAAGCTATTTTCTGTCTTGCACTTATAGCTAGTAGTTCTACTTTAGTGATTGTATAGTTGCCCAACATTAGATTGAATCCAGTAATCCACTCACCTTGCTCATTTCTAATCATACCTTTTTTAGCTGTAGAAACTTTGTTTGTTAGCATACTACCATCTATGTTAATCTTCTACTAGCCATTCATAAGTTTTGTCCACTTGCATTTAGCTAGATTCTGGGGAAAGCTTTGCTTAGAATTTGGGAAGGCTAGAGAGAGACTTATAGCCAAGTTTTGAATAGAGTATATTGTTTCCTTGATACTTTGCATCTTGTTTTCAAAGACAGACTTATTCTTGCCTCTCTAGATCATTCATAGAGAAGAGATAGAAGTTGTAGTCCTAAGGGTTTCAAGGAGAATGATGTTGGAAAAAGACTCTCTTGTGCAATTGATATTGACCTAATTATATGAGTTTAGATTCATGAAAGCGAGGAAACTTATGGGGGTAATGATAAACTCCTAAAAAGATTTGGAGAAAGGGTAATCTTTAAGAGTGTGGATGATAGTTTCACTAGAAAAACATATCTAGAACATATATTAGAGTTAGCAAGCTTCTTGTTGAGCCTAAGGGAATTAGTTACCAAGCTATTATGGTTGATGAGCCACAAAAAGATTTTGATTCTTTGGGGAATTCTAGGTCTCCAGATCCATTCCCAACTAGAAGTGCTAGGGATATTCTTATCAAACTGCTCAATATAGGTTATACACTGATTTGCAGTTGAATTTACCATTAAAAGTCCTACTCCATATCCTAGCATCCTCATGGTCATTAAAGTGAGGGATAGGAAAGTTCAAAATAAGATTTTTAATGTGATGAGGGATAAGGCTTATTGTGTAATTAAGATTCCAATTACCTTGGTGGTCAAGCACATCTTTGACCATTAAAGCAATCTCACCTTCCTCAATATCGTTGATATGGGATGGCCTAACAGGCCCATCCCAACAGCTATCGACTCTAGATAATGCTTCCAAGTTCACTTTGCATTTAAAGTCCAATTGCGTTTCCAGATCTAGCTGGGTCGTCGAACATTGCTTCTTCGCTGTAATAGCTTGGGCCAAGTTGCTCAACCATAACCACCAGGTTGAGTGGATTGTTCTCTACACAACCCGACGTGAGGCTTTAAGCTGCCTAGTCTCTTCAGCTATTTCTCTAATCAACCACTTTCTATGGTCGGTCATCGATGACCAGAGTGCTACTCCAATGCTGAATTGTATCCCTATTGCATTCAATGCCTTAACAGTCAGCGTACCTCTGCATTAATGGTGTATGCCGCCCTAATACCACCTTTCCCACCAACTCTATCAGGAGGTGCACCTCTATAGTACTATTTTCTCAGGAAAGTAAGAGGTGATGCCACCTAAAATAATATAGGGATGAGAAATAACTTATAGCTCCCATGCAAGGATAAAAGCTCCCTACACTTGTTAGGGGCATATTAGACATATCATCCACCTGAAGAAGGCTATAAATACCTTTTTGTTAGCCACCTTTTAGGTATATTATTTTTACTATACATTTTTACTCTACTGCTCGATCCTTTTATTCAATTAGTATTAACTTAAGCGTCTGAGCGTCTTAGTCAGGGTACCTCAGCTAGTCTGATATTTGTTGGTAGTTGCAGATCTCAACTCAAGAAGATTTCATCATTGTATCATTTGACCACTCTGGTCGAATTAGCCCAAACACTAACCTAATTCAATAAAACAATTTTCAACATCATCATTTTGGTGTCGTTTGTGGGAAACTTGAGATTGCAACTGAATAAATAGTGAACACTAGATGAGTCGCATTTAGGAGGGAAAAAAATAAAAGGACAATGTCTTCTCTTCTCTCTCAACCTCAACAAGAATCACATACCTCGGGCTTCAGCGCCATATGGAGCAAGTTGTTACCCTAACCATGCCAAAGCTAATGCAGTTGATAAGTGAACAAATCTTCGTCCAAATTTTTGCTCAGCTTTCTGCAGTACTGAATTGGCATACAACCATGCCTGCCTCAGTTGCCAGTGCGACCTCACAACCATCGCCACCATAAAATAGGTCCTTTCAAGACAGTCGTAATCGCCTAGAGTTTAGGCGCCCGCCAACTAGACGAGAAGTTAGCCCCAAGTGTCTACGTGGAAAAAGGGGGTGATCGGAGCCACGTGAGGAGATTGTTAACTCTATAGATCATTACGTTTGACCTAATCGAACCCTACAATGCCTTAGGGTCGAGCTTGCAAAGCCCTAGTTCAATTGCAACATAACTTAGGCAGATTGAGAAAAGTGGGAAGAAGTTTCCCACCAAGTGCAGCAATTGAATAGACGTTTCGATGAGATTTTGAGGAGAAATACTGAAATGGTGCCCAACCCCAATGGCCCTTAGAGGTCACACCGTGAAAAAGGGTTGCTATTTATACAAAAAATAATCGACGAATGTGTTGTCATTGATGCAAAGGTCTCGATTGGACTCCTGTGGTACGATGGCTCAATCGATCCCAATGACCACATGATGTAGTTTGAGCATATAATGCAACTGTATAGACTTAATGAATGCATGCATGAGAAGATGCTGGTTACCACTTTTCAGGGTATTGCGCTTTATTGGTTTGTCAAACTTGAGCCGTCGTCCATATGCTCATACGACTAGCTATGTGATAAGTTCTTACACCAGTTCACCAGCCAACAAAAGGCAAAACTTCCCCATACCCATCTCCACATGGTGAAGCAGAACGAAAGGGAGTCCCTCCATGACTTTTTACCAAGTTCAACACAAAGGTGTTGAAGATTGACAACCCCAAGATTGAGTTCTTGATTGATGTGTTCTTCTTGGGGCTTTGACACAAAAAATATGCCAATACTTTGGTACGGGAATGCCTATCATCGATGTAACAACTGCTGGACCTGGCGGAGAGATACATAACCCAGGAAGAAATGAACAAATTAAAATTCAGTAACCCTGAAGTTGAGAAAAGGAAAAACAAAGAAAAAGATGACTAAAAGTAGAGGGAGGGTCGTCGATCTCTAATATGACACTTCCATGATTACACTACGCTGAACTACATGAGTAAGGAGGTGTTGTTTTCAATCCAGCATGACAACCTTCTTAAGAAGCTAAGGAAGCTCATCGAGACTGAGACAATGAAAAAAATCAAAAAAATATTGCAACTTTCACAAGCAAATGGAGCATGACATAGAAGATTGCTTCAATCTCTATAATAAAATTGAGAGGTTGATCAGGTAAAGCCATATCAAATAATATATTGTTGAGGCCATCAGGATTGAAGTGGGCAGAACCAACCAGACTCCTCATAGAGAAAGGTTAGTTAGTTTGAGGAGAGATGATAAAGAAAGAAACTCGCCCAGGATAATCGCTCGCCCATTCGAGGAGTAATTAACATGATTATGGGGGGTTCCACTGGGGGAACTCAAAATCGGCAAAGAGGTAAACGCAAAGAAGGTTAGAGTTGACTAAGGCCTTTCTAATCGAAACAACATTTCATTTGTCCACCAATGTAAAATCCATCTCCTTCATTGATGATGACTTGGTCTACCTCAAAGGAAAAAACATTGACCATAAAGCCAATTGTCCCATTGTGGACTTTGTTGAGATTGCCAACTTTGAGATTAGAAAGATTTTGATCGACAATGACAACTCTACAAATATCATCTTTCTCTCAACACTGAAAAGGATAAACTTAGGCTAATTGAAATTCAAGCTCGTGTGTACCCTTTTAGTCAGATTCAAGGGTCGAAAATCATACTATAAAGCTCTATCAACCTCTCTACATCATTTAGAGAGGTGCCCCGCAGGCAGAAGGACATTGATGATAAACTATCTAGTCTTCGACGCTTAATTTGCTTATAATGTCATAATTGGTCGACCAGCTTTTAATGATTTTTGGACCATTGTATCAATTTATCATATGAAAATCAAATTCTCGACTCTAGCAAGCACGGGCGAGTTGCTATGCAATATTAAGAAAGCCTGGCGATGTTACATAATTTCGATCAAGTCAAGTAAGCAGAAGACTCGACCGCAATTAAATACCTTGGGGATTGCCCTTGTAGCGTAACTCGATGAAGGTCTAGCCAATAAGAAGAGAAAGTTAGAATACACCAGAGTGGAGCTCGTTGGGGAGTTCAAAATGGTTGAGTTGAGGCATGGGAACCCCAACAAGACCATCAGGATTGGAATAGATATAGGTCTCCACATGGAATGTCTCATGGTTGATTTTCTATTTAGGAATATTGACATCTTTACCTATAAAACATTCGACATCTAGGGAATTGACTCCAGTGTGATCGTTCATTGCCTCAACATCGACCCTTCATATAAGCCGGCTAAGTAGAAAATGAAAACTTTCAATACCGAGAGGAACTAGATCATCGAGGAAGAAGTTAATAAACTCTTAGTTGTAGGCTGCATTATAGAAATTCAATACCTATTTTGAATTTGTAATGTTGTACTCATCCCCAAGAATGAGGGATAATAGCGCATGTGTAACAATTTCACTTATTTGAATAAAGCTTGCCCTAAGGATCCTTACCCCTACCTTGTATAGATTTATTAATGGCTGGTTGTGAACTTTTAAGTATGATGGATGTCTTTTAAGGGTATCACCAGATATTCATGGCCCTTGAGGACAGTGATAAGACCTCTTTTGCAGTCCCTAATGGAGTTTATTGCTTTTTGATCATGCCCTTCAGGCTAAAAAATGTTGGAGTAACTTATTAGAAATTGGTTAACTTTATGTTCAAAAATGAGATCAGCAAATCTATGGAGGTTTATGTCGATGACATGATTATCAACCAAAGAAGGCCAAAGACCATTTGCTCGACCTAAACCACACATTTACTGTATTGTGAGCATTTGACATGAAGTTAAATCTAAACAACTGTACGTTTAGAGTTCGAAGAGGCAAATTCTTGGGTTATATGGTCAGTCAAAAGGGCATTGAAGCTAATCTATAGAAAATTTAGGCCATATTAGACATTGTCCCATCTCGAGCGATCAGAGATATATAGCCCTTGATCGTGAGGGTTATAGCCCTTGAAAGATTCATTGCACGTTTGGCCAACAAAAGCCTACCCTTCTTCAAAAATCTCAGAAATGCTAAGAAGTTAGGTTTTTAGTGGAATAAACAGTATGATTGAGCTCTGGATGAATTAAAACAGTACTTGTCATCAACCCCCATGCTCATTAAGCCAGAGTTCAAATAAGTACTACACATCTGCTTTGTTGTTTTAGGAGCATTGATCAGCTCAGTCTTAGTTTTGACCAGGGATAGAAATCGTCGACCAATTTATTATTGTAGCGAGGCGCTCTAAGGGCCCGAACATAATTACTTGGAGATCGAGAAGTTTGTCTTGATATTAGTCATTGTGGCTCAAAAGTTGCGACCATACTTCTAATCCTATGCAATGATAGTATTGGCAAACTAGCCGTTGAAACAAGTACTCTCAAAGTCATACATGTCAGGAAGGTTAACAAAATGGGCCATTGAGTTGGGAGAGTTCGATATCACCTTTCAACCCAAAATAACTATCAAAGCACATGTTTTGGTCAACTTTATTGTCGAGCGAGTTGATCTCCCCAAAAAGTGCAGCGAAACTCCTCTTGTCTGGACTTTATATGTCAATAGATCATCAACTGCATTGGGAGGGGAGCGGGAGTGGCTCTTCATTCCCCATTAATAGAATAATATGATTTTGCGATCAAACTTGATTATGCAGTCACTAATAATAAGGATGAGTACGAGGCTTTCCTCATTGGGATGGGGATGGCGCTCGATCGAGAAGTTGAGCACTTGGCAGCAATCATAAACTCCCAGTTGGTGGCGAAATAGGTCAAGGAAAATTTTGAGGCCAAGGACTCGACAATGAGCCAGTACCTGGCAGAGGTTAGAAGACTGCAGTAGTCATTTAAAAAATTCACTCTCAGCCAAATACCTCGATATGAAAACGAGCACGTGGATGCCTTATCTAAATTCACTAGCTCAACTAGAGGTATGAGAGATAGGGTAATAACTTTTTTGGTCATTGACAGACATCAATAGGCACCTTTTAAGAGAATTTGGTAGGGAGCATTGAGGAGACACTTTCTTTATGGTAAGATTCAATAAAGTTTTACTTGAGTTACGGCACGATCCTTGAAGATAAAAATGAAGCGCATTACCTTCGAGGACAAGCTACTAAGCTCAAACTTGATTAACTACTAAACGTGCTTTCATTCTCACCCTCTCCATGGAGTTGTGCTCCTTGTGGCCTAGTGTCCTCGCTATCTAAAGTAGTTGACATATTCAGCAAACAACAAAAGAAAAGTAGAAGCAGAAAGGTAAAACTTACAGGGTATTGACGAAACTATAAAGACTTAAAATAGAAAGAAGGTTCTGTGAATTCAAAGTTTGACCAGTTTAATTGCAGTAAAAGTGTAAGATGAGTAATTTTACTGCGTCTATTTATAGGCACTCAAACTCGGGAACTCAATTGACAATAATAATTGCACAACTGTTTTATAGCGTTTTGTATGCCTTAACATAACAAGCGCATTAACTGCACCAAATTTCGATCAAATATTCAAAAACCCTGATCGGCGATTCAGAAACCCTAGTTGACAGCTCAAATGCCCCAGTTAAATGTCCATAACCGTTAATCAGCTATGTCTATTCCTTGCTCCTTGTCGACAAGCTCGATTAAGACCGCAAGTGGAGGGAACTCATGATATGGAATGGCCCAACAGGCCCAGCCCAATAGCTATCGACTCCAGAGAACACTTTCAGGCCCATTTTGCATTTGAAGCCTAATTGCGCTTTCAGACCCAACTGGGTCGTCGAACACCATTTCTTCACTAATAGCTTGAGTCAAGTCGCTCGACCATGATCATGAGGCCAAGTGGATTGTTTTCAACCTAACCCGATGTGAGGCTTCAAGCCGCCTAGTCCCTTTAGCTATTTTCTCTGATTGACCATTTTCTATGGTCGATCATTGTTGACTAGAGTGCTAACTTCAGTGCCAAATCATATTCTTACCGTATTCAATGCTCTGACAGCTAGCGTGCCTCCGCATTAATAACGCATGCCACCTAAATACTGCCTTTGCCATCGACTCTATCAGGAGATGCGCCTTCAGACTATTATGCTCCTTGGAAAGCAGGAGGTGATGCCACCTGAAATAGTACGGGAATGAGAAATGACCTATCACTCCCATGTAAGGACAAAACCCCTTACACTTTTTAGGAGCATATTAGACATATCATCAACTTGGAGAAGTTCATAAATATCCCGTTGTCAGCCACTCTTCAGGTATACCATTTTTACTATACGCTTTTATTCTATTGCTTGATCCCTTTATTTGACCAATACTAATTTGAGCGTTAGAGTGCCTTAGTCGAGGGCACCTTAGCTAGTCTAACGTTTACTTGTGGTTGTAGATCTCAACTTAAAAATATTTCATCATTGTATCATTTGACTACCTTGGTTGAATTAGCCCAAACACTAACTCAATCCAGTAAAACAACTTTCAACATTATCAATCATAATTCAGTAAAACAGCTTTCAACCTTATCAATCCCAATCCCAAATGTCACATGGATATTCTTTTCCTGACCACCTATCAAACCAAAAGGAAATTTTGTTACCTTTCCCTAGCCTTCACCTAATGTTTGAAGTAACAAACCAAGTGCTCCTAATAATGCCTTTCCATTGAATGGAGTCTAGGCCTTTGGGTTGATAATCCAACAATCCATATTTTTAAGATATTCCATATAGCCTTGTCATTGATTAAAACTCTCCAACCAATTTTGGACAAAAGAGACACATTAGTAGCCCTAGTATCTCTTATCCCTAGACTATCTCTTTTTTTTAGCTTGAGTTATTTTAGACTAGCTCACCAAGTGAAGTTTCCTTTTGTTAGGATAAGTGGACCACAACAAAGTTTTATTGATTTTTTGTCCAATTGATTGCACACTGAGTAAGGTAACCATGCAATTTGCATTACATGAATTGGGACAACAAAGTTAATTGATTGAATAAATGTTGCTTTACTAGCCAAGCTAAGCAGTTTTAATTTCCAACCAGCTAATTTATTATGAATTTTGTCCAAAATCTCTTTGTATAAACTTTGGGTTCTCTCCAATGGACTGAAGGGACACCTAAATACCTTCCAAAGGTTAGTAGTGACCTGAATGCCTAAATTATTCAAGAAATTCCTTTTATCTCTAACAATGACACCTTTGGAAAAGAAAACGTTGGATTTATCCAAAGTGATGTTTAATCTTGAAGCTTTACAAAAAATTTCAAGAGTAGACTTGATGGCTTTAACACACTTATTAATACCTTGGCAACAAGTATCTAATCATCAGCAAAGAAGATGTGAGATAATTTGGGACCACACTTACAAGTTGGTATTGGGGACCATTTCTTTCTTTCCACACTCTCATCAATCAAATATACAAGTCTTTCCACACAAAGGACAGAAAAATAGGGTGATAATGGATCACCTGGCCTTAGTCCACAAGAAGGGCTGAGAGGGGTTAGGGGCTTACCATTCCAAAGGATTTAAGGGGTGGAGCACTTGACACAGTACATGATAAGGTTAATTATCGCTTTAGGAAATTTGCAAAAGACAAGTGTTTGTTTAAGAAGAGACCAGGTGACTTTATCATAAGTTTTTGCAAGGTCCAATTTAATTAATGTGCATCCTTTTCTGCTTTTAGACTTCCTATGTCCATGAATAATTTCATGAAGAGTGAGAATATTATCTTGGGTGCCTTTCCTAAAAAGCAAACTGTTTTATAGAGGGCTCACCACCTCACCCATGAAGTTTCTCAATCTAAGAGAATGGGGAATTATGTTCTCCATTCATGGTTTGTAGGAGCACTATCAAGCCTTTCCCTAATCCTTGCATTGCTATCCCTTAATTTTTGCCTAGTATATCGTAGTCCTTCAAAGCCCTGGTCTAAAAGTCCACGTTGGTCTATCATTGCATTGAATTTTTCACACTATTTTTTGTTTATGAGCAACCCACCTCATTTTTCCCCATAGGAGCTTACCTCATTGAAATCTCCCACAATCAGCTATGGTAAAGAGATAGATTCAACCATATTCACCAATTGATCCCAGAGCTCTTCTCGTTTTCTATGATAAGGGCTAGCATAAATGCTTGAGCAAATCCAGTCCCCAATAAGCTTGGGATGTATTACGATGTGAATTGCTTGCTCTTGGATGCTCAATATATCTATATTCATTTCTTTAGTGTTCCAATGAGCCAAATCCCTCCACTTTTCCCTATTGTTGGTGCTCTACGAACACTACTAAAGCTAAGGTTCCTTGAGATGTGCTCAGCTCTATTGCTAGAAAGCTTTGTTTCCAAAAGAAAAATAATGTTAAGATGTTGTCTTGCAACAAGTTCTCTAAAATTATTACGGAAAGTGTTGTTGCTTGCACTAAGGTAATTCCAAATGAGTATTTTCAAAAGGAAAACCATGTATTTTGTAGTTAAAGATGGGATATGTCAATTTGGATCCATTTGACATGCCCCATCTATGAACTCTGCAAGTTTGTGACAACTAGATTGTCGCCTGTTGATCTTTTAAAGATACCATTTACCCCCATATCTTCCCGTTCCTCTACTCTCTCTCTCTCTCTCTCTCTCTCTCTCTCTCTCTCTCTCAACAGGTATGTCTTTCTCTTCCTTTTCTTTTTCTGACACCTCCGTTGAGTCACTAATTCTATTGCGTGGAGGTTTCTTGGTGAGATTTATACACGGTGGTTGTTAGTTCTAAGTTAGAAGCCAACTCTTGTCTAAAGTGAAAGGGTTAGGCTTAAGGGTGATGGGCTTCTCGAACCTCTGATGTGATAATATATTGGTGTAGCTATTTTCCTCTAGTGTGATCGGACCTAATTTTAATCATATTTTGTTTTTAGTTGGTAGACTGGGCCTCCTTGACACTGAGCTCCAAAGCCCCACTAAATTAGAAAAAAATGTAATAATATGAATGGTTAAAATAATAACTACTTTTGAGAAAAAGTTAAAAAAATAATAATAACTAATTTATCCATCTTAAATAATGAACTCGTTTTTTTAAATGGATGTTAAACGTTAAAATTTGACATTATTATGGTTTTCAAGAGTGGAAATATCAAACCTAAACTCAGAAGAATTTAAGAGGCTAAAATTCTAACTTAATGCAACTTATGGAGCCTTAGGTGTATGTAATATGCATTATCTCATTGCATGCTTAAATTTCATAGAATAAGACAAATTTCTTTTTTAATCTCCAAAACAATTACCTTTGATAAGTTATGATGGAATCAATTGTATTATACTTATTAGTATAATTGGAAGAAATTAACGACTTAAAAAGAGCATTTAAGATTATTCTCCTATATATCACCTATTAAATCATTCATTTTTTAATTAAAAACTCGATTACTTTAGGCACTTAAGAATGTATAAGTTGTTACTCAAAATAATTTAATTGTCATAGTAAATTTATGATGCTCTTAATTCAATTTTTTTTTTTAATGAAAACATAATGACAACTCAATAATTGCCCGAGTCATATGCAACTTGTAAAAAGGGAAGAGAAAAAAAATTACGTTGCAACTATGTTATTTACTTGGAGGGCAATTTAAGTTTCCAATTGCCAAGAAATCTAATCCACAGATTCATTGCCATATGGTGTTGGGCTAAATGGTGAACTAAGCGGTAATTAGAATCAAGATTTCCATGCGGCCCTACTCTTAAATAAGCGAATAAGAAAGTGATTTGCTTTAATCCTTCACCAACTATCTATCATGTCATGTCCCTTTCCGTATGGGACCGATGAAAAACGCTTTTTCCTTGGGATAGTGAGCATCTGAAGGTTTCAGCCTTGGAAACGCAAGTGAAAAACTCAAAAACATGTGAACTTGTATTGTGTCCACAAGCAGACCTAGGACGAGTAAACAATGAAATGACAATTTAGTACGTTTTCGGCCCCCACCATCCACCAACCACAATATTTTCTTTTTCTTTTTCTTTTCCCCCCACTCTCATGGTACGTAACGCTATCCTCCCGACTGCTATAATTGTACCATTGTTGAGTGGTAGCTCAAGCACTGTGTATAAATTTATCACGTAACAAGTTTTACTCTTTGAAAATCATGTGGTGTTGTTATAATCAGTTTCGCAAGGATTTTTTTAAGGTTTCGTGATTGAATGCTTGGAATTGTGGGCTTTTAATATTTTGAATGTGTTTGTTTTGAGAATATTTTTTTGTGGCGTATCAGAATATTTTTAATATTTTTAGTTGGTTGATATTGTGTGCAATGATTCATTGTTTTAGAATGTAATGTGTTTTAATTATAATTTTATTAATTTATCCTTAAAGCTCATTTGTTTGCTTTAGTATTACACGACGGATACACAATTTGACTTGATTTGAATATTTAGTTCATGTTTAGAAGTCATTGATACGGCTAGGGCTCAAGGCTTGTTTGTTTGGACATATAGGATTAGACAAAATTCATATATCAATTATACATTAAGTTAGAAATGATATCCAATATAATGTAATTTATTATTTGTTTTGATTTTAGAAATTAATGATATTCCACACTTGGTACTATAAAATGTTTGGTTGACAAAATTGCTCAATGTGATTATGCTTTTTAATGTTCAAAGTGTCATAACTTTTAAAAAGGTAAATTTTCAAAATATGGCTGCAGAATTTGACGGAAGATGTTGAAGTTAGGGTTTTTATATGAAAGATAAAAATGGCTTTTTTGTTTCTTGGCATATTAGATTTAAAAGGATGAAAAATAGATCAAGCCATCTTGGCTTGATACCATGTTGGATCACAAAAGGTATCATGGGCTATAAAAATGTAAAATAAGCAAAAGATAAGATTTAAAAATATATCTATCATGCCTTATCATGTGAAGCAAATAAGCCTTCAACGTGCATTTAAGGCTAAACTTGACTTGTGTATTAAGGCTTTGTGGTGTGATATGTTTTTCAATATAAATTAAAAATAAATTATAGTTTATCAAATGAAATAATCATGCAAAATAAATAATTAAAGTTGGATATCAAATTATTTAAAATATACAAAATAAATATTAAATAGGATATATAATAATTCATTATTTTTCTTAATGATACGTATCATGTTTAATTCAAATACACCAAACAAACAAACTAGCTCTTAAAGTATACTTGTGGCATATTAGAATGAGTAAATTAATTTGCATTTTTCAGATAAGTCTCGCTAATTATTCAAAATCCGCCACTATGAGTCTACAAAATCGTGGCCGGGGCCCTGCAAAAAGCTATGAAATTGGCCAATATTTATCAAAATACTTTACTCAAATTTCATTGCAAAAAACTTTTCTTAATTTGATTTTTAAAAATGTTTAATTAGATTTAAACATATTATTTTATTTAAAATAATATTACATTTAAAGTTGAGCTCAAACCAAGTTTAATTAGTAAAAAAATGACAATTTCAACCCAAAAAAAAAAAAGAAAATCGTCAATCTATTCCAATATTTGGTTTAATTAAAATTTTTTCAAACCCCATTATATTAAAAATCAAGCTAAATTCAAACATAATTTCTGAAGTTCAATAGCAATTTGAACAATAACATATTCCGCCGGGGTAGATTAATTGTTCCCATCCTATCACCAGCCAATTGTATAGTAATTAATGAATTAAATACACATTAGTATCGTTAATTACCAACTGGTTCAGAAATAGTGAAACAGAGTGATGATTGAATTAATGACGATGATGTTAGAAGCAAGCATGCACGAAAGCCACACGTGGCCTCCTCAACAAACCACCACGAATAACACTCATCCCATTCATACTGCATGCTCTCAACACCTAACAAAACTAAATACAGTTTTTTTTTTTTTTCTTTTAAATATACTTTACTTTTACTTTATATTTTAAATAAATATTATATGAATAAAATATTCTGTTATACAAATACTTGGCTCTGTCGATGATAGGGGTAGCTTTTTTCTTGCCCCTACGGTTACGCTAAAACTTGCCACCTTGTCCGTTAGTAAAAGGTTGAAAGATGATTCAGCAGTCCCTCCAATAAGAAGGGAAGGAGAAGAAAACACTACTAATTTATTGACCTATACAGTATTCCGAAATGTATAATAGTTCTTTTGACCAAGCAAAATATATAATAGTTGGCTGTATATATTTTTGGACTTTTATAATTTTGATTTATATATTTGTAGTGATACTATGACTCCAAAATACTATATTTTATTTGACTTGTTTATTTAAAGCGGAATAGATTATAAATTTCAATCATCCGTATGGAATTTATTTTACTTGAAAAGTTTCCCTACTTTTCATCACTAATGAGACCAACCCCTATCCCTTTCTTTTTGGTTTAAATTTTTTATTCCATTCTATATTTCATCTTATATTCTATTATATAGATGTATGACACATATATTAAATATTTTTTTATAAAAATAATTGATTAATAACTAACTACATTTAACATATGCACATTACATTAAAATAAAAAATAAAACACACAATAAAATAGATAATTCAAAGTGTTTTTCATTCTATTTGAGAGTTGACTTCTGCAAAGTCAAAACTCTCTTGTTCGGCGGATCAATCGGATCAAAAGCCTCCTACCTTTCCACTAGGCTAGATGGAAAGATAGGAAGGTATATAAAGTCATCCATCCAACCAACTCAATAGGAACCTCACCTAAAATTGCTTACCATAAGTACATAATTGATCAAGCATGGTGAGTTAATATTTGGTAATATGCTTAATAAGAACAACTTCATCGTTACTTATACATAAATACATATATATATATATATATATATAACAAAACAAAAAATGACAAGATTGAGATAAAAAAGAAGCCAAAAAGCAAACCTTTATATGTAATGAAACCCAATGTTGAAATGAAGGTTTCATAATGCTTACATACATGCATGCCCTAATAGAGAAAGAAATTTCTGAAGGAAGAAGTGGAATAAATTAAAAAGATAATAATATCAACTTGAATTTTTTATGAATATACATTTAAAAAAATAGCACTTGGGAAAATCAACTGCTAATTAATTATTCCACCCCATGGGTCGGGAATCAACTGCTGAATAATTACTAACCGCCCACAGGTCAAGGCTAAAGCAGATCCAAATCGGACGCACATTGTTTTATGGAGGGTTGGTCTTTCTACACCCAAGCCCAGTCCGAGGCGAGTTGGGTCTGAGTTTGAATAGTGCATGGGCTATTTTTTTATACCCTTTTCTGCAGACTAAAAATAAATTTTACTGCAAAATCGTGGTTCTAATTTAGAATGGAAATAGAAAAGCGCAATTGACACCCATTTCTTTATCCTTTTTTTCAAGACAAAATGTCTCTTTCTTGCATTATATAAACTGCAATAAACAGTAAAGTGAGAAATGATAAATTACCTCAAATTCTATCTGAGAATGACACGACTTTAAGAGGATTCTTGCTTAGCCAATTGTGTTGAGAGAGGAACTGTTAGCATCCGTAGGAAGCCTGTATGCCAGCATTAACAGAGACAAAATAAAATAAAATAAAATAAAAGGAGAGGCATTGATTAAAGAGATTCAATAACTGAGTGAGGACCACTAGAGGCACTGCTATTGTCCTTGCAGTGGAGCTATTCCTACGTCTAAATTAAGACAGTACTGCAAAAATATCTATGAATTCTCACATCTCAAGGGTATAACTGCCAAAAAAGCTGATTAAATAACCGGGACTGGCATTGGGTTTAGGTTGCTGTTGCAATTACAAGTCATGGATCAATACAGTGTTTGTTGAGAAACCATAGGATTTTTTATTTTGTCACCTTAAATTTTGGTAGCGATGGAAGAAAAAAAAAATCATTTATGAAATGTTTTTCAAGAGACTATTTGAAGTAGGGAATAAAAAATGACTCTTACCGACCATTTGTAAACCTTAATTTATTTTAATTGCTGGACATGCAATAATTAGACTAATCATTAGCGAATTAACTAACCGAAGCAAAATTGTTTCAAATATCACAATGTTATCTTAATGGATTCGAATCTTAATAAAAACAAGAAATAGAATATCTTTGAAATATCTAAAGGAGCTTAAAGGTTGAACTGAGCGTTTCCTTGAAAAAGCTTTAAAAAAATAAAAGAAGTAAATTTTCAAAAATGTTTTGCAATATTTTAGGCAATTTCATAACAGCCTCAACATTTTGTGATCGTTCTTGAACTTTGCATGCTTGTGAAGAAATTTAGAGAGAGTCCTTGAAGGCTCTAAGATTTTGTAGGTATGCATGCAAAGAAAGTGTGACAAAAATTTAGAAGTGTATAAAGAAATAAGAAAAATTCTAGGAAGCTAGTTTAGGAAATTCCATCAAAGGGAACATTTTTTTTTTTTTTGAAAAGATTTAGACAACCTCTCTTGATCTTTATATGATTTCAATTTTCCATTTGATGAGGTAAAAGTTATAAATAGTGAGTTGCATCTTATTTCTAGCAATCAAGTTTGAATTTAAAAAAATAACATTCAACCATTAATGCATAATGCAAAATGTAAAATTTTATTGTTAATCAACATATAGACATATGATCAACGAATCAATTTTTGATATGTTATCCATACTTCTTGACACTTATATGCACAAGTGTATACATATGCTGTCTTCCTTTAAGAATAAAAAGAGCAATCAATAAAATTCGTGACCTTATTAATAAACATATGAAATGATCTTCCAAGGAACCAATTTCATAAATTCTACCCATAATTGTTTGTAATGAATCCACAACTTTTGCAAACGGTTAGACTTTTGATCACAATTTGGACAAAGAAATTCATGTTTGGTGGCTAATCTTTATTCCGGAGAAAAAGTGTCAGTAATGATCGATTGCATAGCCTCAAGAGCCAAGCGTTGGATGTCAAGGCTGCTACTGCTTTGCTTCATAAGTTTGTTTTGCTCATATTGCCATTTACATTGTTCAATGCTGTACCCCAAATTAAGAATGTTGGAGATGCCAAAGTGAACATAAAAACAATTTTTTTTTAAAAAAAAGTGAAAACAAAAAGAAGAATGAAAAAAATTAAAGAACATGTGTCGACTTATGATGAATTGGACATTCATTAAGTAGCCAACATCCAGTTAAAGAACATATGTCGATTTATTTCTTAAATCAAGATCAAATAAAAGAAAAAAAAGGGAGTAGAGGGGAGCACACTTAATTTTGGTCACATCTTTTCCCCATTTATTACTAAATGAAAAATATTACTCCAAATAAAAGTAGCAATCTCACGTGTTGATTTGTTGATTTGATTTCAAGGTTTACATTGTTGAATAAATTTAAGGAACCTCACTGTGTTAATGTATTCAAATGTTATTTCACTCAGAAAAGAAACCCAACCACCAATGCATACAACAAAATGCATGAGCCTTTTTCAATATGGGCATACAATCAAGGAAGAGTTGAACAGTTTCAGGTATACTGCCCATACTTTGCAATTCTGTGCACAAGCATATCCATATGTTCCACTCAAACTATAAGTGGCACTCAAACATTGAGGCATAAGACATCCACGAGGGGATGTTAATAAACATATGGAAGTATCCTCCAAGGAACCAATTTCCTGTATTCTGCCCATATTTCTTTGTACTTTTGTGCACACCGGGCTTCATCTCTTCTCTCTCTCCATATTAATAGAATGAAAAGGTATATAGGATAAAAATATGGAAGTGGAGAACTGCAAACATATTATATAAACATTACAATGCAGTTATTGCAATGTTTTCAATAGAGCGCCTAACACAATACAAACTTTACCTTATTCCACAAGGCAAACTGAAGGATAGAGCTAGCAACAAGTCCCCAAGATAGTTACTATGCCTCGCAATGCCCCTAGAAAGAGAAGTAATATGAGGAAGCATCATTAGGCCATGGATAATGGAAATTGTTGTATTCTAAATTGTAACAGGATCGAAATGTCATTACAAGATATTTTCACTAAAGTATGTGATTTTATAAATGCTGGCAGGTAAACCCATTTGCTTCTGATTGGTTAAAGGTTATGGTCATAAGAGCCAAATACTCAACATAATATTGTTGTGCTTTCCAATCCAAGGTAATTACAGGTATAACGATAAGCTAACTAGTAAAGAACTTTTGCAATGCTTCAAAGGCAGGCTAAATAGTAATAAAAAAGAGCCCTCCGAAAGCTTTCGAATTCATTCTAACTCTTCTGACAGGATTGCAACCGTCCAAATATACTGATGTATAAAATACGACTAAAGGCTTGCTATTATATTCTATTTCACATGCTTTACTGAAGGTCACTGGAAATGCAAAGATTCAATAATTCCAAATGAGAACTTACCAAAAACCAGAAGCAAGCAGCTTTCCTCCTATGACTTTTGGAGGTCTACCCCAAATTAGTGCTTTGGGATTCTTTTTGAAAACATGCTTCTGTTTGTTAGCTCCTCTAAAGACAAGATAGCTTCCCAATCACAAAACAAGCAATGTGAGTGAACAATTGGCATGCCCTATAGACAGTATCATAAAGTTGCAATAGGAGAAAAAAAAAAAATATTCCTAGACACATGCTACAGAATCGGAAATGAGATATATTACCCAATCAGAAAGACAAGACAGTTTGCAATAACAGCAGCAGTGGTTAGCTCCACCTCATTATTTAAAAGCCACCATCCCTTTCAAAAATAGAAAGGAAAAAATAAATAATAACTCCATAATTGCAAAAAGAAACAAAGTTTTACAGTAGTATACCATACCTATAGCGCGTTCAAATGTCTTGAACCAGAGTGACAACATTTATTACTAATCATGGCTGAAGCAATCTAGAAAATGCTGATCATAAAACAGGCTCCTCCAAAAATGAAATGAATAAAGAAATGTTTGAAGGGTTCATTCATATTTGAAAGAATGCAATAAATCAGGTGACAAATTGAGTAGAATACAAAAAATACCACCTTTGTATGTCCCCTTTATTTGGTTGTATTTGAGCAGATTATAGAAAATTCATATAAAGCTTGAACCAGACTACACAGCTGAGATATGCCTTAGTACTAAAACCATTTTCCACGATGAAATGAAATTGTATCATCCATGACAATGGTAAATGATACTTGTTTTATTGATATATATATATATATGCCAAATGAGTTATAATGTATTTAATCCAATGTCTAGTCTTAAAAAAGACAATAATTTAGAAAATCTTTAGAAATAAAAGTTGAATTCAAGAGGCGTATGCATTTTTCCAATGATTCACAGTAGCAGAACCTTTTCATATATGGTAGCAAAACGCCATCGTCATGTACCTGGATACTGAATGTGAATGGGATCCAGACTAGATCTCCAAACACCAGCATGAACCCCAACCTCTCAGCAATTATATCCCATCTGAGAACATGCCACATCAATTGAGGCCAGAGTTACAACTCATCACATGTAATGAAATGCTAACAAGTACATCAAACTCAAGTGAGAGAATACTGGAGGGGGAGATAAATTCTTATTTAGAGATGGAAGACCCTTACTATCATTGCAATAATAGGGCACAAGAGCCCAGCAATATAAGACTGTATTCAATAATGTAACCCACATAAGCACAACGCTACAAATTATAACACCAAATTAGTTGGCATCACTTAACACTTGCAAGAAGAAAGAATTCTTACTTACGTTGAGGTCATGTACTCTTCATAGAAAAAGTAGTCCAGAATGTACAGCTGCATTAAGAAAAGAAAAAATGGAACTCAAGAAAAGTAAAGGGAAAGAAATGGCTTCAAAAACAAAAACATTTGAATTATATCAACTTACAACACAAAATAGCTGGTAAAGAATCATTGATCGGCTTAGGTGACTCTCCTGAGTGCATTTTGCAAGAACAGAAAGATTTATAAGAAGCCATCCCATCATACCAGCTCTAACAAAATAGAACCTGCAGGAGGAGAAATGTGATAGCCATAAACAAATTAGTGGATCATGATATGTTATTCAGTCAGGTGAGAATTTTCTAGAATAGCATATAAAGTGAATGTAGCCATCTGATAAACATCACTGTCATTGACATTTAAGTTACAAATTAAATAATAAATATAAAACTCAGACTTGCAAAATAATGCAAAAAGATGAATGCAAATAGCATCATTTAATAAGGTGATATATGAAGAATACTATGATTCAAGGCATTTCAGTATCTCGGTTTAGAAATGTACTTGAGGTCAATTCCCATGAACTGAGGATTCAACTGTATCCCAAACCACCTGTCAGATGACATGGTACCAACATCAGGATCACAACAGCAGATTGATGATTGATCAATCGTCAAAAGTTGGAAAAAGAACTTGAAAAGCTAGCCAGGCAAAAAATTAATCATTGGTTGCCACATATTATCCAGAGTTAATATATATATATTCTGTTTCCCCTTTCTCTAGATTTTTCTTCAGGAAGTAACTTTTGACATAAAGTAATATTAAAATTGTTCACAGTTTTGAACCATTATGCATTTAGACAGGTAGTAGGAATAAAAATACAATGTCACCTGAATGGGAGAAAAAATATAATTTATAACATTATGTAGTTAAAGTACCCTCCTGGAGATGTTCTGTAATGGCAAGTGGACTAGAGCAGAATGGAGATCAGGAAATCCATGAAGTCATGAACACTTACTAATTTGTTTTTCCAAAGGAGAACTAAATAACTAATTGGATTAATTCAGGGATGACAAAGGCACATACAGCAAAAAGAAATTTTTTCTAGTCCATGTTGTAGCCTAACTCTTGAAGGAAATTAAGGAGAAAGCCTACAGAAACTGGTTGCTTGGCAAATCTTGGAAGTTTTTAGAAGATCTCAAATACCAAATGGATTAATTGGATAATATACATTGTTTTCTGGCAACAGGAGACGCCATATTTAGGCTCTTAAAGGAAGTAATTATTTACCAAAACATTACTTCACTGCATCAACCAATATGTTAGCAGTTAGGACTTCAACGTTCAAAATAAGCCTAAATTTACCACAATCCTCAAAAGAAAATACCGGAAAAGAACATGAAAATTTTTCTTAAGGTTGTCAATTAAGAAATACTATCTTCTGATTGTTGTCTTGCATCAGAGATATACAAGTCAATGTATAAATAATTCACAATTGGCACACCCCGGTGTATCCAACATAAATATTACATATATATAAAAAAAAAAGGAAGCACCAAGCAACAACAACAATGTCCAAAAATATTCCTAGTCAAATGCTACATTAATTACCAGTCATGGATAAAGTTTCCAGTGAGGTGAGTTTTCATAGAAGAACTTTGATCACGGCATCTGCAGCCAGCCATGTAAAGAAGCAATGTTACCTAGAATAGGCAGGCAAACTTGAGAAAGAAAACAGAACAAAATGGCCATAACGAGGTGATTAGATTTGTATTATACAGCCACTGCATCTAAAAGTTTGAGCTGTTAGAGATAACAGGCATTAAATTTTTAATATCTCAAACAAGTCTCTTCACATACAAATGATATTTTTCTGAAACTTAGCATGTGAAACTCTTTTTCATAAAAGGATGACAGTGACTCGAACTCAAAATCTCTTACGGCGATGGAATTCAAACTCATAACTCTTCTTTCAATTGGTTTTAGTGCTATGTTGAATGAACACCTTATCCGAAAGCTTAAGTTATTGAAAAGGAGAGAATTAAATATGTTATCTGTGTTACAGAGCTGATGGTTAGCAAATAGTAGGCAAGGATTCCTTAAAAATCAATCTCTAAAAGTCATGATATTTGCTGTATAGTTTCATTTAATTTTTCAGACTTATCCATCCATCAACATATATTTACATTTGCATGCATGTGTATACATATTAGATGCAACACTTAAAATGACTATACTTCAATTTCACTGGTGGACCCAATGCAATCAGCATTACTCATTTTTAATGTGTATTATTGGGGCAAGATATAAGGAAATGCAATATCAAGGGTCCTAAGAATATCACCCTTATGCTAGTAAATCTTAAAACATAAACACATTAATTAGAAGGTCTATATTAAACCTGAACTTACAAATAGACTGAATATGAGTGTTGTGGATAAAAGCTCAAGACCTCTATCAGCAATTGGCTGCAACAAGTGTCAAAATACGAATGCAATTAAGAGTACATTTTGCCAAACATCAAAACATATTTGCATTGATGCATTTACCAAGACAACCAGCTTTAAAACCCATTTCGCGCTAAAGTTAGATTAAGTTGATGTGCATAAATAACTATACATTAGGATTCAATGTAAATTTCAACATCATATTGAGAGACACTTTTTAATATGAACAAGAAGTAAAAAAATATGAATAATTTCAATTCTCACAGTGGGTGATATAAGATCCATCCAACCGCCCACTCCGAGTAGAAAAATCAGTAAGAGAAGCAACAGCAAACCTATAATCAGGAAAAAAGAAGAAGAAAATCAAAAATGAAAAATTCTATGTAGTATTTAGCAACTGAAACTGCGGAAGAGAATGGAGGTCGGATTTCTGACCGTTGCAACGGTAATGGAGCCGAGTGCCGTCTGATAAAGATACTCCAGTAACAATTCTTCCCGGTAAAATAGATCCAGCGATGGCCAGATAAGTGAAAAACGCAAGCAGTATCACGACCTACTTCAAATTTTACAAAGGAAAACTAGTCGTTAAAATTAGATAGAGATACACATACATCAATTAATAGAGAGAGAGTGAAGTGACCGAAGTCCATGAAGGAATGAATGCGCGGAGAAGAGCGTTGAGATCCATGGCGAATTTCAGATTCCGTTACTCTCTCTACCGCTGCTTTCCTGATTTGCTGGGCGTGCTCTCAAGTGCCAACTATGTAGTGTAGTATATAGTGAAGAGAGGAGGAAAATGGCCTGAGTATCGGGTAATTGGGTTTTACCGTACCTGTTTGTTGTGGCCCATTATTCCCCAAAAATAACTTAAACATAGTTCAGCCTCTCAATTTAGGGCTAATTTGATTAGATTTTTAAATTATCTCATAACTATTTATTATATGATAATTTATATTATTTTTATTATTATAATATGATTTAATTAGCATAATAAATAAAATTATAGGAGATGACAGATTAAATTATAATAAAAATTACCTATATAAACATAAATTTTGATATTCTTAAAAGTATGAATATTTATTATCGTTCTAATCAAATGAATTATAAGATGAAAAAAAAATAATATCTCATCAATCATCGTACCATTTTAACCAAACTAACCCTTACTGTTATTGAAGCATTTTGCCGGAGGATTGGAAAATTAGCAGGTAACTTTCACCGTTACACGTGTCTTTTTCTTAATTTTGCCGTTCTCATCATTTTTATGTTTTCTTGCTAAAAAAACGAAATTAAGGAATATGGTAGTTATGAATAATAATTTATCTATATATAACATCATCTATGTGTTCTAATTTTTTGAAACATCTTTTACAATCTATCTCATTCGATAGACTTAAGCTATGTGTATGCACAAGTTAGCATGTATATTTCTTAATCAAAATTAAAAAATTTAAAAAAAAAAGAAAAGAAAAAAAATTTCAAACTTTATGTATGTGTAGAAAATTGCTAGTTGGATACCCGATAATTGAATAAAATTTTGAGTCGAATGTAGATCTGAAAACTTACCTGATCAGATAATTCCAATACTCGACTTCAATGTATGTATAAATAAATAATACGTATATATCTATATATATGATTTATATTTATTATATATATAAGTATAATATATATATATATATGTATATATATTATAGCTCATAGAGGCCAATTCGGCTTCCGTTAGCTAACAGAAGCCAAGACTTTTATTTTTCCTTTTTCTTTTTCTTTTTCTTTTTTTAATTTTGAGTTTTTAAATAATGTTTATGTTAATTTTTTAAAAAAAATTCATGTCGAGTACTTTAATTTGAACTAATCCGATATCTGATAAGTTAGGATCAGTGTCAAATAGCTAGAATTGTTATCCAACAAATTGGGTACAAGACCCGAATGCTCACACCTAAAAGAAACTAAGTGGATTCCAAATACAAATATTTTTGTAAATTACAAATAATGATAATAATAAAACTATATTAAAATTTACAAATTTCAAATGATTTTGTAAAATAAAATTATATAATTTCATTAAAACATAAAGGAATAATTGAGCTTTCAAATTGAAAATAAATTTATTCTTGATAGATAATGTGTTCTTTTAATTTTTTAAATAATTAGAGTTGCCTTAATTTATTTTTACGCAAAAATAATTTTAAAAAATTCATTCTTGTTCATAAATTGCAAAGTCATGATAATTTTCTTTATTTAACATACTAATATTCGCATTTGTTGGGTTGGGTCGATTAGTTGGGGTGATTTTGCAAATTTTATTATGCATTCCTAAATATCATTACTTCTTTCATAATATCTATTGAAAATATTAAAGTCAAATGTATTTTAGATAATTTTGTATTTCCAAACATTAAAGTATCTAAATTCAAATATATTTTTATTCCATCCATTAAACAACTAAATTAAACACATTATCAATTCGTATAATATCTAAATCATTTATATTTAAATTTTAAAAATATTGAAAATGAATTACGTGATTTGGGAATGCAACCGCACAACCCCTTTATCTTCCTTCATCGTCCTCCAATACCATATGTTCATTTTAATATAATGAAGATAAAGAAAATGATGAAAGTTGAAAAAAAAATTATTTCGAAATATATATGCATATATTGTGTTTTAAAAATTATTGGCTAAAAAATGGTGTATCATTATTTTAAGTAGATCTTATTTTTTTTAAAAGGAAAATAATATATTAAATTAAGGTTCATCTTCCACAATTCTCAACCGGAAATTATAGCTCTTACAATAACATGAGCTATCAAGTTTGATGATTGAGTTACAAACAAAATACGAATTTGATCAATATTTTCTTTAAATCAAATATAATCATCAACAATAATCTATTGTCGAAGGAAGATATTCATGTTTATTTATTGCTTGAACTATCTTTTGTGCATTTAATTATACAATAATTTTATGGAGTCTTAACATTTGTCAGCCCGCTGAGCGCCTCTCCTATAACTAGACACCCCACCATAGCAGCTTCTAGCGTGCCCCTGAAAGTTTTGCAGCCTCTACAGATGAAATTGCCATCATGGTCCCCAGCAATCCACTTTATACCTGAAGCATTTTTCATGACAAATTGTTGCATCAGTATTGGTCTTGATCCATCCTTGATCCCGTTTTTGCCATAAGTTGGTAGCTTGATTTTTGTGTGCAATCGTGGTGTATGATTTGTTTCTGGCTTGAGCATCCGTCCATTGCTTCAGATAAGATATGACAAAAGCCAATACACCTTCCCCCATTCTACGCCTATTCTTGTAGACCACAGTATTTCAATTGTTCCAGATACCCCAGCAGATCATCATTGTTAGCTCACATAGGTCCTAAGTTACAGATTGGAAAATTAGATTTAGCCACTCCCTAAATGAAGTTGCTGAACCTCGAATAAAAAGCCCACCTCTGATTTAATCCAAATTTCCTTGGCAAAGGGACATTCAACAAAGGTGTGAAAGGATGTTTCCTGCATTAAACCACATACTGGGCAGCAGGGGTTAGCTTCCACCCTTTTTGATAGGAGCTAGTCCATTGTCAGTGGACAACCTTGTGCCGCTCTCCAAACCAAAATCTTAACCTTGGTTGGAACCGAGAAATTCCATAGCTTCTTCTAAACAGCAGGCTCAATAGACTGCTGGTTTAAGTCTTCAGCTTCAGTCAGAAGATTGTAGGCACTTCTCACTGTATATTTGCCTTTTTAATCTGTCCCAGACCCAGCTATCTTCAGCACCTCTCAAGCTAATAGGAATTTTCAGGATAAGATTCTTATCTCTCTCATTAAGCATAGCATCGATCGGCCGGCTATTCCACCTCTTTTCATTTGAGCAAAATAGATCAACAACCCTTACCTGGCTGTACATGTCGGCAAAGTGGTAGAGATGTAAGGGTTTGTGCAATCGGGGAGCCACGGGTCAGGAGTAGCCTTATTATTCCTTCCATCACCAACACACAGTCTACATCCTTTCTTAACAATTTCTTGAGCAGTCAATATACTGCACCAAACGAAACTAGGATTTTGTCTCGATTTTGCATCCAGGAAAGACAGTAAGGGAAGCATATCGCCTTACGGATTCTGGCCAGAGCTTGGATTAGTTGGCACTTTCCAGAGCATTGTTTCCCTAATATCGCAATGTTAAACTCGCCAATCCTTTTGAAACCAATACCTCCTAATGCCTTTTTACTACAAAGTTTCTTCCAGCTCATCCAGATTATTCCTTTACTGGTGCCAGACTCCGAGTTCCACCACTATGCATTCATCGTCCTTTCAATATCCATACACAACTCTGAAGGTAGGAGATAAACATTCATTGCATAATTCAGCATAGCTTGGGCCACCGATTTGAGCAAGGTTTCCTTTCCAGCTTTTGAGAGAAATTTTTTGTTCCATTCTTGAATTTTATTTCGGACTTTTTCCTTGATGAAGCCAAAGTCTTTTTCTTTTTACGTCCTGCAAATGTTGGAAGTCCAATGTATCCCTTTCATGTTAAGTCAATCTTCTTAAAATTTGGAGAAATAGAAAATCCTATTATTGAAGCTAGAATGCAAACGAGTCGAGCCGTTACTCAAGCTCTAATTCGAGCAAATTTTCAATAATTTATATTTAAACTTGAGATTTTGAATTGAAACTTAAATTTGAGTTCGAACTCAATCCTGTAGTTATTTGCAGTTCATTTATTGATTTGAGATTTACTGAATTGAATTGAATTGGAGCTCGAGCTTAATTTTTGTTTTTGTTTTTTGAAATTTGATTCAACTTAATTAAAACTCTAATTTAAGGAAGGGTGGGTAAATCTGGAAATTCAATTATGATAGAACAAAAAATATCAGGCCCAATTTCTATTCAAGAATCATGTGGGTTGGGGGTTGGAATATGTATTCACGGGAGTGCGAACCCAAGCCCACTGTAGCCATGCTCTGGATTCCAGAAGCATCCACTAGAAGCATCCATTTCGATTTTATGCTTGTCTGCGCTGCACTTGATCTAAATCCACCCTCCATATATAAATTTATTTCTCAACCCTAAACAATATTAATAGTCGGATTTCTAGTTTAGCGTCACATTTTCAGTAAAACCCTAAAACGTCTCTCTCCCTTAAACCCCGCCTTCACTCCCTTACGGTCTCTCATATTCTTCAGCAATGGAATTTTGGGGTAAATCACTTTCTTATTTATCTGTTTTATTTTATATATCATTGTTGGCGACTAGGTTTACGCTTTCTTTTTGAGTATACTATTGAGTTTTCAAGGCATTTCTTTTGGTTTATTCGTTAGTTCTGAATGTGAATGCAATCATGCTAATTCTTCAAAAAATATCACAACGGATACATTACAGTGTAACATTCAATCTGCCATTGCTGATAGAAGCAGCTCCCGGGTGATACTAGATAGTTTAGGGCTCTCATTCCTATTGTTGCAATAGATCGGCGAAGATATCATTTATACCGAAAAAAACGGTTGTAAGAAATACAATGCCACATTTAAACACATAAGTCACTGTCGGTTAGCAGTGGGATGTTCTTGGTTTACCTGCGGAAAATAAATGATATTCATTTAGGGCAGTGATGCTGTGAATTTCTTGGCTGAAACTTAGTTTTTCTGGAACGTGTATTCTTTTACATCAAGCATTTGGAAATTTTTGTTAGTTCTTTCCCTGTTGGAGTTATCTAGCTTTCATATGGCTCTCTCTGACCTTACTAAGGGCGAAAAATATCATGCTACCCTGTCAATTTTATTGTTCTATAATCTTTGGTTGTGGGAAACCATTATTTTTGTTCAAAGGAACCAAACAAGAGACACTAACAATTTGTTTCTTGGCAATAGCTACTACTGGTATTGCTTCCCATTGTGACAGTAAATAACAAGCATACAAGTGATGTTTGTGCTTGTATAATTGCCTTGAACACCCATGTCTTTTGTCTTCTAATGTTGTTTTAAAATTAATTTTCCTGTCATTTAATAGTAATGTAGTTCACATATTTTGGTGAAAACATGCTCATTAGTTTTTGTTTCCCAGGTGTTGAGGTGAAAAGTGGAGAGCCTCTTAAGGTTGCACCTGGTGATGGCATGGTTTTGCATCTTTCTCAGGTCTCATACTAGTTTTTTTTGACAAATCGTCTTGTTCTTTTCTTATTATTTTTGGGTATCATAAAGCTATAGTCTCCTGCAGGCTTGTCTTGGTGAGCTGAAAAAGGAGAAAGGAAATGACTCTGTCTGCTTGTTTGTGAATGTTGATGGAAAGAAACTTGTTCTTGGAACACTCTTCACTGATAAGTTGCCTCAGCAACAGTTTGACTTAGTATTTGACAGAGATTTTGAGCTATCACACAACTGGAAAAGTGGAAGTGTCTACTTCTACGGATACAGGGCCAGTGACCCTTTTGAAGAAGAATATCCTTTGAATATTATTTTCTAATTTTTACAGATTTCTATTGGTATTGGATGCTATAGATATCATTTTCTATTTGAACTTTTGTTCCTTGACTCTCTAGTTTCTTCCATTGCCACTGAGCTACCGGAGGGAGAATCTGGTATCATTCGCTTCATGCTCATCATTTATTTTTCTTAGACTTCTGTTTTACCCCTTCACCTGCATATCTGTTGTTTTTCTTTATTTTATTTTATCTAGTCACTCAACTTCAATTATCTTTTCAGATGAGTCTGAGTCTGAGGAGGATATCCCCCTTACTATTGCAAATAATGGTATGCATATTTTAATATTTGTTGCTGGCTTAATTAATAATGTTTCTGCAGAACGGTGTAAAATTTTGATTTGACATGTAACTTTGCAGGAAAATTTGAGTCAAAGGCCAAGAGAGAGAAACCTGCAGAAGCTGAGAAGGCTAATGCTGCCAAACATAAGGATTCTGATGCTGGTAAGCAAAAGGTGAAGATTGTGGAACCAAACAAAGATGTGAAGCCTGAAGAGGATGAGGAGAGTAGTGATGAAGACTTAATGTCTGAGGATGATGATGAAGATGACTCTGAGGTAGACTTGCATTTTAAGGCATAGTAACACTTAATTTAACAGTTTCCTGTTTCGAAATTATGGCAATTGTTTGTCCTGTTCTGAATAAGCTTAGTGTTGATCATCAGGTAGTGATTTGAGGGTTTCTGTCCTATTGAAAACATCCTAGCTTGTTTGTCTCCCCTTCAGTGACGAATTACCATAGATGCTTCTGGTTGTTTGAAGTTTAAGCTTGATTATACGGTACTCTTTTTGTTTGTGTCCTTTAGTTGAATTTGTTTTGGTAGGAACACTAGTAAAGTGAATGAGAATTGAATAGAGCTCTATGTAGTTTCGAAAAGTTGAATACAAATGTCTTTAGTATGTTTTTCCTGTCTTTTAGGTTTTAATGATGAAAACATTTGGGGTCTTCGAAAGTTATCATTTGATGATATTGCAATAGCTAAGCATATAATGAAGGTTCATTTATTATGATTTCTATGTCACTCTCTTGTAAATATCAAAAAACAACTTTGGTTTTAAATATAGATGCAGCAAAGTTTGTTGGGACCTAGACTGTCTAAATTGATTTGCAGTTTCCGTGGGATTCAACTCTTGTAAACTTTCGAAAAATTAATTGCTTAATTGTTTATATGCATAGAGAGTGTAAATATATTGCTGAGACGTAGCTTATTTGGGCTCAATTGCAGGACAAGGATGATGAAAATGACTCGGATGATGAATCTGGTGAGAGTGACGAAGAGACACGAAAGAAGGTGACATGCAACATCATATGCTCTTGTGTGGACCTAAGTTAGTGTTGTTGAGTGTGGTTAGGATGTTAACATTACTCTTTTTCCCATGAAGGCTGAGCCAAGCAAGAAGCGAGCTCCAGAATCTGCTACAAAAACACCTGTTCAGGGAAAAAGGGCAAAAGTGACTCCAGAGAAAACTGGTCTGGGCTTACATGGATGTGGTTCCCTGTCTTGTGTAGGATTCATTTAGGGTTTTCATATTTCTTATTTTGTTTGTTCAGATGGCAAGAAAGTTGGTGGTCATGTAGCTACACCTCACCCGGCAAAGCAGGCTGGGAAGACACCTGCTAACAAGCCAAATCAGCAAACTCCAAAATCAGGAGGATCACATTCCTGCAAGAGCTGCAACAGGTAATATCTTCATGTGACTATAAATTGAATACAGAATGAAAATGACATAATTGATGATGATGGTTTTGGCCTGCAGGACATTTGGTTCTGAGAAAGCTCTGGAATCCCACTCAAAAGCTAAGCATGGTGGTGGAAAGTAATCTGTAATTTATTCCTTTGCAGTTTTGCAGACTTTGCATGGCATTATTGAGAGTGTTTTGTGTCCCAAAGTGTGTGAATGCGGAGGGTAGTTTATAAAGTCTAGCGGAGAATTTTGGTTTACAGCCAACAATCTGGTGGGATGAGGTTCTTTTGCTTTCTCTGGCGAATTATGGATATTATTATATTAATTTATCATTTGATATTGATCTCTCCTTTACATATAGTTTATACTTGAACCTTCATACAAACAGGTGACTGATGCTCTTTCGTCCTTTGCAGTCAGTAATCAATCTGGCAGTGTTACCATAGCCTTTCTCCTGTTTTTTTTGGGTTGGTTTTATGTTTCACTTGTGGTTTATGTTTCAATGCTTTTGTGTGTTGTTTGAGGGTAGCAATTTGTTTAACTGTAGGTGAGTAGATGTTTAGGTCCGGGGACTTCAATTTATGGGCAATTTATGACTCAGATCTATTGATTCAGAGATAGAAATCAATTTCAGGGTAGTTTATACTGTTTGCTTCTATCCTCGTGAACTTGTAACACATGAGAATAGATTAAGTCTAGGAACATTGTTGCATATGCTTCGCTGTGCAGCGCCCTATTATGATACTCAACTCCAGATCTCAGTGGCTCTATTATGATACTCAATTCCGTATCTAAGTGTTGCGCATGTCCTCGAATTAAATGAACTTTTCGCTGAAGGTGGCAGGCAACAATGTCAGGACTTCGATAAAACTTGGATTTTTGTTTTCAATTAGTTGTGCCTTACTGCCTTACCCGTATGAGGATGATCCAACATCTAGTTTTGGGGCATTCTTTTCTTTTTTTTTTTAATTATTTTTCTATGTTGTGTTGATAAATTCTTCAACTCACTAACTCATTAACGCATGAGGAAGATGAACTAAGTAGCTACATTAACTCATAGCATAAAAGCGCATGAGGAAGATGAGCTGCGTAGCTACATTAACTCAAAGCATTAAGTAACTGCAAGGTTCAGTAGCTCACTTGACTTGAAAAATCAAGAAACTACTCTAAAAATAGAAATGGTAGAGTCCTTTTACACAGTTCCTTCAATGCCTCTTGAATTGTTGGGGGCTCATGAACCATTTATGCATCAGTAGGACTGTTTACACATAAATGGTACTGACCTGATAGAGAAGTGAAAGATACAACTCCATTGGAATAGAGGATGTGACATTAATAATAAAGAGTTCAAATGCTGCCAGGGATTGGCTTTTATAGAGAAGTTCATTGTGATGGTCTTGTGCAACTCATACCATCAATACATCCCTCTTTTGCAAAGGCAAAAAATCGTTAAGACAACAGTCTCTGTTTTAAAAATGATCACATCTTCAATATTTAAAAACTGAACAGTAATTTGACAACAACAATAATAATTCAAGCTAATTGTCCTCTACACTATGCTTTATAGCACCATTATTAAAACATTTTGTCTACATTAAATTGGACGTGCGGAGTAGTTTGTTCCAAGACAGGACCAAAAAGATATACGTGAAACATTCATGGAATTTTATAAATCATGTAAGAAAGCTGATATCAATAGTGAAGTCAAGAAAAACAGGTCATGAAACTACAGCCAACGAAGAATCATAAGAAAATACAAATTATACAATCCATTCACATAGCACATTTATCTCCCCCTGGGGTGGACAACTGGAAAGGTTTCAAATCAGATTAAAATAATCTAATAATTGAAGGGCGCAGTTAACGAGATATGAAGGATAATTGCAAGGATGATCTGGTTTAACCAAAGGAGAAGGGTATAGCTAAAACTTATCCCATATAAGAGAATATCCTTTCATGATTGTAGTTCACACATCAATTAATTTCGCTCTGAGAAACAAACCAAAGCATTCTGTTCCCAACCATTTCAAGAAAAAGTACTGATAACACATTGAAACAGGTCAGACATTTACAGTTAAGTTTTGCATAATCTGCTAATAACACACAGAAAACATAAATAAAAAAAATATTACTTTCGATGGTACAAATCTTGGAGATGGAAAAATAAACACAAAAAAAAATAACATAATCTGCTAAAATAGGCATAGCATTAGTACAAGCCTGATGATATATTCTGAAATAAATATAGCCATAACTGAAGATATGGAAGCCACTCTTGTGTTGAAAAGAATATCGCCAGAAGCATTTGTCCCTGCAAGAAGCACTTATCCCTCTTAGTTCTCCAGCCATCACATGCTGCATTTTGCAATCTTTTTCTGCAGACAAAACTGGCCAACCTGTATACAAATATGAATATAAGCTGCTACTATAAAGAGCATGCCCCAGCAGGAATACCTGACCCTGCAAAACTTAGAGAAGTGTATTAAATGATCAAAAATAAATGACCTAGAGTTGTTCAAATGTTCATCAGCTCAAAAGATGTGGTAAGGTCTGTGGGAAGTGGAGCCTTACCTGTTCGAAATATTTTTATGCCTCAAATTGAGTTTCTAATGGGAGAAAAATATGGTATCAAATGGCAGATTCTGACCACTCTTTTGTTAGAACATCAAAACAACATAGCACTGAATACCATAGAGTATGGATGGTTCTTAGGGGAATACTAAGAATGAGAAACAGCTTTAAGTAACTACCACACACAAGACAAATCCTATGTGAATGTCCACCATGCAATAACAGTAAGACAAGAAAGCAACACAACAATTAGCAAAAAGCAAATGCATTGTTGGGGGAAAAAAAGGTTAATGAGTTATGGATGGCTGGGGGGCAATCTACAGAAACTTTCTTCTTTCTAAGACGTCCATGGGATTTACCAAAGACTTTGTATATAATGGTTCCTATAATTGAAAGATAACTTTGGATATTTTAGGTTTCTTAAATTTTTCTTTTGAATCATTTGCCTGTATCATTTTGCTGTCCCCCCCTAAAACATGACCTATTTCTTTGGAAGGATGAAGGGAGAAAATGGTGAATCTTCCCCACCTGCACAGTGGAAAATGGGCAGTAAGCCTTTTTCTCACAGCAGTCCATATTTACTGAGGAAAAGAGCTAATAAATAACCAAAAACAACATACTAGGGGAATAATTGAATTAAGAAAGCAGGCAAACCATGGAATCTGCATGGGCTCTAGTAGTCATAGCTTCCATTTCCTTGCTTTGATTCATGCGGATTATTGTCATTGGATTGGCCACCATTATGTTCAGGACCATGGCTAACATCATCAGTTCTGCTAGTATGATCTCTACCAGATTCAGCTTCCTCTCTTTCCTTATTCCATTGCTCAATTTTTGCCCTTCTCTCAGCACTGCTTTCTCTGACTGGACTTCTGTTTCTCCTTCCCCCTGGACTTCTGCTTCGTCCACCCCTTCGACCAGGACTTCTGCTTCGAGGCCTTCTACCCCTATCATGGTGGCGATGATCACCTCTTCTCCCAGAACCATGTCGCTCCTCATAGTTACGATGACGAGGACTATGGCTTCTGCTTCTACTGCGGTCATGCCTTCGTCTACTCCTCCGAAATAATTGCTGTCTCAGCTCTCTTCAGGCAAAATTAAATTCATCAATCACAAATAAACAGGCCACGAGGTTCAAAGAGAACAGATAGAAACACTTTCTATTCAAAGCAGACCTGCTTATCTTTTTCAGATGCATGAAGTTACAGTATCCGCCTCGATTGCATACATTTTCTTCATATTGCCTACAAGTGGCCTCACGGAAATCCGTCACAGGGGAAAAGTCAGCAATGATGGGCCGCCCTAAAATGATTCAGTGGTAGCACCCTTAAGTCAGAAAAGCATCAAGTATATAATAGGTGAATCAGGGGAAACATTTTTAGTGCCAGACCCAGATGGAAAATAAAAAGAAATGAATGTATTCCATGAGAAAATAAATGTGAAAATAGAATTGCTTTATACTTATTTTTAACTAGTCCTGTAGATCAAATATTGTAATACCACATTCTAAATATTTTTTGGGAAGCCATTTACAAAACAAATCAAGACTGCATATCCATATCTTAAGTCAAACTTTGTTGCATATAGCTGATCTTTCTGAATTGGCCATGGTCTATCATTAGGCTGTTTAAATCATCTGGACGAGAGATTAATAGATCTTGAATACTATTGGTGTGGCTTCTACAAATCATAACTACCTACTATATTCGGTAGACTAAAAGTACAACCCCCAAAAAGACTAAGAACAAAAGAACACACTTTTATCCATCTAACCCATGAATTATCAAATTATTTTCTGGCAGTATCAAAAGATTCAGAGGCTGCATCCACTAATTTATCTCTTATGAATTTAAAAGGCATGAATTAAAAAGGAGAAGCACAAACCTTCATAAGACCTCCCAATGAGATTCTGAAGTGCATTTTGTGCTTGGTCTTCCTCCCTAAACTGGACGTAGACATTACCCACCATGTGGTCAGCCAAATTATCACAGATATTGAGGCTCTGGATATCACCATACTTGCTCAGCTCTTGAAACAAATCTTCATAGAAATCCTATTGATGATAAATTAACAATTGATTAGAAAACTAGATGCCATAACCGTAAAGTAAAATGTTTCACATGCAGACAACAAGAGAACACATCACACAAGAACCCATCATTATTATAGAGAATTAATAAGACCGTAATAAAAATCACTGATTTGTCATGGAAATAACTGAGGCAAAGAAGATCTTGTGCTACCCACAGTACTTTTTTCCACACATCAACTTGTTCTGTATAAAAAGGGCCCAAAACATCATCTTGTGTTACCCAAAATATTAGCTTCCAAGATAGAACTCCATACTTCAATTCGTTAATCCTTAAACCGGTTCGGCATAAATGTGCCGTTTCCACAAATAGATTGATCCTAAAGGCGGCAGCAAATTAAGCTTGCTCAGGAACCAACCATGTAAAAGATTCAAAACCTTCACAAATGCAAAAGCTAATAATGCATCTACCTCATGACCATCTTTATATACTAAAACCGCAAGAACCCAGAGACAATTGAACAAGAAATCCACTCTCACACACAAATCACACGAGACATCCAGAAGAAAGGAAAACAGATTCAAAAATGAAATTTCCGCGCGATAATTGTAGAAACATGTATCTAACAATATAAGTAAAACTGATAGGTGAAATTTAGTTTATTTTATAAACCTCGAAGTGAGATTGGATCTTCTTGGGGTCAAGCGGTTGGCCCTGGGGGTCGACACCAGGGGTGATCATATCCGGGCGCTGGTACATGTTGGACAGAAGGAGAGTGGGGCTGATGCTGGGCTTCGTGTGGAGACGCGAGCACCGGTCGCCATGCCTGCACGCGCCGATCTTGAAGTAAAACGGGCAGTTCACCCTATCCTTCTCCGTCCCGAATATCGACGCCAAGTGCTCCGCCATTCTTCTCTCTCGAAATTCTTGCTATAGATACAGAAGTTTGACTTTGTTCAAAATTTCGATTTGTAGAGACAGGGGGACTCTAGGGTTTGCGAATTAAGACCAGGTGACTACAATTTTCTAGGGCTTTTAGGTTTTTGGGAAAAACAAATTTGCAGCACAGGACCATCAAGCCAGCTGGTTTGCCCGAGAGGTTAAGGGGGAAGACTTAAGATCTTCTGCACATAAGTGCGCATGGGTTCGAACCCCATAGCCAGCATCGCAATTAATTTTGAGCTATGACATGCACAAAATTTTTGACAACGATGCAACTCTAATATCAAAATTTGTTAATAAATATTCATCATTCGAAATAAGTGAATTATATATGAAATTAAATAATTTAAATTTTAATAATTTTTTATTTAATTAATATCTTATATGTAATATTTATAAAAAAATTTGGCCTAATGTCTCTGTTAATGTTTATAGGGTATACTTGATATGAGTTTTTAGCCCCAACATAGTTTTATATAGCATTGTCAACGGGTCGAATTTAAATTAGATCAATCATATTTGAATCTAAATTCAATTTTCAAAATTTATATCCAAATTCAATATGATATCTTATATGATCTTTGTTAATCAATAATATATCTGAATTCGACAAATATCCAAATTTGGACAAACAAAATACAAACCGAATTAAAAAAATTCTTTTCCTTTCTCTCTTTCTTTTTTTCCCTTTTGGATTATATAAAAATATTCTGTTTATAAAGTAAATTTACGTCATATTTGAATTTTTTACAACTTTTTATTATATATTAATCCAAAAGTTAAATATTTGAATACTAAGCTCCTTTTTTGCATTACATTAATATATAAGTGTATTATACATTATTATATTTAACATTTTATTAGTATCCCCTTTATTTTTAAGGTTAAATGTTCAATACCCATAGCACAATATAAATATTAAAATAGATATTAAGTCAATATATAGATTTTATTTTAAAATTTTTATTAATATTATATATAAATGTATTAATTTAACAAAAATTTATTAAAGTTTGGATTCAGATCTTTAACGGATATGATTACTTAATTTCATATATGATCCATTTATTTCAAATTACGAATGTATATAACTGAATCTGATTCATCGAATATTTTAATAAGATAAAAGTCTTAAAATTTGGATCTGATTAAAATCCAATCCATTAAGAACCCTAGTCTTATAATCTCATATAATATATTGTTTGATAGGCAAAATGAGAATGTAGGTTGGCCTCCAATTAACCCAAAGCCCAACACTGTTTACGCAATTATGTGCTATTCAAGTAGTGGGTTAAGGGTGCAATTATGTAATCATACCCCCCTCATTATAATTTTGCTTACTTAATTACCCTTTTTTTGTCTTTTAAGGGTTAATAGAATGGATGAGAATTTTATTCAAGGGCAATTTTGTTATTTACAGAACTTATCCTACATATTAAATATGCATCAAAGATTAGGCATATTCTAATCACGACTAATTGTAAGGTCAATTTTCAATATTAAATAAATTAATAACTCATTTCATATTTTATTTGTGATATTATGCTAGATAAATAAGAATAACCTAGGCTAATTTCATGTTTGACTCGAGAGATTAAGATTTCATTTGGTAAAAGTCCTGAAATAAAATTCAAGGCTGGAACAAAAAATTTATCTCTAGAGATAGAAAGATCTCGTTAAAATCAGTTGCCCAAGCCATGCCAAATTACGCAATGAATGTTTTTCTTCTCCCACATGAGTTGTGCTTAGATATGGACAGAATGATGAACTCTTTTTGGTGGGACTCGAGTTCTAGGGTTTGCAGAGGTATCAACTGATTAAGCTGGAAAAGATAAGCTCTTAGAAATCAATGGGAGGCATTAGATTTCGGAATATTAATGAATTCAATATTGCTATGCTTGGTAAGCAATATTGGAGAATCTTTACGAAGTCAGACATGCTGATTGCAAAAGTTCTCAAGGCCTGCTATTATCCCCAAAGTTCTTTCCTGGAGGCTTGTTTGGGTGCAAACCCAATCTTTACTTGACGAAGCTTAATGGCTGCCCAGAACATGATTAAAGAAGGAAGTAGGATGTTAAAGCTGTGCCTGATCCATGGCTCCCTCATATAACTCAAATCCTTTTGTTGACACAACCCTGCCAGGAGAAATTAGCCAGATGAGTAGCAGACCTGTTGAGACCAAATGAGAAGGATTGGAATGTTGAGTTGTTTAATGAGAGAGATATAAATCTGATTCTAAAAATTCCTAGTAATTTGAGATACTTAGAGGATCGATGGATTTGAGACAAAGATAAACCAGGTACCTATACGGTCAGAAGAGCTTACTTGTACTTGACTGCCCATGAGAGTGTAATCATCCAGTCGAACCCGCCTTCTATTTGGAAAAATCTCTGGAACCTCTCAGTCCCAACAAAAGTAAAAATTTTGATGTGGGGAGCGATGTGTGAATGTCTCCCTACAAAAAAAGACAGCTTGCTTTAGAAGCAAGTGGCGGTTCACATTGCGTGTCCAGTTTGTGGTTCAGGAAACTGTTCTTCACTTATTTGTGGAATGCCCTACTGCAAAAGATACATGGAGCAAATCTAAGATTGGTTTTATTCGAGGAAATGTGGCATCATTTGGTGAGTGGTTTAATTTGACTCTTAATTCTGTATCTAAAGAAAACTGGGAACCTTATTGCTTCGACTTATTGGAGTATATGGAACAATAGAAACAATAATGTTTGGAGGAACAAAGGCCGAAGAGGAAACGAAATTCTTTCTTTTGCGGTTTCCTACTTGGAGCAATGGAGAAAGGTAGAATAAAAAGGAAGATCAGATAGCAGTAAGAACCAAAAAAAATCTGACCTCTCACAGGCAAAGCCAGAGTTTGGTTGGATTAAAATTAATGCTGATGCAACTGTTTTCTGGAAAGAAATGACTTGGGTATAGGCTGGGTTGCTCAAAATCATGAAGGTAAGTTCATTTGTGCAGGCTTCAAAACCTTCAGGGGTGTAAATGCTTGAGAATAAGGAAGGCTTTCAGTTGGGTTAAACAAGCAAAACTAAGCACAGTGATTGTAGAGTCTAATTCAAAGGAGATTGTCCAAGCCATGAGCATGAAAGATTCACTCCCTTCTACATTTAGTCTTATCACTGAGGATTGTAGATGGCTAAAAGAGAATATTGTTCAACTTCAAATTTTATTTTATTAAAAGATCAACGAACATGATAGCTCATGCACTTACTAAAGCATGGGATTTTATGTTTGGTTACGGAATTTGGGAGGATAATCCTCCTTGATGCATTGTGCCCACATTAAGCAATGATTAGTAAAATCTTTCTTTCCTCCAAAAAACAACAAAAAAAGAAAACCCAATTTTGAAAAATTGAGAGAGAGAGAGAGAGAGAGAGAGAGAGAGAGAGAGAGAGAGCACCAATAATTAATGAACAATCATGCAGACATCTTAGAAATTTCCAAATCAACATAGGAAAACATGGCAGAGCTTCAATAGATTCATATGATAAAAAGTGGCTCATAGATGAGGGATCTCAAAATAGCATTACATTCTCAGCCTTCAAAATGTTTCAGTTTTAAGACTCACAAAGGTTTAAGCAAAATTTTTTTATTATTAAAAAAAACAGGTCTCAGATATCCAAACACGACCCGTTCTGCATAATACATTATTCAGCCATAACGAGACTTCCATCCTGCAAGCGCATCTGCAACTCAAGTCATGCAGTTTAATAGGGCTCCACAGGTGCGCGGAAGCTGGCTCCTGCATATACTGCTTCTGAACCAAGTTCCTCTTCGATCCTCAACAGCTGCAATTCAAGATGTCATATGAGAGATATAATTAAAGACTGTCATAAAAAACCTGCTGCCCTTACAATTTTGTCAGGAAAAAAAGACAGCCAAAAATTCTCACTCTGCTTGGTTAAAATCTTTAGAAGCTTACTTGGTTGTATTTTGCGAGACGTTCTGATCTGCAAGGAGCTCCGGTCTTAATTTGGCCCTAACAATTTAGCCGATTAATAGATATCAGCTCAACATGTTATAGAGAATGAACAAAGGAGGTAATACAAGATTTTGAGTAACATTACTGTAGCCAATCCGACAGAGAGATCAGCAATGAAAGTGTCCTCTGTCTCTCCACTGCATCCAGAAAGAAAATTTTGATTATCCAGCAATAAAATCTAGGTTCTGAATAAATAGACTAGATTTCTATAAAATTATAAAGGCCCAAGTTCCATACCTGCGGTGACTGGCCATTACACCCCAACCGGCATGCTTGGACATTTTCACAGCTTCAATACTTTCAGTCACAGATCCAATTTGGTTAACCTGTTACTCAAACAAGAAATAATTGTATCATTATGGATCCCAAAAGGTCAAGAATAAGGGTTCTAGTGCTGGGGTGAAAGCAAATAATATAATAATACCTTGAGAAGAAGAGCATTGCAAGTCTTCTCCTTGATTGCCTTCTCAACTCTCTGCAACATGAATACCCAGGCACGTCAGGGAAAAACACTCATTCCCCAAAGTAGAAATGCTACCAAATCTCATCAATCACAGGAGCAAAGCAATCACCTTGGGATTGGTGACAAGAAGATCATCCCCCACAATCTGTACTTGAGCACCAATTTCTCCAGTAAGTTTTGCGTAGTGCTCCCAGTCATCCTGGTCAAATGGATCTTCAATTGATACAATGGGGTACTCAGACACAAATGACTTGTACAGATCTTTGAGTTGGTCACCCGAGATCTTTTGTGACCCATCATTGTTCTGCCAAGACAAAGCAACAAGGGCATTAAGTCAAATACAACATCATCAATTATTTTATTATGTAATGCAAACGGGCTAACAACTCAAACATGTTGATCAGCATGGATATCCCAGACATTATTCAAGATTGCAGAGTAACTTGCCTCTTCCTTGAAGTTCAAATCATACGTCTTGTCAGATCCGTAAAATTCAGATGCAGCAACATCCATTCCAATAACAACCTAGGCAGAAGCAACATCACACCTCAATACCAATAGGTAAGTGATAAGCCAGTTAAAGAAGCAAGACACCAGGGGGCCAGACAGCCAGGGGGTGTTAAACATGGGAATAAAAACTCACTTTTCCAGTGTAACCTGCTTTGGCAATAGCAGTCTTAAGCAGTTCAAGACCTTCCTTGTTCTCCTGAAGAAGCAATCAACCAGAACTGTGAATATTTTATTATAAAAATAAAGGAGGTATAATGTCACCAAAGCATATGTTACCTGAATGTTGGGAGCAAAGCCACCCTCATCACCAACATTGGTGGCATCTTGGCCATATTTCTTCTTAATAACAGCCTGCAACCAAAGTGGATCAGATATTTTAACAAAACAAATTCTTGAAGTCTAAACTCATAGGAAGTCAAGGACATTGCAATTATGGAACATCCATTTGAAGATCCAACAGCGTTACCAAACCATAAATGTTCACAACCTCTTTCCGGACCAGGGGCACAACAATGCAAAGCAAGCAAAATATCATAACTATTGTCTTGTACTAGATTTTCCTATAACGGATGTAGGCAGAACTAAACTTTCTATAAACCTCAGATTTACAAATAGCACCAGAAATTGACCGACACCATCATAAAGGGGACAGTGAAAAAAAGATATGACTTGCCTTCAGATGGTGATACACTTCCACACCCATCTTCATGGCCTCCTTAAAAGAAGCAGCTCCAACAGGAAGAATCATGAACTCCTGCAAAAAAGAGTTTGTGTTAATTAAGGAAGCAAGACAACAGCCGATGCACATATGCCAAGAGACATGCCTGCATGGCAAGTTTGTTCCCGGCATGTGATCCACCATTGATGACATTGAATGCAGGAACAGGGAGCACTAGCTTCTTGTTACCAGCAAGGTTGGCAATGTGCTGAAAACAAAAAAGAGCAATTTTGTTTAGAAATCATGTGGCACAACAGCATAGTAGTACAAAAATTAATTTTAGATGCAAAGAACAACAATTGATCAAAATATTTAAAGGTAAATGACTTTCATAAGACCTTGTACAGAGGGATATTGAGGACAGCAGCTCCGGCTTTGCACACGGCAAGAGAAACCGCTAGAATGGCATTTGCACCAAGCTTCAGAATAAAGTATTGCATTCTGGTTAACATATTATCCCCAGGAAAGTGTAAACTCGCACAGACAAATCAATTAATGTACTAAGATACCTTTTGCTTGCACCAGCCCCACTCATTCTGAGTTCCATCAAGTTGTTGAACCATGAAGTTATCAATACCAGTCTGGTCAGTTGGGTCCTGTAAAAGAAATCACAATCAGCTCAGTCGGACAAAGCTATATCAGTAAAACCCAATGGACATTTTCATCTTATTCTTCACTATTGCCGCTTGTCTAAGGACAATTCAAAATTATCTTCCCAATAACAAGACACTGGAGAAAGTTGCCAAAAACAAACCTTTCCAACGAGTGCAGGTCCAATGATACTGTTGACGTTGTTAACAGCCTGCTCAAACATACCAAAAGCATTAAAACATCAGCCAATTGCAATCGGATTGTAGTTAACAAGTAATTGATCAATAGATAACACTAACCTTTGAGACGCCCTTACCAAGGTATTCTGATCCTCCGTCTCTCAGTTCGAGAGCCTCATAAATTCCTAAAATAAGAAGACAAAAGAAGAAACAGATAAACGGCATGAAGAATGTCAAGGACAAATGCGCACAAGATAATTGGACTAATTACTATGATTTTATCACAAAGCCTGCAGAATATTTATTCAGAACATTTAAAATAAGGGCTCCGAAATAAAAAGAAGAAACACTCATAAAGGCAAAACGTATTGCTGTAGTCTGAAATCTGAAATATAATGAATTTATCGAATGATGAAATCAAATCAAACAATTCAATGCCCCTTAAATTTTGGTTTCCGTATAAACAAGCAATTTCAAGTATAAATTCTAAACTCCAGAGAAAAAAAATAGTGAAAATTTAAGAAAAACATGCTTATTAAGAGATCTTACCAGTGGATGCACCACTGGGAACAGCGGCTCTAGCCCAGACTCCATTAGATAGATGGACATCAACCTACAATTATTTCAAACAAGTAAATATTATTACAACATTATAAAGGCAATTCTTGCATGAAATATTAACTTTTTTTTTCTCGATTTACCCAAACAAAATATGTTTCAAAAATTAAACTACTTTAACAATATTGCCAGCGGCCTCGTACTTGAATAAACCTTAAACGAATCTAATTAAACTGTTATTATTTCAACAAGAAACGAAATCAGATCGATAACGAAAAGATGGCAAACGGCGAACCTCGACCGTGGGATTGCCACGACTGTCGAAGATCTGGCGTGCCTTGATGCTCTTGATAGTGGCCATTACAGAGAGAGATTAGATCTAGAAAGTGAGAGTGAACGGTAGAGAGGGCTGGAGTGAGAAAGAAGAAAGGGAAGGACAATTGTGTTTTTGAAAAACAAGGGAAGACAAGTTGGAGTAGGCCACGTATTTGCTGAGGGGTTGGGCTAATTACAGCCGTTGATTTTGTCGCAATTGAGGTTGATTGGGATGCAAGAAACTAGTTTACGAGTTAAATCTGTGTGCTGTGTGAGTTTGTCGTCCACAATGTCGAAAATCGGGAAAGTGTTTTAATACGAAAATAAATTCTTAATTGTTAGATTTACTCAATATAGAATTTTTAGGGGGCGGATAATCTTAAGTAAAATAAATAAAAAAATATTTGAAAACAAAAAATTAAGCCACCAATATATTGATTGAAATTTGCTTATTTTCTTGTAACATTAATTATGATGTGAGGTCGGGAGTGATTTTCGACTCAAATAAGATCCCTGTGAATTTATGAAGTTGAATAATTTTAGATATTTAAAATTTAAAATTATATGAAAATTATTAAAATTGTTTAGAGTGGCCAAAAAATCCGTCCAATTCTCAAGTGTGATTGGACAAGCATAGTAAATATGAATAATATGAGGAGAAAATATTTTAATGAATTTGAACAGTATACCTTAAAATTGTGGTGGGCTAAAATACTTAGGTAATGTTTGATATGAATTATATGTTTTGGAAGAATGTGTTATGCGAGTAGGATTGGAAAATATAAGGTATATTTATTTATATTTTAAGAATAATTAAAAAATTATTTTGAAAAATTTTGGTATATTTGTTTATATTTTGAGATGAGACAAATTTTATTATAATAGTTAAATCAATATTTTTTTATTGAATTTTGAGGGTGTAAATGAATTTTAATAATATTTTTTATTATGATAATAGTAATAAAATAGTGTAATATGTAAATATATATATATATATGTATGTATGTATGTAAATGTGTGGGGTTTTTGAATTTTTGTCACTTTAATTACATGGGTAATTTTAACATTTTGGTAGTCACTTTGAGAGAAAACCATGGTGCACGTTTTTGTTTTGACAGAGTAACCAAACATAGCCTTATATTTTACATTAATTTGCTGATTTAACTCAATTTGATTTGTCCACACTCCACAGTATTCAAAATTCATGGTAAGAATTCGATCCAAAGTTGAGTGATGACCTAATTTATTATTAAAAAAAACTCTCCTCGTTAAGCATAAATGTGACTCAGCCTCCTCGTGAGACCATATTAGATTTTAAAGTTTGTAAGGGATAACTGTCAGATTTTGCAAGGGCCGGAGGTGTTCAAATGTCTCACTTCTTGATATTGAACTCTGCTGTGCTTGTTGCTAATACGTACATACACATTAAGGTAGGGTATGTTTGGTTGTAAATTATTAATTTATTTTTTAACTTTTAAAATATAAGCAAATAAATTACACATATTTTTCAATTTTACTCCTAAAATATAGCTATAAAAGGCCCAAAATATCCTCCCACGTCATTTTCTATCCATTCCTCAATGTCTAGTCCTCTCTTTTTTTATCCCCCTACTCAATCTGTATACACATATATATAAATTATTTTAAAATATCAATTTCATCTTAACAATCCAACAAAAAAATTATTGATATGATATTATGTTTCTTTCCAAAACACAACTAAACAAATCATTTTTTTTGTAAATGTTCTCCACTCACCACACAAAATACAAACAAACAACAATCATATTTCCCCATGTTCCAATTTACAAACAAACATAGCCATAGATTCTTTACTCAAAAGCCAACACCAGGGGAAAACATTCTTACTCAATAGGAAATGTGATACCTTGAGTTTGAATTTTACTAAATTGTAAGTTTTTGTCTACTGTGGAAATTGTTTATTTGATAGATAATTATTACAATTTTGTGTATTAATTAATTGATAATTAATAAGAATTATTATATTTTTTAGTATTAGTGAATCGATATTTAGAGTCAATTGATATAATTATTGAAATTGTTGGTTGTAATATAGTAATGTCATGATCAGCCTACTTTAACAAAGCAACAAGATTTGGAAACTTAACCGTATGCTTGCTTTTATTTTTATTTTCATTTCTAGTTCCAAGTTTTTAAAGTTAAAAAATTATCTATAATTTAGAAATGAAAGTAAAATTGCCTTTAAGTGTTTTGTTTGAACATAATAATCAGGGTTAGAAGGTTTATATTTTTTATATCTAAAATTATGTGTCTTTTAAAATATAAGTATATTATAATTATTTTAAAAATAAAATTGGGTACTTTATATCAAATCAAATTTGAATTAGGTTGATGTAATAATAAAATGATATTGTATATTTAATAAAAATTAAAAATAATATTTTCATTGAAAATATATAGGAATTGATAATTTTTAATGTTAAAATATCAACGAATTTGGTTTTGGAAATGAAAACAGAAGCCCCTTCCATGGCGGAGCATTTGTCACACGGAAGGTTCCGAGGAATATTCCAATATTTTGCCAGAAATTCAAAATATGGCTATTGATGTTGATGCTTGATTGCTTTCCTATCCACCTACCAGCGCAGATAGTTCAAAAATTACGACACAGAGAAGAAAAAACAAAAGAAGAAAAGAGGAACATTAGGAAAAAGCCATTAGGCTGCCAGTAGCGTATCTAAGAGTGGTTAATATTCGTGACTCTGAAAGTCATCCCACTATATGCATATGTCATATATACATACATATACATATATTAGTAATTGAGTCACATTCTATGCTTGTGCTAAAATTTTATAAATATTTATTTTTGTTTTTAAATTTTGTTATAATTTTAATATTTTTAATATATTTATTTAAATATTAGTGATAAGTAAAAAAGAAAAAAGAACTAAAAAGGTAAAAACAAGTTGGGGAGAAAAAATATTAAAAAAGAAAAAAAAAGTAACTACCTAAATAGTTATAAGAATTAAAAAGCAACAATAAAGGTATTTTATTTTAAAAAGATTACTTCAAAACATACAAAAAAAAGAAGAAGGGATACATATTTTGTATAGGGCTTGTTTGTTTTACATAGTAAGATATGATAAATACATTTTCAAGTATTATTTTTTGTTTACTTCATATTTTGATGGCTCGTGATACTTTTGCGGCCCGATATGGCATCATGAGCCAAGTTGATTTATGGATCAAACCAAGATAATTTGATTTATTTTTCATTCTTTTAAATCTAATATGATAAAAAATAAAAATGTCATTCTTACTTTTTATATGAAAGCCCTAATCTCAACATGCAATCATATTTTAGAAATTTACATTTGTAAAAGTTAGAACATTTTGGACATTACAAAATATAATCATAATAAGCAATTTTATCGACCAAATATTATATAGTATCAAGTATGGGATATCACTAATTTCTAAAATTAAAACAAATAATAAATTATATGGTATCGGATACCATTTATTACTTATGCATCATTAATACATGAATCTTATCTAATTCTATATGTCCTAACAAACAAGTCAATATAATATAGATATAGAAGGATCCATGAATTGGAATTTTAAAACTCAATTTAGAATAATATTTTAGCGAATAATGGTAGCCTGACTTCAATAGTTAGGTTTCTTGCGCATGGTGTCGTGCATCATCCTAAAGACTAATGTCACAATCTTGCAGCTGGTAAAATAAAAAAATAAATGAATAAAGAGGAAAAATGGAAGAACACTTTCTAACCCGGAAAAATCACAATAGTTCACGTGTATCTGGCTATTTTCAGCTGCCACCAAACAAAAAGCTAGCAATTTCGTTTTCACCTATAATTCAAATTTCAAGTTTGAATAATCGTTTTTGGTTTGGTATGTAATTTTGTATTTAAATTTTGATAATAACTAAATTATTGTCCTTAATTTTAATGTTGCAAACCAAACAACACAAGAAAATATATGACGCGATATGTTATCTTGAATTTCAAACAAATGGAAAACAACCATTTTATCCATGCAAACGAAGCAAGCCAATCCTAGAAAAACACTCATAAACCTTTAGCCAGTGGTATTCAAGGAAACAGAAGAAACACAAACTATTAGCAAAAACCGATGGCAGCCTAACATATGAAAATGATATATAAGGCACCGTTGAAAATGTTAGTTCCACATTTAGTACTAAAAACTATTAATCTTATTAAATCATGACTTGATAAGATTAGGAATTATTTGAATGAATTAATATATCTATTTAATATTAAAGATTCTAGTTCAGATTATAAATTCCATAATCTTGTATTCCTGTTAAATTTTAAAAATTGAGAAAAATTATTTTATTAAATTCCATTATTGACCTCATTTGTCCATCTCAAAATGAGGGATAAATTCGTTCATGTATTTTTTTTAGCTGATTTGGCTTGGCTACGATCTTATCTCAAATCATGGGATGATAAATGGGACCCAATTGCTTGAACAGTACGAATTCGGTGTGGACTCAAAGTCAATCTTGAGTTAGCCCATCACCATAATATCTTATATCAAACATGTTACTAATATGGATTGAAAATGTTAGTTACTCTAATTTTTCGTATCAAATGTTATCTAAAGCTTTTAGCCAGTTATAGCACAAACCCATGCACATTTTCTCCAAGATCCTGTTAGTCACTTAGCCAGTTAGCCGGTCTCTTCCATTCTTCCAATTTAACAAAATTGAAAGCCCATGCAATCTCTTTTATATCAAACAGATTGCTAACATGAATTGAAAAGATTAGTCATTGTAATTTTCTGTATCAAATGTTGCCTAGAGCTTTTAGCCTATTATATCACAAACCCACACACATTTTCTCCAAGATCCTGTTAGCCAGCCACTTAGCCGGTTGGCCGGCCTCTTCCATTCTTACGATTTCACAAGACTGAAAGCCCATTCATTCCTGGCCTCATCATTTGCTGCTTCTTCAAAAAAAATTCATTTGGTAAGACTTCCTGGACCTGTTCCAGATAACTTTGGGGCCAAAGAAAAAGGGCTCGAGTGGAATCCATTGATCCAGGCCGTTGAGTTTAGAGCCCTAACTAATCCTTGCTCTCTTCTAATGTGACCCTTGTTCAAATACGCAGCACTCCGCAATTGTTGTTGTAATAATAATAACAACAATAATAGTGATTCTCCACATGTGTCGAATAGGAAGTCGATCTTGCACAATTGAGTCAAAATGTTGATTACATAATGTCCTTATGTCCTAACTTAACAGCAAGGTTTCTCACCATAATTTATAACTGCCCATTCATTATTTTCTTTCCCATACAAAGTGTGGAATGAGAATTAGATGCCGTTGAATCGAACTTAATACCTCCATTTTGCAAGGGAAAGGGGGTGTCATTTTGATCAATTTAATATTATCCTATACAATTAATTAATTATCAATCTTTAATTAATATATCTTTGATTCCTCCTCATGCATTGGACTGACTAACTAATCCACTGCCGTTTTGGTTGTTTTCTTTCTCACTTCTTTTTAAATGAAAAAATAATTATTCATGTTACAGGCATTAATTATTATAAATTACTTTCGAACATTTAAAATTTTTTGTTAGAATACCTCTAACAACTATTATCTTATTTTTTTTATTTCAGAGTAGGCAATCCAATCGCTGCGGCTCTTTTAAAGGTCACCGTTGCCCTTAAATAATCATCATTTATGAATTTAGATGAGAATTTTCCGACCCACATTTCTAGGAGATTTACCTTATCCAATATTCCCTTCGGTTTATATTTGGGGCACTTTTCACATAGCCCTCCAACTCTTAAATGCGCAGCATGTTGAGTTGTTTCATGACTAAATTGGCTATTTTGCCCCCTTAAAAATGGATTAGCAGCATCATTTCCCTATATTTTCAACTAAACTCCTAATTATGCTTAGTTAAACTAAGGGGACATTTGAAGATGCTGTCATGTCCAAACCAATTAGGACAGTGATAGAATTAACTAATATGCCTTAATATCAAATTGATACTAATTGAGTAATAATATACAACAAAATAAGTGAATAAATATAAGAATAGTCACTATCAAATGAAGAATTATATATAATATAATACACTTTAATCTTGACTTCTTTTATTTTAAAAAAATATGTATGATGTAGCTTTATATAGATTTGAAGGGACGATTATCAGGATCAATTCCTTCTCGATGCATTCATTATTATAAAAATCATTTACTAACTTAATGATAATGACAAAACTCAGCTATCACAATAATTTTCAGTCTTAACTAGAAGCATTGTTCAGGTGGCTATATATAGTGGAAAACAACACATCATCTAGCTTCTTCTAACAATCTATTGCTTGATTATCAAAACAAGGAAATTTTCAGCTGATTGCTTAAGAGAGAAGTGCCTTATAAGTTGTAGCATATGCATCATGAAACAGTTACTTCTTATTAGTGTTGGTAATGAAGTATTTTGAGGTTGAAGTCAAAACCCACTTGGCAGCCTAAATGATCGTTGTTGTTTTTTTTTTTTAATTATTATTATTATTTTTTTAAAAAATAATTCAATTGCATTGAATTCTCTCTGTCTTCTCAAACTTGTTGCAAGGTCTCTTCTCTCTGTTCCATATTGAAGATGCAGTTGGGTCAATCCTCTGAAATAAATGGCAAGTCCCATTACTTCTGGTTGGTGAAAGCAATTTAATATCTTAATGACTCATTAAAAGAATTGAGAAGTGAACTCTCATTTTAGGTAATAGTTTTTTGGAATCCTATGAAGTAATATTAGGTATTGTTTGCTATTGTTTTGAGGAAGTGATTTGTGAGAATGTATTTTGGGGAGTGAATTTGAAAAATATAATGTATGTGTTAACTATGCAAGATGTATATATATATATATATATATGTACAAAATTAATAATTTTTTTGAGGGAATGAGATTAAATTTAGTGAGATGGCGGCATCCTTGGAAAGAGTTTGTTAGATTTTGCATATGGCTTCGAAGAACCCACCATCATATTTGGTATTATTTCTTTGACTAAAAAACACGTTGAAAGAAATAATACCAACAAAATCTTAATTATTGTTTGAATTATTATGCCTCAATTTAGTGTCCCTTGAAGTGAATAATAAATTACCTCTAATTTCCACGGAACAGTTAGTTAATCCTATTATCATAGGAACAATTAATAATTGAATTTGATTTTTTTCATCATTATTTTATATCCATATTAGTTGGGGTGGGGGTGGGGGGGGGG
>JACGDI010000823.1:1029268-1039844 GCA_014898725.1 Jacaranda copaia
AGAAAACCAATTTTAAGATGTTCAACATTAGGGGCCACCTTTCTGTTCCTCAATAAGAGTAAAAGAAGTATATAACACAATGACAAAATATTCCAATCAATAAAATTAAAATATATTAATATTCTAAAATAAAATATTGACACCGCGACATGTAATTTAACGATTGGTGTAATGTTTGAACACCAATGACCTGTTGTGAACAGCATATCGCTCCATCTGTCAGTCGGTAGCTGAGTGTAGCTGTTTCAGAGTTCCACTTCTGTTGTCTCTCTCGGACAACCAAAGGTCATGGCAAAAACAAAACCAACATAATGGGAGTGATGTGACCATTCAAGAAACACATTTGTACTAAAAACAACCAGAAAAAGAAAAATCTGGCCACAAAAGCTGAATAATTGTTGGCTTATTATCTCAAGCGGGTGCAACCCCTGTGTGCTCAATGTGGAAATTGGAACAAAAACCATGCATGTGCATCTCTATTTGCTTTCACACTTTGTCTCAATTTCATATGTTGTAAAAATTCCAATCCAAGAAAACTTTCATCTTTCTGTGTCCACTTTCAAATATACACAAGAGAAACAACTTTGCATTCAAGTCTCAGCTCGAACTCTTATGCTTGACCTAAAAGAATAACATTCTTTTCTACAAGTAAAGAAAGGAAATAAAAAAAAACAGTATACAAAAGGAAAAATAGTGGAAGCAGGAACTTCGAAGCCATGTCGCTGAAGATGCTGCTTCCATGTGGCGCAGACAAACAGAGGCACATTGACAGGGTAATAAAAACGGAACGAAGAAAAATGAGCAGTTTGTCCTGTTGACACTAAGAGGGGACAAAGGTGCCGACATAACCAAATCCCAAGATGAAGAACGCCAGTGCCTGAACGTAGAGGTATATGAAGTAGTGGTTTTTCCCGAATGCAATGTCATAACAACCGCAGAAGAAGAGGTAAGCCCCAGTTGCCAGCTCTAACAAATGGATTCTGTTTTGAGAAAATTGCATTACAGATCAATACTTGAATGAGTTTTGAGAGTTTCATTTTAGTTACAATAGTTTGTGTCATAATCAACATTGCTATTTTAGGACACATTATACCTTTCTCCAATTCTAAACCGAGGTCTCTTGAAAGCTTTAAGCGCTGATTTCAACTTCACAGCGTCCCCAAGTTTTTCCGTCACAATCCACTCGTTCACTCGGCCTGCCTCCAGTAAGCCGATGAAGGTAGCTTTTGTCCGGTGGAGCGACATAACATTCTCAAAAAGGATCCAGAAAACGAGCAAATGGAGTGACCTGCATGTGTAAACTAACAACATTAAACACAATTTTGTCATATTAGGACATTTTACTATGGTTATCTCTTATTGTTCCATAGTTTGAATTTTCTACTCCAACTTGATAAATATATGTTAAACGTATTTGATTTTTAATCAATTATTTTAATAAAAAAATATTTAAAACACTTTATATGTATTTATGAAATCAAATTAATTGCTCTGAGTTTGAATTTTTTATTCCATTAATGGAAACATGACAGTATGAAAATCATCGAACCTTGGAGTTCCGACTGCATTGAGGAGGGTTATGACCGAAGGAATATAAACTGCTCCCCATTTTGGAATCTGAACTTCTGGAACCAAAACAGTAGCAGGCAAAACAACACAATAAAATATGAAGGTGACTATATGGGCGACGATCTTCCTTACGAAGAAAAAGCTGTATATTACATGAACTTTCTTCCACGGTGATACTTTCTGCAGATAATCAGACAAGAAATATCAGTTTAAGACATCTGCAGTATTAGTTGCATAATTCTGAATCCCATGATCTTAAGGAACTAACCTTGTTCCTGATGATTTCCAACAACATTTTCCGGAATAGGTTGGCAGGGCCGCATGACCAACGATGTTGTTGGTAGCGGTATGCCTTGAATGTGCTTGGCAATTCATTTTTTACCTGGGATTCGGTTCTTGTTATTAGTGTGTAATTTACGTATATAAAGAAGGAATTAAGAATTATTACCATAAAAGGGATTAGTTTCGACAACTAATTTACCTTAAGAGAACCAAGATACAAGAATTTCCATCCTTTAAGACTAGCACGGACGGCCAAGTCCATATCCTCGACTGTGGTCCGGTCCTTCCATCCCCCAGCCTCATCAATTGCTGCAATTCTCCACACACCAGCAGTTCCTTGTATTTTCACAAACAACACATATAAAGTCTGAGGTCGAGGATTCAAATCTAGTGACACTCAACGTACTTGTGTATAAATAAATTTAAAAAAAAAAAAAGAAGCTGTTCCCGTATTTTCACAAACAACACATATTATTAATTGCCTCATGACTAGCTACTTAGTCAAGTAGCATATCAATGATGTCTTATTCACATGGACCAATATTATTTGTCCTGATAGTGAGGAAATTAATGATGCCGTCTTTTATGTAAACCAACATTACTTGGGTGCCTAAATAATTGCACAACATGCAATAAATGATACAACAAATTCATTTGGGATTAGGTGATTACCGTTGAAGCCAAAGAAAGCATATGTGGATGAACCCACTTCTTGTTCCACGGTAAAATGATAATCAAGTGACATTTCTTGCATTCTTGTCATCAAGCATTCATTCGCATTAACTGGCAAAAACCCATCCAAGAAAATAACTTGTCATCTCATATTTTACGATGAACAATCAAATAAAATTTTCTTTGTTAGCAAAATTCACTTGAACATAAACAAAATAAGTGACACAGAAATGAATACGCGCTGTCGGTAAGTCGTGGGCTTAGGTCCACTACTCATGCAGGCTTCACAGCACATGGAATTTGTTGGCTTTGTAAAGATAGGTCCAAAAGGACAAAAGTACCCCTTTTCTCAATGAATAGCTATAGAGAAGTCCCAACTTTTGGAGAATGAAAGATTTTATGCCTATTATGGCCCCATATCCAGCACACTTCCTATTTGTTCCATTCCAAGGGATATTACAGCTTTTTTGCCCCAAGAAAAAAGGATGCAAGGATAAGAAAGTCCATCCACTAGTCATGAAGTGCCCATGAAGATAACCAAACTCTTTGAATCACCTTTTAGCAAAACCTCCAGATGTGCTTCCATTACCTTTTTTAGTTGCAATAGACAAAACAACTTTTTCTTCATGGTAAAAAAGAAAACCTAGAAATTGGCCCTTTTGTTGATGTTGCTAGTCAAAATCTAATGGTCTTTAATTCTTTGAAAATTCAACTCCATAAATTCGTTTTAATAATGAGATATAACAATCTAGGACTACACTTGTCCAAGTCACAATAGCCAACCAAGTTGTAGGTCGTAGAATTGATTGGACCGGTGGATACACAATCCTTGTTGTCACTTGGAACTGTTAGTGGTATCACCGACAGTTTCTTAAATGAACTATAATGAATAATTAATATGCGATTATGAAGTATATTAAGCAAAGCGTCACATAATAGCAAACTTTACTCAAGGAGGAAACCAAAAGTTTAAGTTGCAATTATCAAAATACGGTTGTTAGATGCCCAGGAACGGTAGCTAATCACGAATAGTGAACCATGTGATAAACATTATTATTATTACTATGAAAAGAGAAAAGAAAAGAAAATTGGGTTTTGGCTAAATATAAGGATGGATGTATATACCAAATTTCCAGCGGGCCTGAACGAGGGCAAGTTCAGGGTTGTGCACTAGAAAAGGGATGGTTCGCCAGAGAAAATCGGGCTCTGGTTGGAAATCTGCATCAAAAATTGCTACAAAATCACATTGCTTCACATAGGGGTGCTTGAGGCCTTCTTTTAGTGCCCCGGCTTTGTAACCATTCCTGTTGTCCCGGATTTCATACTTAATGTTTATACCCTTACTGGCCCATCTCTGGCACTCCATCTCAACCAAATTCTGTTCATTTTAAGGCAAATTAACCAATTTATTCAGACAAAATTACAGGGCTTTTATGTTACATAACTTTGAAGGATTACTAAACTTGACCTCCACATTTTTTACCTTGGTAATAGGGTCTGTTGAATCATCAAGAACTTGAACTATAATTCGATCAGAGGGCCAAGAAAGCCCACATGCAGCTCCAATAGAGAGCTGATAAACCTGTGTAAAATGCAAATCTTGATCAGGAAAGCATAACAGAAAGCACTAAAATAAACATTCAGCAAAAGTTGGATACTGAAAAAGAAAATGCACTTCTTCTGAATAGCATGCAAAAATGAAAACAAACAAGAAAAAGCTGACCTCTTTCTCATTGTACATTGGAATTTGAACGAGAATCATGGGGTAAGCCGAGTTCCCGAGCTCCAAATCATCTTTTAATGGCTCCCATTTGTATCTTTTTTCAGGTTTTCTACCAAAGAGCTTCACCAGACCAATAACAACTGCCATATACATCCTCTCAACAAACAACATGGCCGACATTGCCAAGCATAAAAATACAGCAATTTTGAGCAAAGGGACGATCAATGGCGCCTTGATCTGACCCCATATTATCATCAATTGCTCAGTAATATCATCTCTAGCACCCGAAAACGTGTCGGGCAGAAGCGTTGTGGATGAAAGCTGGTCCATTTTTCTGCTGCTAATTCCTCTGTTTTTCAAACAAGGGATGTGCTGAAAAAACAGAGGAAAAACAGGGGAAAGAGCTTCACAGAAAATTCAAGATCTGTTTGGGGGGATATATAGGCTTTCTTTTTTCTCCTTTGCGAAAAGTGCAAGAATATTTCTTTTAATTTTTGCTTCTGTGGGACGCAAAAACAATAGCAGCAGAGCCGGAATGTCAGAAAACACTTGCTCAAATTTCCCACTATTTTTGCAGCAAGCAAACCTAGAAAAGAAGAAAAAAAGAAAAGAAAAACTTCCCTTCACCAAAAAGATTACACAAAATGCAACACTTTATATAGAATGAACTCAAAACCCCTCCAATGCTGCTCAAACAATCAAAACAACACACGTTGATCAATCCCCTTTGTCTTTTCCTTTTTTTCACCAGAAAAAAACTGTTTTCTGGCGTTCCTTTTTTTTTTTGGCCTTTTTTTATCAGAATGCAGATATTAACGCAAATGGTTTGGAAAAAAAAGAAAGAGTAATGAAGAAAACAAGATACTAAACAGAGGAAATGAAGATAGAGAAAAAGAGGGAAAGATGGAGGAGTGGTGAGGGACAGAGAGAGAGAATTCTCTCTTTATAGAAGCTCTATTTTGGCTTCATGTTTAGGTTGGTTAAGCTTTTTTCATAATCTTTTTTTAGATAGTTATTTTTCCCAACTATTCCAAAACCACAGAAAGTCTCCAACTACAAAAAAAAAAAAAAAGTTCTGCGGTTTACACAGTACCATGAGAGTAACGCTCCAACAGCAGAACTCCCGGCAATGTGGCATTCGCCGCCGGTCAGATTCCGGCGATATTTCCGGCTATACTTTGTTACCTTTTTTTGGTGTACAATACGGGTTTACGTGCAAGTAATTATTCAGCGCCAGCAGAGTTCTTCTATGGCAATCAACTGTAAACAGTTAAATTATAACGGTCAATTAACGTTAATAAGTTTTTAAATTCATTCAAAAGGAGAGTGTGGATTTTTGGATTTGGGCGACTCCACAATTATCAGGAGTTGAAACATTAATAAATGAGAGGGGCCAAAATAGAATATTAGTTAATTTACGAAACTGCCCTCGGGGGTTACTGTGTCAGCTCTCAAACTCCAATTCCAACGACCGCTTTGGATATTAATATGGTATTAATTTAATTATTTAAGGTTAGACAACTAATTTCCAATCGTACTTTCCATCGCTTTAGATTGTCTACTATTTTTTCTTTTTCTTTTCTTAATTCCACTTTATATTTTTTACCAATATATTTTGGCATTTTGAATTCGTTATTTTATTATCTATTTTATCTCATACTTTCAATTATTATATTTATATCTAGTGTATTTAAATTTTAATTAATTATTTTTACAAAAAAATATTTAATACATGTATCATATATTCATAAAATAAAATAAAAGATAGAATAGAAGATTTAAATTGATATTTTGGTACCTAAGAAAAGGTATATTAGCAAAGAATAAGGCATTATTTATTTTGAAGTTAGATTAATTCTTATTTTTTTTAAGAGAGATGAATTTTTATGAGTGATTTTCTCAATTATGGTATGACATTAAATTTCTATATTGTTATATGTTATACTTCTTGTATAGTTATAACAAAAAAATAATTAACTATTGATGTTGTATGAAATCAGGTGCGTTGATGCTTTTCAATTAATGTGTTTCTTCTATAAAAATGCGTTTGCATAGAGATGGTGTACGAATTAAAAAATTGGGTGATGAAATTTTTTTTTTAATTGTGGAGGTTGGTATTTATATTAATTGAATTTTTGATAGGTTTAAACCTACTAAATTTGGACTTAGTGAACCATTTTGACTAATTATATTAGCATTTTTTATTGAGTTTTTTATTTATATGCCTCTAGGACTGTAATTGAGCATACAAATATTTTTATGTATAAGATGTAATGGTATGAATAATTAATAATATTTTTAACAAAATATTTTGTTTCACCTATTGTCTTAGAAAGTTCATTCTCAAAAAATAAAAACAAGCAAACGAATTAAAAAGAAGATACTGTAGGATATGGCAGGTATGAGTTACTGTCATTTATTGAAAAAGAAAAATAAAAAAAAATAAACAGGTAAATTGAAATTCTTAAATGATGTGGTAAATAAAAAACAACATGCGACAGGCCAGGTCGGTTATTAAAATCGTAGTATCATACAACTAGAGACTTGTATCATTGAACAAATGGTATTTAATTGTGCAATATTTAATCCCCAACTACTATATACTACTTTTTATTAAGTATGATTTGGACCGGTGTTTGATGTGAGTGAATTTAGTAATAATGACAGTGGAAAATTCCTCCACCAGAGTACAGTAAATAAATATAAAAATTGCAATAGGGTAATGTGGTAAAAAAAAAATTACCATAATAGATCGTGTCTATTAAAAATTTAGTATCAAATTTTTGCAAAATATATAACTCGCGCTACTTTAAGTTCTTTAAATTATGTGAGTGATGCTTTATTTTGCTTTAGAATATTTGAATAAAAAAATATTTTGAGAAAATATGTGGGATCAGAGAATCTATAGATAATAAATATACATTTAGTTTTATTTGAAACAAAATTTATCATTTCATATTCGTTTTTATCTTATTATTGATGTCATATAAAAACATTTATACTATTATGTTATTTTTATAGTTATATGATAATCGAAAAATAAGAAATACATTACTATATATTAATTTTTTTATACATAATTTCAATATATTCTCTTAAAAAACCTCACTTAAAGATATTTTAAAACAAAATCACACATTATCTATACCAGTAGATCCCCAAATTCCCCGATAATTTTTTGTGTTACCCGCCAATCACATCCCAATTGCTCACAACAACATTGAAGAAATTGACAGTTTGCACCACACTCCATGTTCTCGCCCGCATCGGGGCTGAGGTTTCGTTTTCAATCTTGTTTTAATATGCACTGATTTGCCACTTCAAACTGGTTGGATTTAATTAGTTGCTTTAACTAAATTTTCAGGAAAAATATTGTGTCGTGCTAAAACTTTATTGCCTCATCATTCACGCCTCTGCCTTCCTTCCATGTATTTCTAATATAAAAATAAAAATGAGGAATATAGAATTGAGGGACCGTTTGTTTGAAACTAATTGGCAGAATTTGTTGGGAGTCCAATAAGTAATAATTAGTAGCACTATTTCTAAATTGGAGATGAACAAATTTCTCCTCAAACATGCCACATATTAAGATATTGTTCCATTTATATGTATTTATGAAAAATTTTACTTTAAAAAAGACGTTTCAATGGATGAGAGAGTAAAGGAATTTCATTACATAAAGATGTAATATTAAAGTCGAAACAATAAGTGATAATAAAAAAATTATTTAATAATACATATTTAAGCGGAAATAACTTTTATTATATCATTCCTATTACTTTTTAAGAGATAATAATTTTTATTTTGCCACAATATAGCTAATAGTTATAAGAAGTAGTGTTTTAAGTTGTTATAACTTACATTAATGACACGTATATGGTGATAAATTAATAACAATAAAAGTTGTCATCGTAATATGTAATAATACTTTTATTATCACTAGATTGTCAAAATGATAATTTAAATACAATTATTGTCACTATTAAATTTATAAAAATCAGTATTGTGCTAAAATAATTTTTTTTGTCACTTATTATGTATAATTAATAACAATTTTTGTGTTACCACCTATTATTTTGTCACCAATATTTCCTATCATATTTATAAACATGTCTTAAAATTTTCAATTTCTTTAACGTGGAATAATTTATTTATTTTTTTTATTTATACACATGTATATTGAATGTTTGCTAGATTTAAAATTTTAATCTTACACTTTATGTATAAAATGCTGGGTTAAAAGCCACCCAACAAAATAACATTTAATATTATTATAAACTAAAATATGTAAATATTTGGGTGGTGTATCGCTGACAACCTACTAAAAATAACAAAGTCATATCAAATTATTTAGATGAGCAATGAAAAATAAAATATTTAAGTCAATCAATAGTTCCTTGTGAATGGTGAAGAAGTACTTTACTTTGCATATTGGCGACTAGTCAGCGGGCCCTCGAAGTATTATATTATAAAGTCTTTGTCCTGTATGTTTATGTATGTACATCTTTGCGTATAAATAACATTATGGTATGGTTGGCTCTATATATGTAGAAATACGGAGCCTGGATTCTGCGAGGCAGAAGCTGTCTTTTTCGTTTCCAGTCATTACAGCTAGACAAAAAGAGGAAACAAATGGACGGCTCTCCTGTAATGGTTACCCCCAAAATTTGCGAATACCGTTGAGATGTTAAATCAGACGTAAATAAGTCTGAATATATAAAATAATAACAACAACAACAACAACAACAACAACAACAATAATAATAATAATAATAATAATGGCAATTTAGCATTGCCTTTATCATAATATAGTAAACTTGGTATATAGATAATCGCTGAGTTTAATCGTGTGAATTTGTAATTTTAGCAAAGCAATGTGAGAGTCGAGTAACTTCAATTGCATCAATCATAATTTTAAATTGAAGGTGGATTTAAAATAGCAGTGTATTTAGATTAAATTAAAAATGATCTCCTACCCAAATAAAAAAAAATCCTTAAAATATAGATAAAATTTCTACCTAGAGAAGATAAGAAATTAATTTTAGTGAACACGCAGATTAAGGCCTGTGGGGATTACGGGCTAGATAATCATTGTTTGGTTTGAAGATTTTGACTACGAAATCAAATATTAGGAAAAAGATAAAATCAAATAAATACAAAATTTTAAATTAATTTGTTTAGTTGTTCCAAAAAAAAAAGTAATAAAAAATAGGAAGAAAGTAATAATAGTGTTGTTGCAAAGGAAAGAACGTTAATAATTTTATTTTATTTTTTCACGTGGAAGTTGTTTTTAAATATACTATATTTTTTGCTGTCTCCCCCTTTTTTATGGAAAATAAAAATTGACAAATAATTTTGCGGGAAATGGGGTTACATTTTTTTTTTTTTTAAAGTTTCATTCAAGAATTTTAATGTACTTCCACGCCTCCTTGAACCCCAAAAAAGGGACAAATTCAATTTTTCAAGAATACATCCAACGCTCATTGATATAGAAAGGATTATAGTAAATTCTGCCATTAACTACTATTTTTCATGAGAACCAACCAATCAAAATTATTTTGTTTTGGAATTCTTTTTCTTTCTCCACCAAAATTTCGTACAAAATACAGTGTAAATGTTCTCTAGGAAACAGGACGTGTTAGGAAATAAGACGTGTTAAAATTCTTTTCCCTCAATATGTATTTTCTTAAAGATATCTATTTTTTTTTTATTTTCACGTATATATGTAGAATTTATTAAAATTTAAATTTTAAATTTCATACATATAAATGCCGTCGTAATTATGATATTTTACTATGATTGTGATGGTCGTAAGAGTCCTAACAAAGTAACAATATTGGTGCTTTAAGCAAGATACTATTTTGATATATAGAGCTAATTAACCAAGTAATTAATTTTCTCTAGGTAGTGCTTTTTTGGCGCGGATGTATTGTTATTGGCATTACTGTTGAAGTTAAATACCCACATCCTCTATTAATAAAAAGTTAGATTACAATCATTTAATTAATATATGTATATATAATTAATTACGAAATTACTTTATATTTCATGCACATTCTAAACTTAACAAATTATACTTATATTTTTGTTGTGAAATTTTAATATATGTATTTGGCTTGTTATTAATTATAATACTTGACAAATAATATTTTATTTTAACAAAAGTTTAGAATATTTGTTTAATACTAACTCAAAATCTATGTTCAATGTATAGTTATAAGAACTAATCGAATAACTATAAATAAAAATGAACATCTGGTAATTTATTAAAAAAATTAAATATTTTGATAAATAATTAACTATAAGTGATATGGGATAGCCCAACAGGCC
>JACGDI010000823.1:1039944-1051974 GCA_014898725.1 Jacaranda copaia
ATCAACTCAATCCACCGGACTTTCGGATCGTTCAGCTCTTTGTAGCATCAATAAGTTATGTAATAATTTTTTTATAGTAATATATAAATCAATTTTTGTATAGTTTAAAAATAAGCACAAGAGAAGAGAATATCAAAATAAATCATATTTTTATTCTTGAACAATTTTTTATACTCATATTTTATCCATACTAATGTAGGTGAGTTTGATCGAAGCTTATAATTTGATCACTTTCAGTCTTAATCGAACTCAATAAGAAGTCGGACATTGAAACCAATGAGTCTCTCGACCACAGAGATCGAAAAGCATACAAAGTCGATCCACTAGCAGACAATCACCAATGGCGTCAAAGGGCCTATCAAAGTTGGCACATTCGACTCCATCAACTAGGCTGAGGCCGATCGCGGCATGCCCCTAGACTCAATTGTGTTAGATGTGTTGCCTATTCACATTCAATCAGTTACCTTTGTATTTATTGTAGTCGTACCAACATCTTGTTTGCATTAAATACGCTATCATCCAATCACCTTTGCATTAATTAGGGAAGATCCACTACAAGAAAATTGTATATTAATGGCATTAAAAGATATTTTTACCTATAATGATATTTTTAACAAATACCGTCTAGGTGGGTGTAGCTAAAGGTATGAATGTCACTATTTCATTTTTTTTGTGGCATTAATAAAATGCAACAAGAAGTGGATTAAATGACATGTTAAAATGTCACAAAAAGTACATTAAATGACAAGCTAACATGCCATGAAAATTGCGTGTAGTGACGTATTAAAATGCCACAAAAAAATCTCTTAAATGACATTATAGCATACTATAAAAAATGCAATAAATGACATGCTAAATTGCCATGAAAATTTTTTTTAATGACATATTAATACGCCACAAAAAAATATAGCAAATGATATATTAAAATGTCACTAAAAGATTCTTTAAATGACATGTTATCATGCCACAAAATAGTATATTAATGGCATACTAAATATCACAAAAAAATTTTAAAAATATATATGTTAACCTATTCCAACTCCCATACATATCTTAACCTATCCCACTCCCCAATTGTGAGACTCCAACATGACTCCATTTATCTTTATAAGATTCAAACACACAACCATCTATTTGTAAGAATATGAGCTTACCATCAAGTTATCCATCAGTGTTCAATATAATTAAAGATATTAATTTATTTGTATAGTTTGGAAGTGCATTTACTCAATTATTTAAATATATGAATGCACTCAAATTTATTATATGAAATACACTAATTTTTTCTTACATCAAATAGGGCGTCAATACATTAATGGTAATATGTATATAAATTTATAAATTTTATAGTTATTGATATAAATATTTATTATTTATCTACTTTGCAATATTTTTTTATATTGCATTGTGATTAGACTATGAGTGACTTTTTTTAAAGATATTGATACTAGTTAAATGCCTTTAAAAAATAATTATGTTGGTTGTTTAAATAAAATGCCATTATATTCTTACAATATTTTTGTGCTACCATCACTATATTACTTTAATATATCACTATCCTATAAAATATCGTTAATTTACTGATTAACTATTGTGGTATTTTTTTTCATTATATTACTTTTATCAGTATATTGCTTTTATATAGTGTTACTGAATAATTTGTGGCATCTTTTTCAAATAACACCATAATTAAATAACATTAAAATTTTTTGAGAAAAATTAGTGGCATCGGTTGAATGCCCTTGAAATACATTTATATTGGCATTCTCAATCAAATGTCATCATCTTTATTTGTCATTATTAATCAAATGTCACTAAATATTATAATATAGTGGAATTTTTCAATATATCACTATATTACTTTGTATGTCACTATATTATAAAATGTCAATAAATTAGTGCCACTAAAATGTTTCGTGACATTTTTTCCTACATGACACCATAATGAATACAACCGGCATTTTTTAAGAAAAATTAGTAGCATTAGCTAAATGCCTGCAAAATATATTTTTGTTGGCATTTTTAACCAAATGCCACTAATTTATATGTTATTTAATAATCAAGTGCTACTAAATATTTTATTATATTAGCAATTTTCTAAGATTAACATTATATTACTGATGCAGCTGAAAGCTGTGTATAGAGAAAGGGGGTTATGTTTTCGGATGGATTGACCTGGGAGGTCGAATACTCAGAGTTGTATATATCTTGGGGCTTGAGATCTACAACCACAACACACATTAAACTAGTTGAGGTGCCCCCGACTAAAGCACTCCGATGCTTAAGTTAGTTTTGATAGAGATATGAAGATTGAACAGAACACATAAAGTGTATAAGGCTTATAGCGTATTGGGCATTCCCTTGCGCGTAGTTAAGTCAGAAGTATTTATAGCCTTTTTCAAGCATGATTTGACCCTGGTACCCTTATCAGGTGTACTGAATTTTGTATTTGTCAGGGAATTAGTGGTCATTCCATGTCTAGATCTCGGTACTATTTTAGGTGGCTAAATCTTCTATTTTTTCGAATGAACAGTACCATTGGAGGTGTGTCTCTACCAAAGGTGGTGTCAGGACTGGCAGAGTTGGTGGCAGCAGCTGTACCGGTTGTCACGCATCATTAATGCGGAGGCATGCAACCTGTTAAATTAATAAATGTGGTAGAGATTTGAGTTAATGTCAGAGTGAGTCTTGAGATTGATACATGTTGACTAGACTTGACTATTGAAACTTTTGGAGTGGTCCTGAGGTCGATGCGGGTCAACCGCGGACCTTACTAAGTGAGGTCGATATCAGTCGACCAAACAGACTTGATGTTGGGCCTCTTGGGCTGTCTCATTTGATGTTGGGCTTGTTAGACCTACTAGGTTATCCCATATCATGAGTCCCCCCAACTCAAAGTCCTAATCGAGCTTGTCAATGAGAAAGAATAGGGAGTTTACATTTAATTATGGTGGTTACCATGCTTGACTTGGATTTTTGAATTCTCAACCTGAGTTTTTGAATTGCCAACCAGGGTTTGAGACGGTTTCTCTACATTTAATGCGGCTATTAGTGCACAGAATACGAAGCATATTAGGACAGGCTGTCATCATAACAGGTACACAGATTCCTGCTCATGAATGCCTATAAATAGGAGGATAACCAACTCCATTTATACTTTTGCTATCCAAACTTCTGGTTGAATTGCTATCTTGAAGCCCTTCAAGCTCTCATGCGCTTTGCCTTTCCGAGATTGTCATTATAAGTGCCTTTGTTGTTGTTGTTCTTTTTTATCTTTCATTTATTGAAACATGTATGCCAATCCAAATTCTGATAGCACTAGGTTAGAGAGTATGGCCCATGGGGGGAAGATTAGGGTAGAGAGTGCACTTGAGTCATCTCGTGGGAGTGAATTAAGTTCATCCACGAGTGAAAGCTCTAGCTTGAGCAGTACCAGTAGCTGGAGTGATGTTAGGGTAGTATCGAAGGGGGAAGCTGGCCTTATTGATATGCATGTAAGCTAAGGTTGATTATTTATCCCCGACCATTACACCAAAATAGCCTCCAAAATAACCACTGCAGACTTAGTTCATATTAGAGCAGCGTATCACATTCCTGATGAGTATGAACTGGTAGCGCTAGGGACCCGGGGTAGGATGCATCAACCTCCTCGGGGGTTTATAACTGTGTTTGAGAAGGAATTAAAGTGCGGCCTTAGATTTTTGCTCGCCCAACCCATAGTTGACCTTCTTCTAGGACTAGAGATCTGCATCACCCAATTACTCCCAAACTGTTTTGTTATACTGTGCAGTTTTGCCGTGCTAATGCACCTATACAACCAGCCTGCAACCTTAACCAATTTCTCAAATTTATTCCACCTACCCATGTCCAGGAAGTTGGGCAGTAGCAAAAGGTTTGGTTTCTATTACCTGATTGCTCGACCTCGGTGGAAATTTTTGGTATCACCCACCTCTTCTTAAGGGCAAGAGTGGAAAAAATACTATTTTTATGTTTAGGGGCTGGGGGTTCTTGCCATTTTGAGGGGTTGGTGGAGAGGGCCTATGGAGATGCACAAAAACTAAACACCTAGCTGGCTCAACACCTTTATCCGGGATTTGGTCGGATTTAGGCGAATGGAGGCTTTAGTTTTGAATGAAGAGAGATGTTTGGTTCCGGCTAGCCTATCACCTACCGAACTTGACCTGCTTGCAGGCGATCGACTAAGTAGAAACTTTTCATTGACTGTTTCGATTGAATACTAATCTTTCTGCTTGATTCTAATATTTACTTAATTTATTTACCCGTGCAAATCATGATGAAATAATGGTCCGCAGCTGCAATGAATCCCAGGTTCGAGCATTGAGGGTTGAGGCACGCCAACAAGTTATTGCTGATGCTCGATGAGAAGGTGCTGCTGAGCAAGCAGGCTCAGGGAGGTCGACGTCTGCATTGTCTCTACCACAAATCGAGCAGGCTTCTAAAACCCAATCTACTTGTTAGGAGGAGCTTAAACACAGCAGCCTTACGAGTTGGGGCAAGAGGCAACTAGTCAAATAGGGAGGTTCGGCTCCAAAGAAGGCTGCTGGGGGCAAAGAAAAATAAAAAGTTGTGACAGGTAAGGACCTGTTTGGCAAACTTGATGACGACCCATTGTTCTGGCTTCCTTGGCTATCTCCTCCATGATTTACATTGATCGAGATCAGAAGGTAATCGACTCAACCTCTATCATCGAGGGAGGGCTGATGGGTGCCGAAGCTCTGAAGTGGATGACCTCAGGGTTTTTTCTGAATGATCAGCGAAAGCTGATGAACTTCAGTCAGTTCGGGACGATGAAGACGATGCCCTATTACTGTAATATGGTAAGTATTAGATTGATAAGCTCGATCACATTTTTCCTGTTATGCACATATTGGTTTGAAAATAACATTGCTGTGTTTCAGATAGGGCAGTTGGGCTACAACATGTTCCGACAATCTGAGATGGCGTTGGTTGCTAAGGAGGAGTTGGAGGTGGGAGGAGAGACGGAAACGCTGAAGGTGCAGCTCGAATCCTCCGAGCTCCAAGTCGAGCAGTTGAATAAGAAAGTAATCGACCTCCAACAACAGCTTGACTCAAAGGATCAACAATTGGTTTAGGCCATCGAGGACCGAAGCCGAATGGACAACATTATCAATAAAGCCCATCTTGACCTGCATGTGAGTTTCAATTCTGGTCGAGCCCAAGGTCATGTGGAGGAAACTAGCCAAGCTAAAGAGGCCTTCCTCAGACATCTGCCTATGGTGCGGCGTGAGGCTGTTGAGAAATTCATGGTGAGCATCGTCTTTCAAGATGCCAACGCGGTTGCAGCACTTGACGATGCTCGCAAAGCATATCATAGGGCCATCAAATAGCTGGAGCACCTGGTTATTGCTTTTATGCTGAGGATAGAACCTGCATGAGCCTCATGCTGAACGAGAGATTGGAGCCTTTTCCTGAGCCAGAGGAAGGCGGCGTTGAGTAGGCTCTAGAGGGTGGACCTACTGCTACTGCGCCCGATGCACCATTGTCTAAGGAACAAAAAAAGAAGGTCAAGGTCAATGCCCGACTAGAGCAAATATGCGTTGAGTTTGCATTCATGGAGGACCTCGTAGCCCAATTGAAGGATGAAGAGGCCTACCTAGCGCAGTACGTGCTGCGATTGACTAACTTTATGGGTAACCTCCCGGGACCTTTTGAACCTCCACAGGCAGTCTCTCCACTCACCTTTGCGGTGCCTGAGCTAGACTTGGATTGGGCTGAATGTGGGCAAGAAGAGCAAGGCCAAAACTGAAGTAGAACTAAACCAGCCTTTTTTGTCTCTTTTTTTTTTTTTTTTTGTAACCTGCCAGAGGATTATGAATAAAAGCATATTTTCTCTTTCATTTTCCTCATGTTGTGCCATGCATAGCCTTTGATTTTTGTTGTGATAATGTGGAAAATATTTAGTTGCCTATCGTGTAGTAATTGTGTTGCACAACTGTGTCGTCGATTGCTCCATATTTCAGATCGACTATTTGTTCGACCTATAGAGTTAATTAGCCCTCAAAAAGGAGTCGCATCCCTTGCTAAGTATGGGGTCGAAACAAATTGGATGGTTGACTAGAAAAACTCATCCATTAGCGTAGAGGTCAACGGCGGGGTCGACTAGAAACTCGAGTGGTCAAGAGCCGTTTAGGTGGTGGCAAGGAGCTGCTTAGTCATCGACTATAGGGTTGACTAGAAACTTAGTTGTCAACTACGGGATTGACTAGAAACTTGGCGGCTAGGAGCTGTTTAGGTGGTAGTAAAGGGCTGCTTAGTTGTCGACTAGAAACTCGAACGACTAGAAGCCTTTTAGGTAGCAGCAAGGGGCTACTTAGTTGTCGATCATGAGATCGACCAGAATTATTAAAGATAACAATTAAGGTAATAAAACTGCAATTTTATTTAAAGCCAAAATGCCACAAGGATAAGTGCCATACATTTTTATATAAAAAACTTTCTGAGATTGATGGTGTCCCACGGGTGGGGAAGTTCCTCTCCTTGCATGTTGGCCAGCTTTTAGGCATTGTGCTTCGCTACTTTGATAACAGAGTATGGCTCTTCCCACTTTAGTTTGAGCTTGCCCATGTTCTTAGAGACCTCCATCTTCTTGAGGACAAGATCCCTAATGTTGAAACGACGCTCTCTGATCCTTTTATTATGGTTCTAGGTCATCTTTAATCTGTAGTGCTGTATAGTATTGTAAGCCTCCTATTGACGCTCGTCGATAGTTTCAAGATCCAGCTTCTTCTCCAACGTGTTTCTTAGTAGGTGGAAATAGATGACCTGAGCAGTATGTTGGATCAATTTTGAAGGTATAACTACTTCCGACCCATACACTAGGCTGTAATGGGTATGATCTGTGGCTATTCGGGGAGTTTTCCTGTAAGCCCATAGCACATCGGGCAGGTCATCTGCCCAGTTTACCCCGGTGTCCTGAATTTTGGCCTTTAATTGGTCGAGGATAGTTTGGTTGGTCACCTCGGTCTGACCATTCGACTGACGATTGCCCACTGATGTAAAATGTTGTGCAATCCCCAAGGCCTCGCACCAACCTCTTGTGCTCTTACTCTGAAATTGAGTGCCATTATCTGAAATAAGTACCTTGGGCAAGCCAAAATGGTAAATGATATTTTTTCATATAAAACTTTTTATGGCCACATCTGTTATCTTAGGGACAACCTCCGCTTCAACCCACTTTGTAAAATATTCAACCGCTACGATTATAAACTTTTGTTGCCCTGTCGATCTCAGCAAATAGCCCACTATATCGATTCTCCACTGATCAAACGGCCAAAAAATTTGGGCATTAACCTTCAACGCAGCTAACTGGTGTAATAGGTTGGAATGGACTTGGCATGATGCACATTTGTGTGCAAAATCTACTGAATCCTTCAATAATGTTGGCCAAAAATACCCATATCTAATTATTTTGTGGGCAAGGGACTTCCCTCCAGAATGGTTGCCACACATGCCTGCATGGACATTCTGTAATACTTCCAATGCCTGCTTCTGATCCAAGCATCTCAAGGGGGTCCGATGAAGGATCTCTTGTATAATTGATCATGCTCGTCGAGAGCAAATTTGAAGGCTTGACCACGAAAGCGTCGAGCCTCATTCTTATCGTCGAGGATAATACCTTGGCTAAAATATAGTTTTATTAGGGTTTACCAAGAAACAGTCGTCTCTTCAATGGCTGTTATAAGATTTTCATCGGAGAATGTAATTGACGGCCTGTCCGAGACCAACAAAGTGATTTTCTTGTCTCTTATTTCTCTGATTGAGTTGGCAAACTTAGAGAGGGCATCTGCTTGTTCCTTCTCAGATCGAGAGACCTGACTAAGAGTAAATCTTTTGAACGATTGCTGCAACCTCTTTACCTTGGCCAGGTATCTGGCCATTGACTGTTTTTTGGCTTCAAAATTTTCCCCGACCTACTCTGTTACTAACTGGGAGTCCGTAATCGCAACTAAGTGTTCGACCCCACACTCAAGCGTCATTCTCATTCCTGCTAGCAGGGCCTCTTATTTAGCCTCGTTGTTTGTGATTGTATAATCCAATTTGATTGCAAAATCATATTCCTCGGCATCTGGGGAGCGAAGAGTGACCCCAATTCCACCCCCAGATATCGTCGATGATCCATCGATGTGTAAAGTTCAAATAAAAGGGGCTACGATACTCTTATCGGGTAAGTCAACTAACTCTGCAATGAAGTCGGCAAGTACCTACACTTTAATAGTTGTTCGAGATTAGAAATTGATGTCAAACTCCCCAAGCTCAATCGCCCACTTGGTCAATCTGCCTGATGTATCAAACTTCGCCAACACTTGCTTCAATGGCTGGTTTGTTAGCACTATGATAGAGTGAGACTAAAAGTACGGTCTCAGTTTCCAAGCAACGGTCACTAAGGCTAATGCAAATTTCTCAATCTCCAAATAATTATGTTCTAACCCTTGGAGTGACTTATTGCAATAGTAGATTGATTGATGATTACCATTTTTGGTCGATACCAGTACTGAACTAATTGACGCTTCTAAGACTGCCAAGTATATTTGAAGTACTTATCCCAGCTTGGGTTTTGCCAACATCAAAAGTGAGGCTAAATACTACTTCAACTTGATCAGCACCTAATTGCACTGTTTTGTCCATCAAAAACTCTTCTTTCTGACATTTTTGAGAATTTTGAAAAAGTGGAGGCTTTTGTCGGCCAATCTTGCGATGAACCTTCCCAAAGCCACGATTTTCCCTACAAGCCTCTAAATGTCCCAAACTATTCTCGAAGGGGTGACATCTAAGACTGCTTGAATTTTCTATGGATTCATTTCAATACCTCTTTGGCTGACCATATAGCCCAAAAATTTTCCTCCTCAGATCCCAAATGTGTATTTATTTAGGCTCAGCTTCAATCCAAATGCCTTCAATATCCCAAAAGCATGATTGAGGTCGAGTAAGTGGTCTTGGGCTTTTTCTATCTTGACTATCATGTCATCGACGTAAACGTTCATTAATTTTTTGATCTCATCTTTAAACATAAAGTTAACTAACCGTTGATAAGTTGCCCCAGCATTTTTGAAACCGAATGGCATGATAAGAAAGCAATATAACCTGTTAGGAACAACAAAAGATGTTTTATCTCTATCCTCGGGTGCCATGAAGATCTAGTGATAGCCTTAAAATGCATCCATCATACTTAACAATTTACACCCCGCAGTTGAATCGACTAGTAAATCTATTTGAGGCAAGGGGTAAGGATCCTTGGGGCATGCTTTATTCAAATCAGTAAAATTATTACACATCCGCCACTATCCCTCAATTTTTGGGACTAGGACAACATTACAAAGCCAAGAGGGATACTGAATTTCTACAATATACCCTACATCTAAGAGTTTTCTAATTTCCTCTTTGATGATTTGCATCCTCTCAATGTTGAACATCCTTGTCTTTTGTCTGACCGGCTTGTATAAGGGGTTAGTGTTGAGGCGGTGCACAATGATATTGGGGTTGATCCCTCACAGGTCGGATGCCTTCCAAGCAAAGATGTTGACATTTTTTCTCAAGAAATTGACCATAAAACACTTCAAGTGGGGGCCTAAGTCTGTTCCAATATGGGTTATCTTTTTGGGGTTACCCTTTTTGAGCTTAATGGTCTTGAACTCCCCGACAAGCTCCGTTCTGGTGTCCTCCAGCTTCTGCTTCTTGCCGACCTGGGTCTCTTCGAGTTTTGCTACAGAGGCATCCCTCGAAGTCTTTGGCTGCGGTCGAGTTTTCTGCTCGATTAGCTCAACCAAGATGTTGTAACATCTCTATGTTTCCTTTAGGTTGCACAAAAGCTCGCATGTGCCAGCTGGGGTTAGAAACTTAACTTTCAAATGATAAGTGGATACGATGGCATGAAAGTCATTAAGGGCAGGTTAGCCAATGATGATATTATAGGCAAATAGGGTGTCGACCACAAGATAATTCTCCATTAATGTTCTCCTTCGGGGAGCCTCCCCAAAAGATGTGGACAAGTCGATCGACCCCTTCGATATGATCTCTGACCCCCCAAATTCGGCTAGCAGCGTGCGCACCGGCTCAAACTTCAACCTGCCCATGTTCATCCTCTTTAGGATAGATAAGAAAATGACATTCACCGAGCTGCCATTGTCGATTAGAACCTTGCGCATCTCAAAGTTCACAATCTCCACAGAAAATGACCATCGGGCAATCTATCTTGTGATCAAAATTCCTGCCCTCGAGGTAGGCCAGGTCGACATCAATAAAGGAAATGGGTTTTGCGCTTGTTGTGAGGTGGAAAGTTATCTCAACAAGCGAAGCTTTATTGGACTCGAGCCTCCTCTGTGTTTGCCTCTGAGTGGACTTAGAGTTCCCCCTAGTAGGATCTCCTGCAATCATGTCAATCACCCATCTGATGGGTCGGCAATCTTTCTGGGTGGGCTTTTTTCCTTTGTCTTCTCTCCTGGGGCTAATCGATCTTTTTCTACAGGGAGTTCGGTTGATTTTGCCCCCTTCAGTCTGGGCATCCACGATTACATACTTTTTGAGGTGGCCCTGCTTGATCAACCTCCCGATTTTATCTTGGAGATTGAAGTACTAATCCATGTCATGCCCCTTCTGTTTGTAGAAGTGGCAATATTTCTTTGATTTCTTCACAGCTTCAGTCTCCATTAGCTTTCTGGGCTTTTTAAAGAGGTTATCATGCTGGATGGTGTACAGGACCTCCTTCATCAGGATGTTCAATGGCGTGTAGTCATGAAAGCGCTTGATTGGAGATCAACCTCGCTCTTTCTATTTTTGGTCGTCTCTCTTCTTATTTTTTTCTTGACTTTAGAGGATTTGAACTTGAGTTTGTTGATTTCCTCCTGTGTCATATGCCTTTTTGCCAGGTCGATCAGCTCCTCCATCAATCCTAGTCGTTCCTGCACCAAAGCATTGGTGCATTCTTTGTGCTTGAGCCCCAGGAACAACATGTTGATCAAGAACTCAATTCTGGGATTATCTATATTCAGGACCTCCGTGTTCAATTTAGTAAAGAAATCATGGAGAGACTTCCCCTCGCTTTGCTTGACAGTATGGAGATGGATATGGGGGAGCTTAGCCTTCCTTCTGCTGGCAAACTGGTGCAAGAATTTATCGCACAATTGGTTATAAGAGTAAATCGATAATGGTTCAAGCTTTACGAACTAGTCTAGTGCAATGCCTTGGAAGGTGGTCACCAACATCTTGGCATGGATATATTCATTGTGTCCATGTAGCTGCATCATGTGCTCAAACTACATGAGATGCTCATTGGGGTCGGTAGAACCATCATACCTCAGCAGATCGGTAGGGACTTTGGCGTCCACGATGATGTGCTCGTCGATGATTTTCTGCACGAATGGGGACCCTCTCTCCCGATGAGACCTTTGAAGAGCCTCCAAGTTTGTTGCTCTGTCAGTGTTTCTCCTAAAAATCTCATCGAGATATCTATTCAACTGCTGGACTTGATGGGATACTTCTTCCCACTCATCCCGATCCGTCTAGGTGGCATTTCGATCCAGACCCGATCTAAGACGCTCGGTCCTATCATGTTGTGGGGCTCGAATGGGCCGATGCGTAAAGTTTGTAGACTCTCCTTTCTCTCGCAGTAGTCACGCCTTGAGCGTTCGACCTTATCGCTTTGCATGGCTCAATTAGGTTTGGCGTGATCTACTGAGTCTGCTATCTCCTCCCACATTTCTGGACATCTTCTCTCTTCCTGCAGACGTCTAGGACTAACCTCGTGCCTAACAGGCGGCTGTCTGGATTCTCGTCGGCCGCGGCTGTTCTCAAAGGACCTATTTTCCAGCAGGGGCGGCTGCGGAGTTACATTGGCGGCAAGAGCGGGCACTGTAGTGTGCCTGTTCAGAGCGGCAGATAGCTGGGCTGATATTTAAGCTAAAATCTGCTCACTTATCAATTGCATTAACTGGGGCATGGTGAGTGTCGCTATTTGCTCCTGAGAGGTGCTGGTGCCTGAAGCGTGTATACCTT
>JACGDI010000823.1:1054513-1075798 GCA_014898725.1 Jacaranda copaia
ACACAGACCTGATTTCAGTGAACAAAAATTAAAAAGAAAAAGAAAACGAGGGAGAGAATTGCTTGAAAATATAGGTGCATTGAATGCTTAGCATTCATGCTACCCCATTGACTCATTATATTTTTATTATATTCTAGAAAGAAAAAAAAAGACTTTTCTGGATCAATGGACAAATATTGCATTTTCTTATAATTTAATTGCTTCATAAAAAAGAAGTAATAAAAGTCTTATTGGTGGAGAGGTGCTTTAGCGCACGGATTTTCAACAGCATGACATAACTTTTATCTATCAGGAAAAAGATTGTTGCTCCAAAGTTGAGTTTCTTCACGTACATATATCTGTTAAAATGAAGATTTCTCATTTCTGTTCTTGTCATAATTATCTAGTTGGGAATTATATTGCTTTTCTCATTCAATTGTGTAGTTTCAGATAAACAGGATTGGGGTACCTTAATTTGCCAACCGTTAGGAAATATTAAACATCAAGCAGAAATCTAAAGTCCAACAGAATTTAATATTGCCCCCAAAATTATATTTTTGGATCACGTGTCACTTCACTATAGGACAACTACTCGATTTTGTATTTGACTTGCTATATTACTTTCATCTTCTTCACAAATTTATGTTTAATTATATCTTTATGTATGTGCACATATCTATTTAGGTGTTGTAGCTTGAGACCCACTATTTCAAATTGAATATTTGCATATTGGGATTGCTTACTCTGTGGTAAACTTAACAATTTGTCTTCAAAATTAATCTTTGAAATACTATTTGATTAGATTGATGTATGTTAGATGTCATCTCATTTGCATCATCTAACGCTTAAGTTTTCTTATGGTATTGATTAATTGGTTGAATGGAATTACATTCATATTTATATGTATTAGGTTGGGTGGTTGATTAATCATGTAAGGTATGAAGTTCGAATTTCAATGAACTCTTATGTGGGCGCATGTGTATAAAAATACATATATATATATATATGAGGTTCAAAGTTCGAAATCAAATAAATTTTAAGTATGTCTATGTGTATATGGGAAAACTAAGTTTTTTGTTTCATCAAGAAATGAATTACATTCTTAAGAGCAGCTATCACCTACAAAAATGCACCATATATGCATAAATTAGTTTATACTTGTGATGATGATATGATATGTTGTCGTAAATATAGAGTTTCAATTATATCAAGTTATTGTTCTGTTTCAACACACATTAGGTGATGATAATATTTTATTAAAAACAACTCGCTTTTTTACTGTTTTAAAATTTTTTTTTAAACAAAAATTTGAAGGCAAATGCCTCAAACACATGTTGCAATATTTGTTGAGAAGCACAATTCAAGGGATGATGATGAAGAATGGTATGGAGTAAATGGAAGTAGCTTAGGGTGGTAGAATTGTGAATGAAGCAAAAATGCTAGTGAGGACAAAAAGGGCACCCCGCACATGGGCTAGCGATTGAAGAGTTGATTGCATGCTAAAAAAAATCCACGTAATGGGGATGATCAATATTACAAAAAGAAGTCGAACAAGTAATTATACAAATTGTATGGAGCTAATTCGTTAATAGTACGATAATTCGTTAATAGTGGCAAAAGTAGTATGGAGCTAATGATGTCTAAATCCAATATAAGATATGAAATATTTAATTTATGATGCATCTTTCTGTCTACACATGCAGTAAAATTTTATTTATATAAAAAGAAGTCATAATAAAATTCGTGAATTTGATTATCTATTATAAACTATCACGAGAAATTAAATCCCCACACAACATATCGTGATATAAAAACTTATTAATGTTAAGAATGGTTTAATGCAGGAAATAATTAAGAGGATCAATATTTGAGTCGTATCATTAATATTCATACGAAATTTTGCTACTAAATTAAATTGATGCACGATCTTTTTATAAATATTTCAATTGCTACCAAAAATTTGGCACAAGCATCAAATTTCATATATAAAAGAATTGGTTTAGGGTTAGCAAATTTACTTTTTCCAACTCTAATTTAATTTTAATTAGATTGTCTGTTGGAGGACAGTGGAAGTAATTTAGCCATGAGATTTAATTTTTCAACAATTTACAAATCACACCTACAAAGTTTATGATAAAAATAATACCTAATAGAGAGAAAAATAAAACAGATACATATTTACGCGGTTTGATAAATTCAACCTACCTCCATGAGAGTTTTCTTTCTTCCACTATACAGAGAATTTCATCAGTACATGCCAATTTTTGAATTTGACAAACTCAAATTCAACACAAAAACCCCTTGTAAAACCACTCTCATAATTACTAAAAAAATATTCATTCAATCTCTTTGTATTCCCTTATTCGTATTTACAATAACTACCCCATAAATATTATGAGTTCTACTAGTATGCTCACAAGTAATCAAATAAACACATTTGTTTATAATAGAAATTACTTGATTACTTTACCTAGAACTATAAAACTTAATACCAGAAAGAGTTTTAATTCCAGTCAAATTTGGTCTCTCAATAACTGAGTCAAATCTCAACAATCTCTACCTTGATGAGGTTTCTCATCTCAACAATTGTTCATAATTCCATCACAAACCAAATTCCATTGGTCTTTAAAGATACCATTGCACATGTCGAATTAGTAAGGTCTTAACACCAACTCATTCCGACCAATGCACATGTACAGCTTAATGTGTGACTTGTAGGACTCCACTTCTAGTGAATATTCACAACCTTTAGAATTCAACTGGCCCAAGGAAAATAGATTATTTTGTGTTTCTAGGACATAGATCACACAACCTAAAGTACAAATCACTCCAACAAGTATTTTGATTTTTATTACTCCAATACCCCATGACTCTTTAAGTAGAATCATCACACAGAGACAAATTACATGTCTTCCATGATTGAGGTGAACAAAAAATAATCCTCCATGGAGCAAACATGCATTATGCATCTAGAATTCAAAATCCAATCATCTCCACAATATTAGTGATCTTCCCACTGTAAATCCTTCATATCTATTGACTTTTCCTATCTTCCCTTCAACGCCACTGTTATGCCTTGTTGAATTAGGAGATCTTCTACCCTTCCTTGTCAAAGAGTGAAATTCCATTTGCCATCAAGCTTTTAAATCGTGAAGTAATTTGTCAACGACATTGTCTATCCCCGATCTCAATTTGAAGCTCCAACCAAAAGCTTTAATACCAATTTGTTGGAACACAATAGAAGCAATTTTGGTACAAGATTTAATTTTTCAAGAATTCACGAATAACACTCACAAAGTTGATGATAAAAATAATACACATAGATAAAAAAATAAAATAGACATAGACTTGCATGGTCGGCAAATTCCGCCTATCTCCACGAAAGTTTTCTTTCTTCCACTGTGAGAAAATTTCATCAATACAAGTCAACTCTTAAATTTGACATACCCAAATTGAAGACAAAAACCCTTTATATGACCATTCTCATAACTATCAAAAAAATATTCATTCCACCATTTTATATTGTCCCACTCATATTCACAATAATTACCTCATAAGTATTATAAATTCTACAAGTATACTCACAAGCAATCAAATGCATACATTTATTTATAACAAAAAATTACTTGATTACTTTATTTAAAATTAGAAAACTTAATACAAGGAGGAATCTTAATTCTAGTTAAACTTAATTTCTGGATAACCAAGTCAAATCTCAATATTATCTATAAACATTCATGTAGTAATTTGATATTAAAAAAATAAATAAATATCAAAATAATATTACTCCTGAAAAAAGAACCAGAAAAGTGTTAATGATTATTGATAGAGCATAATTAACTTTAATTGGCCGTACTTTCAGTTCAACATCCACCCTTGTGCTGTAGCCCACTCCAGAAATTACTACTTTTTTTTTTTTTTTTATTTCTTGATGTACAATAATAATAATAGTATGGTGAGGGGGTGGCGTGGGTGGGGCATCGGCGGGCTAGAAAGACGGACGGCATCTGCCGCACGTGAAAATGTATTACTTTCCATCCATCCTTTCATTCCACCAATCCCACAATCTTCATTTCATTTCAAGAGTTGATAATTATATATAGAGATAGGTCCAGAGTCCTTTGATGATGGCGATCTGCAATGTCTGTGCTTGTCTTTCACCAACCACATTTTTAACCTCCTCACAAATCTCCTGTACTTTCACACCAATCCTATGCTTAATATTCCCAACAGTTTGTTTAAGTATTCATAAATTAAAGGGGTCACACGCTTTAAAATTTCGTTCCGTCGGCAATTCCGCAGATATTTTTTTTAATTAAAAAATCTATATTTTTAATGATGTCATATAAAGGATAAAGTTTAAATACACGTATTAAATAAAAGAATCTTATCTAAATTAAGAAAAAACTAATTAATGTTCGCTCTAGATTGAAAAAAATCAAAATCATTCTAACAATTTTTATGAAGTTATGATTAGGAATATTTAGTCTGTGTTTGCTTGGTTTGATTAGGTGTGATACATATATATTCAAGCTTTTGTTAATATTTATTTTAATTGATAAAAACTCTTGATTAATCCTAGGTCCAACATTATTTACTGTTGCTTTTGAAAAATGAATCAAAGGAGAGAATGCTTAATTTGGTGTGCTACGCTATAAAAAAACTGTCTTTTACGGCCGAAAAATTACCAACGGACAAATTCTGTTGATAATTACTAATAGATTTCAAAATCAAGCTTTAAAAAACTTTGTCAACAAATATACCAACGGATTACCAACGAAATCAATGACGGATAGAATATCCATTGATAATCAGTTGGTAAATTAGCAAGAGAAATAAAATTCGATGGTAATGGGTTAGCAATTTTTCCAACTGAAATAAATTCTGTCGGTAATATTTAATGTTCATTGGTAATCCGTCGGTAATTTATTAGTATTATAATTTTGTTGGTAATCCGTTGGTAAAATTTTTGAGATATGTATTTTCGTTGGCAATCTGTCGATAAAAATTCTAAGGGATATAATTCCGTTGGCAATTCGTTGGTAAAGTTTTTTAGAGATATAACTTTGTTAGTAATCCATTGATAAAATTACTAACAAAAATAAATTGTTAATAATTCATTAATATGTTAGTCAACACATCTTTATTAATAATTATTTAATAAAATAAAATATTAAAAGTTATATATTAAGCATAATTAAATAATAATTACATTTTTATAACTATATATAAATAAATAAAATTATATAAAATTAAATTTTAACATGAAAGTTGACTACTCACAAAATACTAGTGAATAATTAAATTTTGAATTTACAAATTTAAAAATTAAAAAATTAATTGCTATAATTAAATTAAAATTGTTAAATGATTGTGTTAAATTAGTTTGTTAAAATTGTGATGATTTTTGAAGTTTTGGCTTGTTGAAAATCTAGTTAATATTATTTGATGACGAATTTGATGAAAAATTGATATTTGATGCTCGTTTAATTTTTGTTGTATTTAGCATTAGTTAGTAGATTTAATTGCTACAGGTTATTAAAATTTTATTTTAAAAACTATACCAAAAAAAAAGAAAAAAATTTTCCAACAAAAATTACCGACCGATTGTTAATCAAAATAAAAAAAAAAGACTAAATTTACTAACAAAAAATCCGTCGGTAAATATTAACCACAGATTACCAACGGAAAAAAAAAATTAAATTTACTGATGGATAATCAATTGGTAAATATTAACCGATGGATTTTTATTGGTAATATAACCAATGTCTATGCCAAATTTACCAATGAAAAATTCATCAGAAAATTATTACCGACGAACTTTAAATCCGTTAGTAAAATTTACTGGTGGGGTTATTGCCAACGAATAATTTTTGTCGGTAAATCAGTCGGTAAAATCTATTACCGACGGATTTTTTTAATTTACCCATGGATTTTTTTGTTGGTGAAAGGCAGTTTTCTTGTAGTGATAAGAATTACAAAGACCTAATATGGTCTATTTTTTTTATTTTATTTTTAACTAAACCATGTTCCTAAGAATTTGGAAGAATGGGAAAGAATGAGGAAATTGTGAAAAACTTATTAAAAAGTATAAATGATATAATAGTAAATTTATATATTATATTTTAATTTATTTATATATTATTCTTAGCAACTAAGCAAAAAATTAAAATATTATATCATAATGGGTTTAAAATGTATCTATTTGCATGTATATTATTTTTAATCCACCATTCGAAGCAAACGAGCCCTTATAGCATTTTATTGATAGGTTCTTCGCTCACATCAGGCTTCTGTAGCGAGGAGAGGGACATTCAAATTTTTTAAGTCAGGTCTAGGCCAATATCATACTAGATTCGACCCGTATAAAAGGATAAAAAATTTAAAGTGTTCTATTATTAAATTTTATTAGTAGCGTTAAATTTTTATTTTTTTTCAATTTGTCAAAATACCAAATACTAAAAAGTAAAGTATTGCTGCTACACATGCATAACATGTGTAATTTTTGAATTCTTTTCTAACACTTAGGATGCGTTTGTATTTCTGGTTGTCGGCTATTTCATTCAATTGATTCCCAAATACAAAATATAATTTAGTTATTATCGGTATTATTTTAGGATCGATGTAAGGAGTAAGTTGTTAACTATGAAAGTGGAACATGACAACATTGAATCGATTCCATTTCCAATGTTAAATCCTTGTTCATTTTCACAATTTCGGCATCATTACGTGGAGAAGCAATGATTTTTGATGAATTAAATGGCATTACGATGGACTCCCGCCCTGATTAATTTCTACCAACCATGTTTTTACACATCAATTCCTAGTAAAGGTATGAGACGCAGATAATTACTATTTTTTTTTTCCTCAGAGGAAGGCATTAATTATAATATTCAGAAATAAACTTATAAATATAAATAAATTATGAAATTCTGGGGAAAACATAGAATTCGTTTCTTTGAATTGAGAGATCATTGCTAACGTAAATGGTGCAATGATGATTGGTGTAGGGGGGTTGTGGCCTTTGCATTCCACTTTTGTCCACCGTATAATTTTGGGCTGGCCAGTTTCCTGGCCTAATTACATAATTGCCCCTAAATTTGGTTAAAATCACCAAGGTACACTTAGAGTGAAAACTTGAATGCATTGGTATATTTCCATAAAATTGTTATTGTCCAACGGGAATTGGAAATATTCCTACTCATAAATTCAAGATCTATATTTAAAAATTGAAAATTGGATACACCAATCCTACACAACACAAAGAGTACTGCATCCTCTAAATTTTTAAGGGCCATCGAAGTTACATTAAAAATTATGTAATACGTAGTATTCTTTCAATTGTTGAGTCATATCTAAAATCAAACCATTCATAAAAATAATGAATTATTTAACAAAAAAGCTCTTCCTGAAGATCTCGTTGATATCTTCCAATTTCTCTAACATCACTATTAGTCGTTGCTTTTTAGTTTAAAAATTTAACTCAATTATTATTATTATCAATAACTTTTAAAATTCTTTCATCTGAAGGATAAAAAACGAAAATCCTTTCATTGGATGATTGCAATACTTGAGGAATAAATGTTGATTGGCTAGAAACAAAACCCTCAAAACACACACGCACACACACATTAGAGTATCCATTGATGCATGCGGTTTCCCATTGAGATGAAAATGAGACCTACAAAAAGTACAAACAGTTATAGAGGCTTGGACACAAATAATTGGCTACTGTTGCTGCCCATCTCATCTGAGATGTTATCCTTCGCAATGCTTGCAGGTATGTTTTCAAGCCAAATCTTTGTTTGATAAAATAAAAGGACCAATTATAGGTCCCAGGGGAAAACAAACAGGAAAAAATTCGTTCGCTGCTCCATTTGTCTATCATTTTTCAGACACTGTATTTATTAATGTAGTATAAATGGATGAATTTTTCGCGTGTTTTAGGTTACTTTCTCCCATTTTTAATTAATGCCACACGTGGTAATAATTTCTGTCGGGAAATTAAATTTATTATGATAAACAAAAGCGAGAAAAATTAAATAATTTAAAACCCTTAGGACTGATTTTTTTTTTTAAAGGGGAATTGGGATTAGTCGACCTTAGTGCACTTTCAATTAATTATTGGTCTGAGATTAACAGACAATTAAAAGTATATTAACTCCATAATGGGACAAATTATTCTTAGTTGACCTAGCTATGTGGCAGGTTCTCTTATTTACAACATTGCCAGATTCAATTCCTATGTACTATAACGTGGTCCAAAATGAGACAAGAGAGGGTTCAATTTTTTTTATTATTATTACTATATTTTTGGCTAATCAGAAAAAGCATTCATTTTCTTATGGAGAACAGAAAAAGACAGACAAATATGTTATCTGCATAAAAGGAGGTAAAGGGAAAGAAAGAAAGGAAGAAAAAGGCACAAAAAACACAGAGAGCATCATATACCCTGAAGACAAATAAATATTGTAAAAGTTGAACTTATGTGGGAATATATTGGATCTTTGTGCTTTAGAATATTGAATTCAATTCGAACCCAGATTTAAAATGGCACCTGATTTAAGTGGTGAATATTGAACTTTTAAGCCTTTAAAAAGTTTTTATTCAAACTCCAACAAGCTCAATTTTTAGTGTGGTATCTCTTTGAAAATTGCTTTGAAAAATAATTTGATGATCTTAAAAGAAATTTTTTTTTTATTTGTAATCACACCTTGTTTATGATATTATTAATTACTCGTAGTTGGTCTTGATTGTTTTATCGGTTCAATAGGGAAGTTCACTTTAATTTTTTTCTTTTTTTTCCCTCTCTAAATGAATCAAAAATTAATATTTTGTTTATTGACAAAGAAGGATGAAATAAGTTATTTTCAATAAAAAATGATGGGCGCATATTCATTTATAGTTGAGGTCATGACATATTGCCTTTACTAGGGGAATTTAAAATTAATGTTCAAATCATATTGATTGTGAGTCTCACATGCATTTTATCAACAACTTTTTTAATACGCATTATTTGTTTATGATCAATCTTATTTTATCATACCATTTTAGAATCACATGCTTATCATTAGGCTAAAAGTTATGTTGTGAGCAGAGATGTAATTTTATTTTCTTATACATTTGGCAGCACAAAATATCATATAAGGCTACAGTCGACTTGAAATGTTGTGCCCCATAAGTGTCATGAATTGAGTGGTCAGTTCACAAGTCAAAAAATAATCTAGATAATAAATCCAACATTCCATTTATTTATTTAAGAGACAAATCAATTATGTCAATTTGCCTAATAATATCTTCCTCATACATGTGCAATTTATGGAATTCTAATCTTATCTGCGCATGTACGTATTTGAATGAAGAAAATACAAATCAATTACTGCATGATTCAAAATGAGTTGCAAATTGCCCAATGACTTATAGCTCAGTGGCATCGAGTTTCTTATATCATGTGGGAAGTTTTGTGTTCAACTCGAATGGTTGTCTTTGTGTGCGCCTTATGTATGCCTTTTGGTTGGGGCCTTGTAGAATTTGCACTTCCATCTTATTTGATTTAATATTTGTATTCTATTAATTTATTGTAGAATTAATTTTCTTAATTTGATAATTAAATTTATAAATTTGTTGTACATAATACTCTGTAAAAAAAATAATGATTTGCAAATAATGAACAATATAAAAGAATTGGATTTTGTAGGTTCCCAAAAAAATATAGTATTCAATCCAAAGCCTTAAACATAATTGGGCTTGGCATCGTATTGAAATTGAAAGGTTTTTTGCAGGTTGGTCGTTTCCTTTAGGGCCAGGCCAAACAAACAATAGGTGTGAAACTCAAACCGATAGCTTGGGGGATGTATAACTTTTAAATTGGGCTGAACAAAATGGGCTGCTTTGACCCCGCGACATGCCAGGATTAGATTAAAAATGATAGGCGAGAGGGGCAAAATGGAGATGCGGGGTATCGATCCCCGTACCTCTCGCATGCTAAGCGAGCGCTCTACCATCTGAGCTACATCCCCATGGCAACTGGTGGTGAATATTTATTACCCATGACGTCATCACTAGTACGATATACTCAAACAACATTCAGTTCGTTTGAGCTGTTAACCATGACACTTAATATTTTTAGTACCAGATTAATATCAGAAAAACATGCTGGCCTTGAAATATAGATTTTGCCCTGGTTAAGGAGATATTGCCTCTACAAGGCATTTGGGTTGGTGGTTAACTTATTTACTTATTGTATCATTAGAGGTTAATTGAATGACAAAATTGATTTTCTCAAATTAAAATTAACATATAATATATTTGAAGTAAATAATTAAATTTGATATATTAATTTAAAAATAAGTATCTATACGATTATAAAAAGGAAAGCAATTTTGTCTTACAAATGGAAGTTAATAATGAACATTTACAAAATTTGCCCTTAAATATTCTCTAAAATGGACTTGAAAATATAACATTGAGGATTAAATTGAAAATTCATATTTCAGAGCTAGTTATGATACCAATTTTTAAATTGCCAAATTTACCCTTCTACTTATAAATAACTCATATTATTTTTTTTAACCAATCATGCACCGGACAATCTTATTATTTATCATATAGCCATCAATATATATATATATATATATAACTTTTATAGTTTCTCCTACAATTACTTATGTACCCAAAATTTTGATAAACAGAAAACTTCTGTATCCAAAAACATCATCTGTTTCTTCTACATCCATTCATGTATCAATTTTTTTTATTATTTTATGATATATTTGGTTTCATTAATTTCTTGAAGTAATATAGTTTTTAAGGTACACAACAATAAATTTTTCTTATAATTGCAATTATTATTGATATCTATGAACATAAAATTATCTCTAATAATGATATTTAGTTTATGTTGAATATGAGAAACATGATACTTTTAATTGTACAAATAACATATATTACTAAGAAAAAAATATTTTATATAATTGAGAACCATGTGCACTATTGTTAGTATTTATAAAATTAATTAGAGATGAAATAAAGAATAAAATAAAAAGTTTAGACTGCTAAATTAAAGGCCCTGGAAAAAGATTAGTAAAATAACGAGGAAGAAGAATATTTGATGGGACAAAAAGATAAAAACGATCTATTTGAGGAATATTCAAGTTCCATTACCAACAGTTAAAAAATTAAATTAAAGACTTTTACTAAAAAAAAAATATGATTTTTGTGCAACTTTTAACCTTTCTTCACTTTTTAGTACTGATTCGGGTTTGGTTAAAGTGAAACTTTTAATCTTTCTGTGCTTTTCACATGGTGGGCTAGTGTTTGCTCCGTGTGATTGAACAAAACTTTTTATAAGTGTTACGATAATTCCACAAATAACAGTAAAAAATACAGCGAGAAGTAGGGAAGGATTCAAAAATAAAAGTGTGGGGGTGGGGAGGGGCAAAATTTATAAAATATATAAGTTTAGGATCCGATCTCTTATGTTTTGGATATGTTTTGAAAAATATTTTGGGAGAAGATAAATTTTATTGTAAATATCAAATTAGTTGACTTTTTGTTAAGTTTGTATGATGAAAGTGATATGTAGGATAGTTGTGTTATATTTTGAAATTGTTTTGGGAGGAATTTTTTGGATAGAAAATTTTTGTATTTTGAGAGAATGATTGGAAAATGTGTACACTTTGTGGGTGTATTTTTGGAGTTGAAAAATATTATGGGAAAACGGAGGAGAACAAAGCCTTATATTTAGTTTTTATAATTTATAAATTTAAAATACGCATTTTTATTGAAGTTGAGTGCGATGCTCTTTTATATCATAAAGTTTATCAATAATTGAATTAATATCAAAATTTTTAGTAATAATTTTTCCCAATATAAGTAGTTAAACAATAAAATGAAAAATTATTGTTAATCTTATTTTGAAGTGTGTTCTTGATAATATTAATAGCTCAAAAAGTTTTCCTACTTGCAGCTATTGTAACACAAAGAAAAATTTGAAAAAGAAAATTTTAAAATACTCTTTTACATTTATCTCTTTATCTTAATTGCATCAAAGTACAAACGGAAGGTTTTAATTGTTTTGCAAGTTTCTTAAGATTTGTGTGGCTAAACTCACATAGCGTTTTCTCAAACGGAAAAATAGAAATCTTCTTACAAGTAAACTTAATAGTCCTCACTTGATTGTGAATATGGGTCCAAAAATTTATTTTGATTTTAACAAGATAAAATAGTTAAAGATTTCATCGATTGATTTTAATTTTCATCTTTAATTAAAAATAAATTAAATTCAATTCAATAAATTTAGATTATTATTTTTAATTTGAAGCCCATAATAAAAGTTAGTTTTTAAAAAGTTAATGAATGAAAAATAAAAATTTATTACTTTTAATTACTATTAAATGATTTCTTCTTTTAAATGAATTATTATTAAAATTTAAATCACATATATATAAAGATACGTTGTAATAAATCTGGGGGCAATGGCCCCTGCTTCTGTCCTTGTATGTACCAAAAGAAAAGGTGTCACTATTTGGATAGCAACACCTTAAATCTTAATAATATATATAGTAACACCTTAAATCTTAATAATATATATATATATATATATAAATATGGAAATCATGTACATGTTTGTGTGTATATATATATTATATTTTTTCTCTTGTTCTACTTTATTTGCTTGTTAGATTTACGATAATTTTAAATTAGTCAAAAGAAATATTTTATTGCTTGATGCTTGAAGAGAGACAATATAGTCATTATATTTATTTATGTATTGTCAATATTATGAAAATTATCATATTAAATAATAAGTGGCAAAATCTTATTAATTGTGATCCATCAGGTAGGTATGACCCTACCGGACCATAGAAAGCCTCCAATTGATAAGCTATATCTCTTTAATTTTCATTTTTTATTTCTAGATTTATCTCCTCTTTCATATTATAAATAAATATTTTTTATATATTTGAATTTATAATTAATTATTTTTTATGTGAAAAAAATTAATATCATTATTATTAATTTATAATATGAAATGGAATACTAAATATAAATTAAAATAGAATCCAAATTGATTGAGCTGAATAAATTGAAATAGTATTTTGTTATTTATAAATAAAATTCGATAAAACTAAAACTGGCTCAAACTTTTACTCGAAATAATAAATATAAAAAGAAAGTGGCATTCATCTTTGATACGGTTATGCTTCTTTGTGAAACTATAAATACGAAATATTCAATGTATGGCTGTCAATGGGTCAAATTCGAATTGGATCATACTAGATCAAGTTTGAATTCGAAAGTAATATGCTATATCCAAATTCGATCCAAGATTCATCGGATTTGTAATTGGTATAATTATATGAGGATCCAAATAAAATCGGATATGCAAAAAAGTTCAAATTCAAATATTTCAAAAATTATCATATATTTATTATTTTTCTAAAAATTTAGTAGAGTTCAAATTTAAAACGTTCATCCTTAAAAAAATACACAACAAATTAATGAACAAATTTTCAAGTCTATTAATCACTTAAAAGCAACAATAGAATTTAAGTCAATCACATTCATTTACCAAATCATTACATTTTAGGTTCAATTGCTAATAGTACTTATTTAATATTATAAATACATAGTTATATATAATTCTTGATCAATTAACTATAAATTTAAAGTTTTATAAAAAAGAAACGCATTCTAATCAAATTGAGATTTGTATTGCATTCTCGCTATATTATGACATTTGGTTCTTACTCATTATTCTTCCCACATAATTTTTTGTTATAAAAATTAAAAAAATAAGTGATATAATTATGATGTAAATAAGGTCGAAATCTAACAATTTATATGAAAAACACATGATTTCATATATTGCACAAGAATTCATTACTTCTTTTATCCAAATATATACTTTGGCATTACTATAGGACTATGCGTATATATGTATAATATTATATATATAATATTAAATATATTCGAATTCGGATTATTAATAAATCGGATCGAGCTATATCCATATTCGCTTCATTTATTTCAGATTTTGAACTTTTTTAATCGAATCGCATTCATTGAATTTTTTATCAATTAAAGATCCTAAATAATCGAATCGAGTTTGAATTAAATTTAAATTAAAATTTGCTCCATTGATAGCTTTAATCCCATATTAATCTTTTCTTGATTTAAAAAGTATTGGATTTGGGCCGGAAATGGATTCAGCCCAAAACGAAGGAATCTGTCTAGTTGGATCCTAATGCATTTATCACTGTATTACAGAAATTAAATTCCATTGCGGATCACTTAGCCCCCGTTTGGATTTATTTTCATTTCCATTTCTAGTTTTCAGTGTTTCTAAATTGATGGAAATTAATTATATGATGTGATGTGAAAATAATATATATTTGTATGAAATATAATAATTACGTTAGTTTTAATAAATTGTAGGTGGAGAAAGATAGAAATAATGGAATATAGAAAGGAAATATATAGATTACTGAAAGAAGATATATAGGTTATTAGAGAATGTATTTTGAAAATGAAAATGAAAATAAAAATGATGTTGAGTGGAAATATGTAAAAAAATGATGTATTTCATTTTTTGAATAGTAAAATTTGTGGAAATGGGGTTTGAAAATAAATTCAAGTGGGCCCTTATTTTTCAAAATTATAATAGAGTGTGGACATTAAATTAAAATCGATATTTCGTATATTGTACTAAATAAATAAAAAAAATTATATTAGTGTTCTTGATTTTTGAATTTTCTGTCGTCCAAGCAATTAAATTGGAACATAATTATTGAAAACTACAAATCATAGAATTGATGGGCTTTTTACAATTCAAAACATAAGAGGGGATTTGGACAAGCTCTCTAAAAATATTTTATAAATTATTTAATAACAAATGTCTTTAAAATTTTATAAGCTTCAGAATGTAAAATTTTTGATTTAATTTTAAAATATTAACAAACTTCTTTAAATTTCATTAATATTAACAAACTTCTTTAAATTTGAGTTTAATGATTATATTATATTTAACACGCCATGCGACATAATTTAATTTATTTGAAGGTGGCCAAGATGCTCCGGGGCGTGTGTGTGTGTGTTTATTTATTTATTATGATTTTTGTTGTTTTTAAAGAAAATAATAGTTGGTTCCCAAACTATTTCTAATGGATTCAAATTCATAATTGATCTATTTGCATGAATAACAATTTACAAATGTGGCACCCAAAGGAACAAGATAATCAGAGACTGTGAAAAGTATTCTTTTTGGGTATGCATTCCAGTACAATCATTCTCTATTAAATAGAGATTACAACAACAAAGATGACTAAGAAACCAAGGAAAGAAATCAACCAAACAATGAAAGTAAATAATTACAAACAATTGCCCATAATATAGTTAGCAATTGACTCCTAAAATTGTGGATCAGAGGAGATGATTCAGGCTGGTTTTGTGATGATTGGTTCACTATGCCACCGCAAGTTAGGAGGGAGTGGATCAACTCCTAACTTGGGAAGATGACGATCATAGGCAGACTTGGGAAGAGCTTTCGTAAGTAAATCACCAACTTGATCAGCAGAATGAACACGAACTACATGAAGACAATGTTTTTGGACTTGCTCGCGCACGAAGTGAAACTCAATAGCTATGTGTTTCATCTTGCTGTGAAAAACAGGATTCTGGCAAAGATAAGTTGCACCAATGTTATCACAATACACAGTTGGGAGACCAGACAAAGGAACCTGCAACTCAGAGAGTAAATTCTGGATTCAATTTATTTCAGCTACTGCAGCGGCCGCAGAACGATAATCTGCCTCGGTTGATGAACGAGCTACTGTGCGTTGCTTTTTGGATGACCAACTGATAGGATGACGACCCAAATAGACAACATAAGCAGAAGCAGAAGAACGATCAGAAAGATCACCGGCATCTGAATACACATGGCGAGCAAGGTCTGACTGACGGTTGAGGTAGAGACCATGAGATAATGTATGTTTCAAGCAGCGGATAAGTCTCTTAACTGCTTGCCAATGCGTAACCGTGGGTTGGTGCATAAATTGAGATAATTTGTTAACTGCAAAGCTGATGTCCGACCGAGTAAAGAAGAAGTACTGTAGCTTACCACGGGCTGCCCGGTATTTGGTTGAATCAAAAGAGGATGATCCGTAAACCAGCTGCAAAGAACCTGATGAACTCATGGGGCTAGTTACTTCCTTGCTCTCATGTATGGAATAGTCTCGAAGTAAGTCAGCAATGTTCTTAGATTGAGACAAGAGTAGAGATTACAACAATAAAGATGACTAAGAAACTAAGGAAAGAAATCAACCAAATAATGAAAGTCAATAATTACAAACGATTGCCTAAAATATAGTTAGCAATTGACTCCTAAAATTGTGGATCAGAGGAGATGATTCAGGCCGGTTTTGTGATGATCGGTTCATTAGTACCTGTTGATTGATGATGAACACCTTACATCCCTCCTCAAACCGGTGCCTAATAACCTCAACAATCTTACAACTGCCAATTTATAGTTTCTTTCAGTATTAGCAACGCCAAAACAGTCCCTGGTTGTCCCTCAAGTTTGATGCTTATTGTACTAAGGTTTTCAGCCTAATACAGCAATTTTTCCATATCCATACAGCAAGCACGACAGCCAAGATATGTTTTTAGGTAAACTACAACCAAATTGTGTTGAAAATGTGTCGTATTTTCACAAAATAAAATGCAATGGATATCTCTTTAGGTCCAAATGGTGAGTTGAGAATATATATCTGGATGGCCTTGCGGATGCTGACGATGTTCCTTCTTGTGTAAAAGATCATCCAATTGGACAGTTTGCGATTGCACAATCACACCCTGATTGGAACTATTACTCCCAGGTTGTCCATCATTTTACCAAGAAAGAAGAAACATCTGTTAAATGAATAGAAACTGACCTGGGAATAAGGGGTTTTATTGATGACGGATGAGTGGAACTTTTAGTAGATGTTTAGAAGTGTTGTGGATAATGTGTGATTTGTGTTAAATTATAGAAACAAGATTTTGACATTATTATAAATACAAATGTATTGAATAAAAATGCATAAAAATAATAAATCAAACATCATGAAATATGGAAAAAAATGAGCTAGATTAATAGAGAGTCACAACACATATCGTTGTTCTAAAGACATAATTGCCTCCCTTTGTTCGGGCACCAACAGCTGACCATGACTTCAAGATAAAACTCATTAGCTCATAGCGGTGCCTCATCCCATATGCACGATCGCTAGGAGACTAGGAACTAGCCCATAACCATGTTGCCAAAACACAAAAGTTCTTGTGGGAGGATAATGTAAATAACTAAAAAACTCATCAACTCTATATGCCCAAAGTAGATTATGGCCCCTTTATATAATGGTAAAAAATTTGACTATTAGAAAGAATTAATGGGCCAATAAAGTAATTATATAAACACCATAAATCCAATTATAACTAGGCCCAATAATTATAAAATAAATGGTCAGAATTCTATTAAATAAAATGATATTGGGGCCATAAATACAAAATAAAAATCAAATAAATAGGCACATTAGTTAAGACATTAAAATACATAATAAAATGATATTGTTAGAGATAAAGATAAATTGAAGAAATTTTAAAACTTATTTTCAACTAGAAGTACCATTCTACTAGTTTTCTTCTTTGAAGCTTGGAGTCCCCGAGTATGACCATGGACAAAGAGTACTCTCTTGTACTATCACAAGACTATTATTTACTAGAAATCCTCTAAAACAACTCCTTATAATGGTATTATCAAAATGTCACAATGATTAAATGTTCAAGTGACGCTTTTATTATTGATATACTAAAATTCAAATAATGCGCCAATATATTCTAACAACATTATTCTCATATTTTTTTTCTTCAGGTAATCAGATCCAAAAAAAACTCAAAACTATTAACACCGTTGAATTCTACCAACATCAACATCTTTTTTCTTGAGTTAATAAAATCCAAAAGAAACTCAATTTTTCGCACCATTGAATGCTAACAACATTGACAAACTTGGATCTGACCATGGAGATCATACGCCCTATTTCATAGAACCATCAGAAATAATTTTACTAGCACATTTTTCGGTATGATTTTTCCATCTATAACCATCCATCGAATTGGGAAGATTTTCACTGAGAAACGTCCCTCAGCAACCCTAACTTGTATTCTTCTCCGCTTGTCTTAGCCTTTAGGATTTGGACCGACCAAGTTCGACAAACCAACATAGAAATTCAATCTAGATTAGAAGAGAATCTCCACCACTCAATTCACTTCCCATCAAAGACCCTTTATTCTCGAGTCATGAGGTGGAATAACAAAACATTTTCCATGTTAGAGCATAATCTGCAAACCTTCAATTCTCCTCTGGTCAAGCTGCGTGGAATGCCAGTTAGGTAATTAATTTTGGATATAGAAAGCCTGTGATTCTAATAAAAGGAACCCATCATATGTTTTTCGAGCATCTAAGATGCTTACAACCACAAGGAAACAGAAGAAGTAAATTTAGCATCTTATACCATGTCAGCCCCTTTAAATTAAACCCCATGAGACCACCGTCAGTGATATGTGATTAATGTCTAAAAAATTAAGATTAAAGAGACTGACTAGCTTTAGTGATCCTCAAGAGATACAGAGATATTAATATCAGGAGACGGTCTCTGATCAGAACTTCGCCCTGAACCATTCCAATCAGTAGTATCAGTTGATGCAGAATTCGGATGATCCTTATTGCCTAACCAGTTATCAGCTTCTCCCTGACTTTGTACTAGTAATTGTGATGCTGGCATCGAATAAATGTTGCTTTCTGGAGGCGCTTGTGATATTGGTATTGCTGCTGTCACAGTAGCCGGAGGAAACTGGACGGTTGGTGATATTCTGGGCTCACTTCGGTGCTTTCTTTTCTGCAGCTTATAACCATTCGGCACAAAGCTTCCAACTACAATCTGGCAAAGTAAAAAAACACATGTAAAACTGTGGTAAAGACATTATCAGGGACATCCTCTTTGATTTAGGACACAAGAAACATTAAATGTACTAGCAAATTGGGTACATTCATGCATGTGCTAAAACTTTTATAGTGCGAAGTAAATAATTTATTTTTAATATAATATTAATTTTTAATAGTATTTAACATTTATGTAAGTTTTTATATAGATAATGACAAAATGTTCAGATAAAATGATAATGATTGGTATGGAATGTGTAGGTTATAAAAAGTAGTTAATATATAGTTGTTATGAAAATTGAACGGGGGAAAGAGAAGAAGAATGAGTGAAGTTATTTCAGGTATATTATACAAAAACATACCAAAAAGAGGTCAGGTGCTTTATTAATAGTATAAATTTATAATCCATTTTTCGGTAGTGTAGGGAATATGTCTTAAAACAGTGATTCAAGTTCTCACCTGGATTGGACTTGCAGCCATAAGCAGACCGGCTACACAGCCACCTATTACACGGCCATCAGGGCTAGCTAACGAAACACTTAATCCACCAGTCCGGGTTTTAATCCCACCGCTCTCAGAGAACATGTACGATCCCGTTAGATTTAAAATCTCAAAACGTCCCTGTATGAAAGTTGGAGGTATTTCCAATGTAAACACAAAACTTTGAAAAGAAGAAAAAACATAATAATTGGACATATATAGTTAACATCATCATCTGACAATAATTGCAAGCAGCCGGAAGTAAAAGTGGATTCACCACGTGAAGACCCGAAAGTGGATTTGCTAATTATATTTACAATCCCACTACGCAGTCATAATTCAACAAAAGTATGTACTTCAAATGGTGGAGAAAATTTCTGCTGGTTTTAATTCAAACAAAAGCACGAGTTCCAGTATTGCATGGTACCAAACAAAAGCCTACTACTTTGAGGGAACACTAGATGCATGTGTGGGCACTGTTGTCCGCATCATCCTTTACTTCAGGAGAATGTTAATTGGCTGAGGACTAACCGTCCAACTATAGCGCTTATGGAGGCACAACCATCTCAAACTAGCCGTAATCTTATATGGTGCTGTGTGTTGCCAAATGTATGAGGAAATATAATTGCACCTCAGTTAACAGCTATCGTTAAAACTATTATCCTAATAATAAGCGCTTGATCCTAACAATATGCCTGTAGACATTCTCAAACAGAATTGCATTTGGAAAAACAACAAAAAGGACAAAAAGTTTACAGCATATCCTAACATTAATATGCCAAAAGCAATGAAAGCATTCATGCCTACTCCAATTAGCTATAACTCGAGAAGGTATCAAGACAGATAAAACCATTCGTTTGAGTTATATTAGGGTGATGATAAAAAATATAAACTGACACTGCAAAAAATTAACTTTTCCCATTTTTGTTTTCCTGCCGAGCTGAAAAAACTAAAAAGTGACCCGAAAACTACACTTGTAGTCGAGCAGACAGATTTAACCTCACTGAAAAGGAAAGATTCAAGCATATATATGATGAAAGACTATTGAAGGAGCAATTTTAATAACAAAGGATGAGAGACCCTGCCTCATATGTCAATAGACCCCCGGACGAACCGGGCTGGCGAAGTGTGACGTTTGAGACCGATCCATTGGCGGAAAGAACGCAAACCCCACGAGTGCCCTTTTGAGCAAATGCAAGGATCTTCCCAGCAACATCCTGAAAAATAACTTAAAACTCAGTATACAAGGAGACAAAAACACTGCATCTGTGTAAAAGACGCCTTGAGCTGACAAAGTTGTCTACCTCTCCTGTGTATACTGTGACCACATGCGGCGTAAAATCTCCTCCAGCTGTATTTACGAACAACTCACCTGCGCAGACAAAAGTTTCAGAAGAAAATAAAAACGAACCTTCAGACATTCAAACATTAGAAAGCACTTCTCTCCAACGTTTGACATGGTCAACATCCCTCAGTCAAAGAACAGCAAAAAGAAAAATAAATAAATACCGTAAAATAGAATAAAGAAACATGCTAGAGATTTCCTCATTCCTTTGACATAATTATCAAATACTAAAACCCTAGTTCCAACAAATTTTATTTCCCCATCACAATTGAAAAATTGACAGCAAATTCTTGATGAAACCGGAAGCAATCCTAGAATGAAAATTCAGGAAAAAGAACAAATACAGAAAAAACGGGAATTTCTATCAAGGAAAGATCCCTATTTTTGGCACATAGTAATTTGATTTTTACAGAAAGATTTATGGGACTTAATGGATGACAAAATCTTGAAGCCCTAACCCCTAACCTAAACCCCAGAACACAAGATAGACATTAAAGAAAAG
>JACGDI010000823.1:1075898-1111406 GCA_014898725.1 Jacaranda copaia
TAAAAATAAAGTAATTAATAAATTCTCCATTAACAATGGGCATTGACAATTTGACCAAAAAAAGGCAGCAATGATAAATGTAATAAAAGAACAACAGCTAAAACGGGGGGCATTTACTTTTAGGACAACAAAAGGTAGAACCACCATTTACTCCAAATAAAAAACGCTTCTTTTCTCTATGCTGAATTAACACAATAATTGACCAGCAATTGCAATTATATGGTACGAATCTCTTAAATTATTTTATCTTTCTCTTTCTCGCCCACGTGATGATTCCTTGCAGATGAGCCAATAGTAATTTCAGCTCCAATTTAAATGAAAGAAAATAAAAATGAAAATGAAATTGAATGAACATTTTCTTTTTGTTTTTTCCTTTTCAAGTTCAAGAGTAATTTTTCCTACCAGATTTTTGCCTACGGAAATATTTTTTCAGCAAAATATATTAAAAATTGTAATAAAGCAAAAATCATTTAACGACAATTGGCTAGTTTATTATAGCTTGATTCGAGTTTGAATGAATCAATTTTAATAAAATTGAATTTTAAAACAAATCAAACTTGAATTTTAATTCTATTTTTCGATAACTTTCGAATTGGTTCACTAACTTTTTCCTATCTTTATATGTTTTTATATATTAATTTAATATTGATAATTTTTTAATTGAGATGAACTCAATTTTATATTTTCTTTTTATTTTAATTTCAAATTCGAATTGATAAAATAAAATTTATTATTATTATTATTTTATTCTAGATCCACCACTTTACACTATAGTGGCGTAGTAGTTCAAGAAATCAGCTAGACCATTTCTTTTTTCATTTTTTTTTATTTTTGAGTAAAATGATCCAGCATATTTGGTTTCGACTTTTGACTTTCTAGTATATGAATATAACTGTCTTAAATATAATATTAGTTATTACTTATATAAATATATCAAAAAATATTGAAAAATTATTATAAAATTAGATTGATATGTATATTTTCCTCCTGGACGTGCACGTTGGCCATATTTCTTCGTTTGCTACATGGATTTCGGAGTAGAACTAGTAAAAATGATATATATAAATAAAGTATAAGTGATAATATCAAAGGTTTGATTAATGATAATATGTATTAAGAAATAATAAATTTAATAAATTTAATAATAATGATAATAATTTTATTTAATTTTTCATTGAAAATAATTAACAACATAAACCCAATAAAAATACAGATATAATCATAGAATCACTTGCCAATTTTTAATATGTAGTAAGTTGTTCATTGTATACCTACCACTAATTGTTAATCTTTGATAATAATACAGAATTCATATTAATGATTCTTAATAACTACGTGACAATGTATATTATTTTCATTACTATTAAACTTATTAAAATATTTAAATTTTTTTTATCAATTTGTATTTATAAGTAAGGACAAGTTTAATAACGTTATTTAACGCCTTATTGTCAACAGGCAGTATCTAATCTTGAATTTTGGTTAAGAAAAAAATTTCAAAGCTTCCTTTGCAAGAGCTAATCAATTGTAGAATTGTTGTTTGTAAACATTATGCAAATTAGGCAACTTATTATTTTGATAAAGTCTCTATTTCTTTGTCTGAATTGTTGTGTGGGAGGAGGATTTTTCTGCATATTTGATTGACGTGACTTCATTGAAATTACAATGAATTTATTTTTTGTCAAAAATAAAAAAAAAAATCAAAGAAATGAGATTGAATAATATTACATTGCTTTTGATATTATTAAATATGTATTTTTTTTTTCTTTGTGTTTCTCTAGCCAAAATCCCAAGTGAAAGCACTGCCCAAACTACTTCCTCTTTTTTTCTTTCTCTCTTTTTTTTCCTTAATTATGAATTTACTAAAAAAAATGAGGAAATGTTTGTTTATTTTTTTGTGTGATTTTATTATGCATCTATTATGTGTTTTGAAAGAATGAATTATTAAATAATGTGAAGGTTGTGTTGAGAAATATAATTAATTTTTAGTTATGTTTTAGGAAATAGTTAAAAATTAATTTTGAAAAATTTTGATATGTTTGTTTATATTTTGGGGAGCATTTTTTGCTATAATAGTCAAATTAACACTTTTTGTTGGGCTTTTGGAATAAAAATAGAATTGAGTAATTTTTTTATTTTTAGAATAATAATAAAATATATATAATATATATGCATATATTAAAAAATAGGGAAGTTTTGGAGATAATAAAGGATAATAGAAAGTATTTTGAAAAAAAAAAATTTCTGTTTTGGAGGAAAAATGATGATATGTTTAATTATATTTTCTCAAAACAATTTTGTTTTAAAAAAGTATAGCCAAACATTCCCACAATTTTACAAAATTAGCACGTGGGATCTTACTAATCTTTAGAGTTTTTTTATTTTACATATACATATATAGTCAGAGTTATGAATTTTAAACAATAAATATAAATGTAAGGATAGTGTTATTAGTTCAATTGATTATTGATATATATATATATATAAAGAAAAATTAGTATTTTACTCATACACTGTTGTTTGGAGTGTTAAGATACCCAAAATTTATAACTTTAGCAATTATGCCTAATTGAGAGTTCCAACACATACGCCTTTGGTAAAAGTTCGAAGCGCAATAAAAATAATACATTGCAGAGTCCCAACATTAAAAATATATTTATATATAACACTAATATTTTTCTTTAGGCAAATACCATCAAACAAATCGTGTAGAAATTTGCTGATGGAGAAAGTAAATAGCACGAAATGTACACGAAATTTCCTTTAATCTTTTTTAAGAAAATAAAAAGGAAATAAAACTCAAATGAGTTCTAAATAAAGCTGCAGCGTTATAATTAAAGTGACATAATTCAGAATGATAAACCTCTTTTTCTTCTAACCATCCCATGTGATTTGATTCTTTTTTAATTCTCACGCCAAAAAGACTTCAAATCTTTAGTCCAGCAAACCACTAAATACGCAATTTAAACGCAACTAAAATTTAAAAGTGGACTTAAAAAAGAATTTATTGAGGTAAATTAAGAAGGTGTTTGGGCAATCTTAGAAGCTCTTCAAAATATCCTATAAGATATTTAAAAGTTTATAAATTGATAAAAAGTGTTTGAATTTTTTTTTGAAAAAAAATTATAAGATCCTAAAATAAGATGTTAGAAGCTTGTAGGTTTTTTTAAAAAAAGTAAGGAGACCCTAATTTATTTTTAATATCTTAACATGCTCCTTCATTTTTAATCATTTTAATTATAGAATTGTTATTATTGACATCTTATAAGTTTCAAGATTTTATTTTATCCAAACTTTTCAACAACTTATTTTAAAAATAAAATACAATATTTTATAAGCTCCAAAAATATCTTATAAGATGTAGGAACTTATAATATAAGGTGTTTAAAATAAGCTTAATCAAACACCCTCTAAGTCTTTGGCATTCATATATTTAGTCAAGTCCACATTATACATTTAAAAATTTAATTATAATTTTGATAAGAGGGGTTGTTGTAGGGAAAATCCCTCAAATCCGGTTGGATCCACAGTTTTTTTACATGGGGCGGGTTGACTTGATTGTCCCGATTCCCATCCAAATTGATCCTCACCCTTGGTCGAGCTACATGTATAGGAATAGAATGTTGCAATATCAGTCAAGGTTCCTTCCGCATTTTACCTCTAGCCTTACCTTCATGCATGTTTTCAATATTTTTATTCGATCCAATGATATGATTTGAATATCAGAGGATTTTTCCTAAAATTGTAACAACCTTAATGGCTGTAATTTCATGTCTAATTTTAGATGCCACTAATCCCAAGATTTAATCCAAATTCAGTAGAATTTAACTTCATGAAGAATCAATCCAGATTCAAATTAAATTCAATGATGTGATAATTATAAATTTATTTGTCTAATGATTAATTTTGGTTCGACCGTTGAGTTATTATTTTCCACCACTCAAAATAGAGCCTCTACTTTTGCTTTTAGTTTTTTCATTTCATTAGGGCTACGTTCGTGGACAATTTAGTAATCTTAAAAGACGCAAATTGAGACTAGCAATACCCTCTTCGAAGCAAAGGAAATAACTGTGTATTTGTGCAGGTATATATTATTTTATTATAATATAAGTATTATAATAAATAATAAAATAATATGTGTGTGCAGGTATACAATCATGTGCCTTTCTTTCATAGGTAAGGAATAAGATTGGACTGGCGACCTGTATCAAGTGCCCAAAGCATTATTTAGGTAATATTTGGATGTATTTTGGGAAGCAAATTTAATTTTTTAAATAAAATTAAACATTTTTCAAAATATATTTTTTAGAAAATTATAATTTTTTCAATTATTTAAAAAATTGTTACATAAATTTTACGTTTAAGTAATTATTTTAATACAAATATATACTTTTTAATGCTTATGTAACTGTGAAAATAACATTTAATAATATAAAATTTTGGTGCTACACTTTAAATCTAACATTAAAAGATATAAATTAGACGTGATAAAAAATTACTCAAACCCATAGGTACTGTGAGTACCCAAAAAGATGCAAGCAATGAGCCTTATTTTCTCTATCCAATAAAATATATGTAGTTTTACTCGTCGTTTAATTACTCACTGTTTTTTGGCCCAATCCGCATGCACCCAAGGATAACCCGTGGATAATCATTTATATTCTATCTTAATTTTTCTCTAATTTTTGCAACTATTTTGGAAGGTGTAACAATTTTTTTTTGGTTAATGATATCAACAATATTTAAGTGATGTTTAAACTTTTAGTTCAAAAAACTTTTGACATATAATAAAATTTAAATTTAAACTTCGAAATGTAATATAACTTAAAATTAATATATGTTTAAATATTTAAGTTGTAATTTTCAAACTAAAATATTTGACATGCTTTAAAATATTTGCGCAATATAATATTTGAAATGTGTAGCCTCTTTTATTAATTTTGTTTAGGTAACATGTAAATAATATTATGTAAATTGGAAAAAAGGTAATTTTTCTTTAAATATAAAAAAATAAAAATTTATTACGGGTACCCATGGGTTACCCATTATCCATAGTCACGGATAATGAATCCATTATCCTGTAACCAATAACAAATGGATTATATTATTTGTGGGTAAATTTATCCAACCTGTTCTTACCAGCTTTTCGGTTACCTACAAATATCCATTTGTCAGGTCTAATATATACAATAAATTTTATTATTTTTTAAAAATAAAATTAAATATAACTGTATTCTCGATATAATTTTTAATTTTACCGTTAAAAAAATATTCTTTCACAAAATCTCAAAACAAAATCAAACATTCTCGTAACTTCTTATGACATTTTTGAATTATAAGCATGATGCAATTAAAAAAAAAAAAAAACTGCTCGTATTATCTTATGTTGAGAATTTGACTGATTCTCCTATCATAATTTTTTGGAAAATAATTTATGCGGAAGAAATGAGAAGTTTTCTTCTATTAAAGACAGTCCAAAACATTATCACAAACTTAATCTAATGGAGCAATTCGAAAAATACTTGATGAGTTTTTTTGTGCAAGAATTTTCGTTACATCACTGAGACAATTTCAGTGGTAACGACGACGGAGTTCCCGTCAATTGATTAAGAAAATTGACTTTAAGATATTAAATATTCGATAATGAGAATTATGCTTGCCGTAACCATCTTACCAAAACAATGTTCTAAAAGAATATATATATATATATATATATATTCACGCATATACATCTAAAGTATATTTTCATTGAAATTGTAACGTCTAAGCATTTTCAGGCAGGATCTGCTTTTTTTTTTTTTTTAACTTTAGTTCTTTGTAACATTAAAGTACTGTACATAATACTGTGGTTTTAAGTTTAGAATTATAATACTGCTAATCAGATAATATCTATGTTATATTTAATTAAAAAAACCTTTTACGCAATCACATTGGTGACTATATTACGGTATATCAACTCGGAACCACTAGTTATATCCTCAATTTTCACATTTAGAAAATGTTTTTTTCACTTTGTATGAAATAGCAAAACACAAGTAATATGGTCAAAACATGATGAAAAAAACTTATGAAGTGTGTGTGTTAATTTATGTTATGACAATTAATATTGAATATTATTCAATATTATTATCACTAAAATTACACTATTATTTATCTATATTATATAAAAAAAAGTTAAAAGCTTTATTATTATCAATATAATTAAATTAATATTCAAATATATAAATCCATATATGTAGGAATAATGTGCCATAATGACTAGTAATTACATAATGCTTTAACACAATTAGGAGCCGAGCGGTATGTGATTCAGCTGTATAAATTTCCTACATAATATGGGAGGTTAAAAGCTTAGTTTGAATAAATTTTTGATATACATATGTATAAATATATATATATATATATAAAATACGATTAGAGAAAATTTATCTAAGATATTTTTCGACACTTGACTAAATGAGATTGGGTAGCCCGGCCCAGACTTGCAGATCCTCAGCTCGGGGTACTAAAATTTCAACTTAAACTCCATCCATAAGGGTTTAGACATTGGGCTACTTGTAAACCGTACCCAATGACCCGAGTGGGCTAGGCATGCTCCTCCCGTCCTCAAAAAATAAATAAATAAATTAAAAAATTCAGCATATAACAAGGTAATTGATATAGGACAGCTAATAAGCCTAGTCCAATAATTTATCGACTCCAACGAGAGTTTTCAGATTCACTTAACATCTGAAGCCCAACTGCATTTTCTGACTAAGTTGGGCTGGATCACTCGACCGCAACCGCCCAATAGTGCGAATATTTCTCAAATCTACTCGACGAAAGGCTTAAAGCCGCCTAGGCCGTTCAGTCATTCCTCTGGCTAACCACCTTGTCTGGTCAATAACTGTCAACTAGAGTGCTCATTCCGGTACCAATTTATATTCTTACCATATTCAATGTTCTGACAAGTAGCGTGCCTCCGCATTAATGGCATGTGCCACCCTAGTATCGTTTTTGCCACCAACTCTGTCAGGGGACGCACCTCTAGAGTACTATTCATCCTGAAAAATAGGAGATGATGCAACTTGAAATAGTATTAGAATTGAAAATGACCAACAACTCCCATGCAAGGATAAGAGCCCTTTATAGTTGATAGGGACATTTTAGACATATCATTCACCTAAAGAAAACTATAAATATCTCATTGTCAGCCACCCTCCAGGTATGCCAAATACACTATACGCTTTTATTTTGCTGTTTAATTATCTCACTTGATCAATACTAATTTGAGTGTCAGAGTGTCTTAGTCGGAGGCATCTCGACTAGTCTGACGTTTGTTATTAGTTGCAGATCTTAGTCCAAGAAGATCACATTGTGGATCATTCGACCTTTCTAGTCGAATTAGCCCAAACACTACCCAATTTATTAAAAACGACTTTCAACCTCATCAGTAACCATTTCATCATCGCATTTAAATAAAAATTATAAAACGTAATATTATGAATGATGATACTAAATTTTGTCCTATACTAAGAGAGATGACATCTGTGAGATGATTTGTTTTTTCTTTTTGAAAAACAAAACCATACTATATATGTTAACAAAATAATAACCAGTAAAATTATATCTCCATATGCATCCATCATCAATAAAAAATAATTTTCAGCCTTCCAAACACAACTTTCACATCTCAAAAATTAAGTAGTCAATTAATCGAGTAATATTATTTTCATATTGATATGCATGAAATTCAAAATTCGAATTCTTTATGTTCATATTGATATGCATGAAATTTAAAATTCGAATTCTTGATGTAAATATGCATGTGTAAATTAATCTTTCACATTCCAAGCTTGATTCTAAATTGGGGGTATTGATAATGGGCTTCTAAGGTGATTGAACATGGTCGTTGTGCTTGTCCATTTGCCATTTGCCATTTGCCTAAAAGAAGTTTGTGTTAGGCCTATAAAATTGGACAGCCAATACCCATGGGAGCAATATTTGCATTTCCATTCACAACAGGAATTCAATTTATTTCTCATTCTTCTTGTCCATCAATTGTTTCTTTCTTGTTGGGTCCATTTGCCAGCAACTATTGCGCAACATGAGCGACAGGAAAACAACATTTAACTGCCATGGTGAATGCGTGGCAATAACACTATCCATAAGGCTTTAGCCTCATCCACAACTTTTTCGATTATGTGCCTAATCAAATAAACTCAAGTGCACGAATCATTGAGAACAAGCACCCGATTTATAAACCACAAATTCATATGCATGTTCAGGTAAATGAGTCTAGTATTTAATCACGCAGACACTTATCCACATACATACTAAAAATTCATTAAAATTCAAATTTAAAATTTCATACCGATAAGGATGTAAATTACTTAGGGGTGTATTGGGTTAAGGTCCAATCCAATTAACCAAATGGCAGGTCAATAGAAGAGCTTGATGAAGTGATAGGGTTATGTCTTGCAACTAATAGCAAATGTCAAGTTTGCCAAGTGGCCCTTGGCTAAAGTACGCCGATGCTCGAGTCAATATAATCGACTAGAAGATAGAGTAGCAGAGTGAGAGTTTTGAGTAATAATGTGCATACCTTGTTGAAGGCTAGCAATGAAGTATTTGTAACCTTCACTGTATAGTTAATATGTCTATGATGCCTTTGTTGCACAAAAAGGGCTAATATCCGTACTTGAGGACCTTTAAGTTTTTTCCAATTTTTATATTGTTCTAGATGGCGACATCTTCAGCTTTCTAGGACAAGGTGGTACATTGGAGGTACACACTAGATAGGTGTGGTAGGGTAGGTGGTACTAGTGGCAACAAGCGCCATTAATACAGAGATATGCTGCTTGTCAAAGTATTCAATGCGGTAGAGGCATTGTTGTGTCCGCTTGACCTCCCTGGTCGAGGTAGATATTTCTGCAAGTAGACTTTGGTTGACAAGGTATGACTCTACTGTATTCGAGTCTCTCTAGCTGAATGTTGAAGACACATCCACAATGGTGATCGACTATAACTTGATTAACAAGGAGAATGCAGTGATTGACCATAACCTGGTTGACAAGGCGAATGCTGATATCCGCTTTGATGGATAGGCCCACTGAGGTCGAAAATTGATTGCTAACATGGCTGGCTCGTGACGGGTTGGGCTATCTTTCAATATATCTTCATCCTAGTCAAGTATTATTGAATTGGGCCCATTGAGCTATCTCATATCACAGACATACAAATGTGAGGACGATAATATTAAATCAATTGGCCACTTGATAGTTTTAGGCATGATGTCAAGCCTAGCACATTTAATCATGACACAAGTACAATGTCAAATGCTTTTTAAACAAACACTTAATATTTATAAAATTAAATAATTATAAAATATAGATTGGAATAAAAATTCAGAACGTAACTTAAAAATTTATTGACAGAAGTTTTTTGAATTTATGTAGCTAGCTAATTTTAAATTAATTTTTAAAATAAAAATCACATTAGAAATTCACCTTTGAGGCCTGAAGAATAATAATTTATGAAATTCTTCTTCCAAACAAGTACCTTCATATGGATGATAAACAATTTTAAATTGACAACATCATTATATTCTGCTATGATTTCCTAGTGAGAGGAGATTAGGTAAAGGCCAAACCTAACTGGAATATTCGCATGATCATTTACTTTGCTTGGTTCCTCTTTTTGGCTCCGTCCTACAAGAATGCCAATCCTAACTACAGCCAAGCTAAGGGCTTTTCTACTGGAAAATGACTTTCATAGAATTCATTGCTTGGAGTTGCATATATATATATATATATATATATATATGTTTCAAGTAATTGCGAAAGCAATGCACAATATTTTCAATATTGCAATTGTTCATTACTGATATACTTCACTAAAATCCTATGAATATGCAAGTAAAAAATTTAATAAAAAGTCTAACACAATTAATCAAAATAACACATTAAACTGATTCAAAATGCACCCCCAACCACATGGGTTCAAGTTCATCAATGACTTGACTAATATAAATACCAATATCTACGTAAAAAAATATATCGAATAACTCATATTTGAACTCGAGCCTATCTTTATATGGATGCATTTCAGAGTTAAAGTCCACCATTCAATGATTTTCGAAGAGGAACTCGGACATCATTCTGTGTAGCATCAATTGTATTAGTAGATACTATGTATTTCAATACTATTTAATTGAACATAATAAAATAAATTATACTTCTATTTAAACTTCAAAAATTCCAAAATTTCTTTATTTTCAATTAAATTTCTTAACCATGTAATCTCAAAAATAACCTTCATCTTTTATTTTATATATGCACGTGTATATATATATATATATATATTATTTTCGAGTAATGGACTATATAACAGGTTAATTTTGGGGCCATATGAAAAAGCAACGTATGACCTTTGGTAAGAGAAGGAGCCATGGCGGAGGAAGCTGTTTTGTCCTTCAAAATCAACTAAAGTTAAGAGTTTAATAGTCTGATTGTGACATTTGGGAGCATATGAATTTGTGGTATGTCCAAATCACAGCCGCAACATATCTGCGGTATTGACTTTTGTCAGAAAGCTTGGTGAACTATATCAACGAGTGAAAGCAACATCTGAGTCTGAGCCAAGACAGAATCTAGTGCGTATATTTCACAAAACATACTTAAGTTTGCAGTTTTTCGTGTGCTCTTTAGCAATATTTGTAGTTAATTTGTGATGTAGAGCTCCCAATTTTCGAGCAATGAAACGTAAATATTTATGTTTCATATAATTGACTTTTAACTGATTTATTAATATCACGCAAGGATTAGATTGTTTTGATAATTATTTTGTATTAATGTAGTCAATTGATGTGCTAGTGCACTTATGAGTCTCCATAATCTATTTTTGGATTCTTGCTTAGTATCAATCATTCGGGTAATTTATTTATTAATATATATATATATATATATATATATATATTTATCAAAGAATTCGATTTATCATGTCATTATGAGAATGTTTAAAAATTATAGTAGAAGAATGAAAATGTTCACCTTAAATAAATAAATTATACAATAGTTAAAATTTGCAGCTCTTTGCGCAAATTTGACCCAATTATTCTCAAATCAATAGCTCAAACGTGACCTAAACACTGACTAATCAATTCTCAATAGATTACCATTCTAGCATCCGAACTAGTTGATAGATGTCATAACGTGTTATGGATGTGATTTATTCCAATAATACATATATGAGATTCAACTCCATACTAATGCAATCTTACTCCCATCGTTCTTTATAATAATTTCCTCTTAACCATGATCACCTCACCAACATCAACCCCAAATCTTTAATTCATACCTTATCTTAAATTTAAACCTCAGATGAGTTGAACTCTTAATTTATTTTGGCCTCACATTAAATAAAATGATATATCAACTAGTTCAATACTATTAGAATTACCCATTTAACTCTAGACCTAGCAATTAAGTACCAACAGATAACCAATAACGAGTAATAATGGATTGGGTAAATTTACCCCCATTTTTTATTGAGTACAAGGTATGAGGCCTGTTACCCATCCACATGGGTAACGAGTAACTTGTGGGTACTCATAAGTTTTTTTTAAATATTTAAAGATAAATTTATATCAAATTTGTAACTTACATGATGCTACTCAAATATTAACTAAATAAACTAAAAAAAAAGACTACAAATTTCAATATTTATAAATATTTATATATACAAATTTCAATATTTATATGTAAATATTTGTATGTATGTTACTCATATATTTATATTTATATGTATGTTACTCATATATATAATATATATAATTTTGCTATAAATATTTATATGTAAATATATATAAAATATATAATTATATATATGGGCTACCCACGGGTACCCACAGGCTTGGCCAAAAAGCGATAGGTAAATTGGGTACGGGTAAAATTACCCACAATTTTTTGGGTAGGAAAAACAAGGCCTATTACCCGTATTTTTTTTGAATACTAATATGAAATAGCCCAATAGGCCTAGTCTAATAAGTTATTGACTCTAGAGAATGCTTCCAGGCCCACTTAGCATCAAAAGCGCAACTATGCTTCCAAACCTAGTTAGGCCAAGTTACTTGACCACAACTGCCAGGTCAAGCAGATAGTTTTCGACCCTACCCGATGGGAAGCTTTAAGTCACCTAGTTCATTCATCTATTCCTCTAGTCGATTAGTCCCTATGGTCGATCACTGTCGACTAGAGAGCTCACTCTGGCGTTGAATTATATTCTTGCCGCATTCAATGCTGTGACAGTCAAACGTGCCTCTGCATTAATAGTGCATGACACCCCAGTACCGCCTCTACCACCAACTCTGTCGGGAGGCGTGCCCGCAGAATACTATTTATCTTGAAAAGCAGGAGATGAAGCCACCTAAAATAATACAGGATTGAGAAAATGACTTACAACTCTTAAGTAAGGACAAGAGCCCTTTACACTTGATAGTGACATCTTAGACATATCACCCATCTAGAGAAGATTATAAATACCCTATTGTCAACTCCCTTTTAGGTATGCCATTTTTACTACACACTTTTACTCTGCTACTCGATTATCTCATTCGATCAATACTAACTTGAGTGTCGAAGTGCCTTAGTCGAGAGCATCTTGGTTAGTCTGACTTTTGCTATTGGTTGTAGATCTCAGCCCAACAAGATATCACTATTGGAACATTCGACCTCCTTAGTTGAATTAGCCCAAACACAACCTAATTCACTAAAACACCTTTCAACCTCATCATTTTGGCACCGTCTATGGGAAACTTGAGATTGCAATGGAAAAAATGGTAAACACCAAGAGCGCCGCATTAGAGAGGGAGAAAAATAGGAAGACAACATCTTCTCTTTCCCCTCAACCTCAACAAGGATCACATGCTCCAAGCCCTAGTGCCCCACCAAAGCAAGTTGTTACCCTCACCATGCCTCAGTTAATGCAGCTTATAAGTGAATAGATCTCTGCCCAGATCTTTGCTCAGCTTTCTGCAACATTGAACAGGCACACAACTGTGCCAGTTTTAGCTGGCTGTGCAACTTCGCAGCCCTTACCGCTAGAAGAAAGGCCCCTTGGGACAGTCGCGGCCACCCAAAATCTACTCCCTCACTAGCCAGACAAGAAACAAGCCCCAAGCATCTTCATGGAGAAAGTGGGCGACCAAAGCTAAGGAAAGAGATTGCTGACTCTATTGACCATTATGTTTGACCTAATCGAGCCTTACAGTACAATAAGGATGAACGTCAAGACTAGACCAGTGCGAGGAAATGGGTGAATTAGCGGATCACCCAGCCTGACATATTCAAGCCCTATAGCATGATAGGGCTGAGTGCTTGAGGCTTCAGCTCAATTATAATATGACCCAAGTTGATCGGGAGAAGTGGAAAAAGTTTTCTACTAAGTGTAGCAGCTGAATAAACACCTTGATGAGATCTCAAGGAGAAACAATGAAAGGGTGCCCAACCTAGAGGGCCCTTAAAGGTCTTGTTGAGAGAGAGGATCATCATTTATTCAAGAGATTATTGATGAGCGCATTACCATCGACACCAAGGTCCTAATCAAACTCCTACAGTACGATGGCTCAATTGATCCCAATGAGCACCTGATACAGTTTGAACATATGATGCAATTGTATGGGCATAATGAATATATTCACGCAAAGATGCTAGTGACCGTCTTTCAGGGTATAACGCTCGATTGGTTTGTTAAGCTAAAACCCCCATTAATATACTTCTATGACCAATTTTGTGATAAGTTCTTGCACCAGTTCGCTAGTCGATGAAAGGTAAAGCTCCCCTACACCCATCTCCACACCATCAAGTAGAACGAGGGGGAGTTTCTCTGTGACTTTTTTATAATGTTCAACATAGAGGTGCTGAAGATCGATAATCCCATGATCAAGTTCTTGATTGATGTATTGTTCTTGGGGCTTCGACATAAAAAATGCGCTAATACTTTGGTATGAGAGCACCCATGGTCGATGGAAGAATTACTCGGCATGATGGAGAGATACATAACCTAGGAGGAGATGAATAGGCTAAATTTCAAAAACCCTGAGGTTGAGAAAAAAAATAAGAAAAAAGATGATCAGAAGCAGAAGGAGAGATGACGATCTCCAATAAAACACTTCCATGACTATACTCCACTTAACATCCTGAGGAGAGAGGTCCTGTTTGCAATCTAGCATAACAACCTCCTCAAGAAATCAAGGAAGCTAACGGAGACTAAAGCAATGAAAAAATTAAAAAAATATTGCCACTTTCATAAATAAAGAGGTTATGACACAAATAATTGCTTCAATCTCTAGAATGAAATTGAGAGGCTCATCAGGTAGGACCATCTCAAAAAATATGTGGTCAGCGATGCACAAACTAAAAGGGATAAAATTGACCAGACTTCCCATAGAGAAAGGTCGATTAGCCCGAGGAGGAAAGATAAAGGAAAACAAACCTGTCCAAGATAACCGCCCTCCTATTCGAGAAGTGATTAACATAATTGCGGAGGATCCCACTAGGGGGCTCAAAGTTAGCAAGGAGACAAATGCAGAGGAGGATAGAGTCGACCAAATCCTCCCTGATCAAAATAACATTCCATTTGTCCATTAGTGCATAGCCCATCTCATTCACTAATGACGACTTGTCCTACCTCGAAGTGAAAAACATCAACCATAAAACTGATTGTCTCATGGTAGTCTCGATTGAGATTGCCAATCTTGAAGTAAGGAAGGTTTTGATTAATAATAATTGCTCTGCCAACATCATCTTCCTCTCAATGCTAAAAAGAATGAACCTAGGCCAGCTGAAATTCAAGCTTCTACGCACCCCTCTAATTAGGTTTGAGGGGTCAAAAATTATTCCAGAGGGTTCCATCAACCTCTCTACATCATTTTGGGAAGCGCCCTGAAGAAGGACACTGATGATAAACTATCTGGTTGTCGATGCCCTTTTTGCTTATAATGAGATAATTAGTCGACCAGCCCTCAATAATTTTCACGCCATTGTATTAACCTATTACATGAAAATTAAATTTTTGATCTCAGCAGGCATGGATGAGCTGCTATGTAACATCAAGAAAGTCTAGCAGTGTTATACCATTTTAGTTGAGTCGAGCAAGCAGAAAACTCGACCACAAATGGAGACCTCGGGGGATGCCCTAATAGTGGAACCTGAGGAGCGCCAAGCAAACAAGAAGAGAAAGTTGGAAGACACTATAGTGGAGCCCGTCAAGGAGTTCAGGATGGTCGAGTTGGAATTTGGGAACCCCAACAAGACTACCAGGATTAGAACAAATATGGGTCCCCACATGGAATATCTCATGGTCAATTTTTTGTGGAGAAATATCAATATCTTTGCTTGAAAGGCATCCGACATCCAATGAATTGACCCTAGTATGATTATTCATTACCTCAATGTCGACCCCTCATACAAACCGGTCAAGCAGAAGACGAGAACCTTCAATATCGAGAGAACCTAGATCATCAAGGAGAAAGTCAGAAAACTCTTAGATGTAGGCTATATTACAGCAATTCAATATCCATCTTGGCTTTGTAATGTTGTACTTGTCCCTAAGAATGAGGGACAATGACGTATGTGTAATGATTTCACCAATATGAATAAAGCTTGTTCTAAGGATCCTTACCCCATGTCTTGAATAGATTTGCTAGGAGATTCCACGGCTGATTGTGAATTGTTGAGTATGATAGATGCATTTGAAGGGTATCGCTAGATATTCATGGCCTCTAAAGACAGGGACAAAACCTCTTTTGTAGTCCTCAATGGAGTTTACTGCTTTTTGATCATGCCTTGTGGACTAAAAAATATTGGAGCAACCTGGCAAAGATTGGTCAACTTTATGTTCAAGAATAAGATAGGTAAGTCAATGGAGGTTTATGTCGATGACATGATTGCCAAGATAGAGAAGGCCAAGGACCACTTACTCGACCTCAATCACGCTTTTACCATATTGCGAGCGTTTGGTTTGAAGTTAAATCCAAACAAGTGTACATTCGGGGTTCAAGGAGGTAAATTCTTAGGTTATATGGTCAATCAACTGGACATTGAGGTCAATCCATAGAAAATTCAGGCTGTATTAGACATTGATCCACCTCGAACAGTTAGAGACGTACAATGGTTGGTTAGGAGGATTATTACCTTTTGGATATTTACCACCCTTATGGCCGACAAGGGCATTACCTTTCTTCAAGATTCTCAAAAATTGGCAAGAAGATGGGTTTTCGGTAGAATGAACAGTGTAATAAGGCTTTAGTTGAATTAAATTAGTACTTGTCCTCACCCTGTATGCTCACGAAGCCTGACTCAAAAAGGTACTTCACATATACTTGGCTATCTCGAAAGCGTCGGTCAGCTCAGCTAAGTTTGGTTTTGACTAGGGATATAAGTCATCGACCACTTTACTATTACAGTAAAGTGCTTCAAGTTCCAAAACATAACTACTTGGAGATTGAGAAGTTTACCCTGGCATTAGTCACCACAGCTCAAAAGCTGTATCCATAATTCTAGTCTTATACCATGATTGTATTGACAAACCATCTGTTGAAGCAAGTGCTCTCAAAGCCAGACACGTCAGAGACGTTAACAAAATGGGCTATTGAGTTGGGAGAATTTAATATCACCTTTCAACCTAAAATAACCATCAAGCGTAGGTCTTAGTCGAATTTATCACCGAGCGAGTCAATCTCTCCAAAAAAAGCAGCGAAACTCTTCTTGCTTGGACTTTACATGTCGACGGATCATCGACTATGTCAAGAGGGGGAGCAATAGTAGCTCTCTATTCCCTATCAGTAGAGGAGTATGATTTTGCGATCAAACTTGTATATGCAGTCACCAATAATGAGGCTGAGATAATGCTCTTATTGCTGAGATGAGAATGGCACTCGATCGAGGAGTTGAACACCTAACTATGATCAGAGATTCCTAGTTGGTAGCAGAATAGGTAGAAGGAAATTTTGAGGCCAAAAACTCGATAATGTGCCGGTACTTGCCAGAGGTCAGAAAACTACAGTAGTCATTTGAAAAATTCACTCTCAACTAAGTACGTCGATTTAAGAATGAGCATGCGGATGCCCTGTCTAAATTCACTAGCTTGACTAAAGGCACAAGAGACAGAACAATAACTTTTTTGGTCACCGACAGACCATTGATCGGCCGTTTCGAGGAAAATTTGGTGGGAAACATCGAGAAGATAGTTTCTTCATGGCAAGGTCTAATAAAACTCTACTTGAGTCATAACATGATCCTTGAAGATAAAAATGAGGCTCGTCGGCTTCAAGGACAAGTTGCCAAGTTTACACTCGATGAACATCGCTAGCTCCATAAGAGGTCAATCTCTGGACCGCCCCTAAGGTACTTGAGCTTCGACAGGCTCATGAGGTCTTACAAGATATCTATGTGGGCATGTGCAGGAACCATTCAGGGGAAAGATCCCTTGCTCATAAAATCATCAAGTATGGATATTTTTTGCCCATCCTACCAAAAGATACTGTTGACTTTGCTTGAAAGTGTTCGTCATGCCAAGTCCACTCGAACCTCCCACATCAACTTGATTAGAAACATTTCAAAAAGAAAGCTCAACCTAGAGATAATTGATGAGTGGAGACAAGAAGCCTATAACATCACGCAATGCTATATATCAAAGATGGTAGAAAATTATAATAAAGGGGTCAAGCCGTGCCATTTTAAGGTTGGAGATCTCATTCTTAAGAAGGTGAAAATATCCAAGAATGTTAGCAAACTTGACCCAAAGTGGGAAAGATCCTATATTATCGTGAAGGTAGTAAAGCACAACACTTATCGACTTGCTAATGTCGATGGGGATGAGCTCCCTCGCCCATGGAATACCATCAACTTGAAGAAATTCCTTATATAAGAACGCATTGTAATCATCTTTGTATTCTGTGATATAAATAAAGTTTAGCAACACTATTATCATTCACTTGTATTGTGATAGCCGCATCTGTCTCACATAGCTTAAAGTTTCAAGTCGACCCCATAGTCGATCCAAAAAGTAGTTTTAATCTGAAGAACTAAGGCTTCTAAGCCAAAGTTTAAAGTTGACCTTGTAGTTGACCCAAAAGTAGCTTCCAGCTGCTTAATCAAGTTTAAAATTGACCCAAAAGCAACTTCAAACTGCCCAACCAAGTTTCAAGTCGACCTTATAGTCAGCCCAAAAATAGCTTCAAGCTATCAAACTAAGTTTCAAATTGACTCCATAGTTGACCAAAGAACGGCTTCACGTAGATAGTTCAAGGCTTTTCAACCCAAGCTATGTGAACGACAGTAGGAATTTTAGCTTTAGCTAGACCTAACCCCCTTCACTTGACCTACCTGAGTATTCTTCTGTATATCTTGGTCAGTCTCAAGCATTGCTAATGCCAGAGGAAGAACTACTTGCACTGGCTGCGAAGGCCCCGCTAAGTTACCCATAAAGTTAGTTGAGTGCAACATGTACTAAGCAACATCGACTTGCCCATCCTTGATTTGGAAGGCAAAGTCATCAGCAAAGGTGAATTCCCTTACCAAATTAGTAAGCCTACTCTCGACCTTAGCTTGCTTATGCTGAGCGGTGGTTATGAGCTCGATCGGAGTGTTCGATGCAGTATCCCTTTTCGTGCCTCTCTTGACCACAGCTTTCTCGAACTCAAGGTAATGCTGCAGCTTCTTATCTAGAATCAAGCTTTTCTGTCTTTATCCTCAGTCTAGAAGACATAGCTCAGGTGTTTAAGTTGCTTGATTGGTTTCTCAAATGCACTGCACGCATCATCGATCTAGAAAACCATGCTCATGTCTTGGAAATCTGAGTTGAGCATAAACTGCTCTACTACCTCTCTTTACATCAAAAGGAGTTGTCGAGAGAATACTGCTCGGGCCTCCTCAAGCACAGCAGTATGGCCAACTGATCGACCAGAAGCGTAGCTCACTTAAAGATCTAGCTGAGCATTCTTTAGTATTAAATATATTCAGCTCTTCTCTTCCACGACCTTGACTAGCTATTGGTCTTTTATGTCAAGCTATTCCAAGAGGTCAGCCACTTATTTGGTTAGCTGGTTGACCCGAACTTGGGAAGATTCAAGCTGAACCTTTAGAGTCTTCAGACTCCCTCCTTCCTATAGTTCTTCACAGTTAGCTAGAGCTAACTTTGATCTGCGGTAAAAATGGTACCTAAGCTGGCTCACCTGAAATAAAAGATTATCATTAAACAGTGTAATCACTTGAAGATAGCATTCGATGAGAAAATAGTCGATCTCACATTTACCATGTTGTAGTGGTAGGCTAGAGTCTTAAGTGCCCCGATTTGGCGTAGGTCTATTAATTTTCATTGATCATCGATAAAAAGCTTGGCTACCATATATCTAAGTGCACTAGCACCTATCATCCTCGATGATATGATTGAGCTCGAATTTATCATCTCCATGGCTGGGTTAATTTTGAACCAGGGCGATAGTAGCCTAGATATCTGAAATAAGACCCTATTGCTCCGTATGCCAACAAGTCATAACCTGTGGTAGTCTTTTGTTTGCCCTTATCGCTTGCCGTCCTCTTGGGCGTTGAGCCTCCTTGCTTGGCCATCTATCTCTTGCCCAACCTACAAGGCTACTGCAAACCTCTTTAGCTGGTTGAGTGGGCTAGGGAGCCTATTCGATTTGTTGGTCGGTTGGGGCGGCGATTAAATATGTTATCCCAATTGTAGAACTTCTATCTCATTAAGCAGTTGCCCAACGGCGCTCATCATTCCTTTTAGGCCTTTGCCAAAGCTTCTTATCTACTGTGGTCCATGATCTCTTCTCAATCTGCCAATAAAGGACAATACAAAGAGCAATTAGAATTGAGCAGAAAGATATGAAAATACAAAGTTATCTCAATCGATAAGAATTTCTACCTAACTGGTCGCCTGCGGGCAAGTTCAGCTCAGTCAGCGTTAAGTTAGCTAGCACTAAACATCTCTTCTTAGTCAGAACCTAGGCCTCAATCTGGCTAAACTCGATTAGGTCTTGAATGAAAATGTTGGGCCAGCTCAAAGTTTGGTTCCTCAATATCTTGATGTGTCCTCTCCACCAACCCCTTAAAATATTAAACTCACAGGGCCCTTGAACATACAAATAATATTTTTTTCACTCTTGGACATATGATGAGGAGGGGATTGCTAAGAATTTTTGATGTAGGTGTGCCGTTAGGTAGTAAAACCCAAACTCTTTGGTGCTACCCAACTTTTGAGACATGGGCAGGTGGAACAGGTTTGAAAAATTAGCAAGGAAAGCCAACTGGCCAAACAAGTGCATTTGCACAGCAAAATTATATATAGTAGCAAAGCAGTTGGGCAGGAGTTACATTATGTAAACTTCTAGGCCCCCTAGGAGGTCGGCTATGGTAGGCATTAGCGGGAACCTAAATCCGCATCTAAACCTCTCCTCAAACAACATAATATATCCCCTCAGAGGTCGATGTATCTTACCCCGTGGCCCAAGCACCAAAAGTTCAAACTCTTCAGAAACATGGTAAAGTTCTCTAATACGAACTAAATCAGCAGGAGTAATTTTGGACACTATCTAGCTATACTGGTCAGGTATAGATAATCAACCATGTGGTGCTGGCACTTCACTTGGGCTAGCCTTACCCCCAGAGACAGCCCTCTCATCACTCGAGCTGTGGGAGGTCGAGCTATCGCTCAACGAGTTGTTATATGTGTTCTCATCTCCAACCTCCCTGTGGAAGTGTGCACTATGGCCCTAGTGTCCTCACTATCTGATGAACTTGACATGCTAAAAACACAAATGAAGAAAAATAAAAACTAGCAGAAGAACTTATAGGATTTTGTTGGAAAGCTCTAAAACGCAAAGACGAATTAAGGGCTTTGAAGGCAAGAATTGACCAGATTGAATTTAATAAAAGTGTAAAATGAATATTTTTACTACGCCTATTTATAGGCATTCGAACGCAGGAACCCAAACGACAAAAATAATTACACGATCATCCTTTGGCGCTTTGTATATCTCAACATAACTGATGCATTAAATGCACTAAACCTTGTTCGAATATTCAAATATCCTGATCGAGAATTCAAAAATCCTAATTGATAGTTCAAAAACCTCGATTGAAGGTGCGTAACCGTCAATCAATTGTCTACTTCCTATTTTTTCTTGTCAATAAGCTAGATTAGAACCGCGAGTGGGGGGGGAGACTCATGATATAGAATAGCCCAATGAGTTATTGACTTTAGAGAATGCTTCCAAGCCCACTTAGCATCTGAAGCCCAACTACGCTTTCAGACCTAGTTGGGTTGAGTCACTCGACCACAACTGTTAGGTCAGTGGATAGTTCTCAACCCTACCCGACAGAAAGCTTCAAGTTGCCTAGTTCATTCATCTATTCCTCTGGTCGACTAGTCCCTATGGTTGATCATTGTCGACTAGAGAGCTCACTTCGGCGCTGAATCATATCCTTACTGTATTCAATGCTCTAAAAGTTAACATACCTCCGTATTAATGGCGTATGTCACCCTAGTACCGCCTCTACCACCAACTCTATTAGGAGACGCACCCCTAGAGTACTATTCACCCAGGAAAGGAAGAAATGATGCCACCTAGAATAGTACATAATTGAGAAATAACCTACAACTCTATGGTAAGGACAAGAGCTCTTTACACTAGATAGGGGCATCTTAAACATATTACCCACTTGGAGAAGGCTATAAATACCCTATTGCCAACCACCCTCCATGTATGCTATTTTTATTATACGTTCTTACTCTGTTACTCGATTATCTCATTCTACCAATACTAACTTGAGCGTTAGAGTGCCTTAGTCGGGGACACCTCGGCTCGTCTGACGTTTGCTATTGGTTGCAAATCTCAACCCAACAAGATATTACTGTTAGATCGTTCGACCTCCCTAGTCGAATTAACCCAAACACAACCCAATTAACTAAAACAACTTTCAACCTCATCAGGTACCCACGGGTATGGGTTGAATTTTGCCAGGTTTATTTAACTCTACCACCAGCTTACAAGTACTCTAGCTTTATTTATTTAAGACTTGATTGAAAATGAGCAAATTAAAAGGGTGCTTGGCTAAGTTTATTTAAAATAACTTATAAGTTTCTATATCTCATAAGATATTTTTGGAACTTATAAGACGTTGATCTTATTTTTAAAATTAATTGTTGAAGCGTTTGAATAAAATAAAATTTTCGAACGTATACGATATTAGTAATGATAATATTATAATTAAAATAGTTAAAAATAAATGAGCTTATTAAGATCTTAGAAATAAATTAAAGTGTCCTTACTTTTTTTAAAAGAGTTTATAAGATGTTAATATTTTATTTTGGAATCTTATAAATTCTTTTTTAAAATAAATTACCAAATACTTTTTATGATCTTATAAGCTCTTAAATATTTTATAATATATTTTAGTGAGTTTACGAACTCACCCAAACACCCTCTAAATATGATAACTTTAGGCAATCCCAACAAAATTGACAATTCCAACCAAAAATCGATTTCTCACTTGTTTTTTAACCTTTTGATATTAGAACTAAACTAAGATCATTAATCATATATACCATAACAATACCTGTCAAATGCAACGTTAGAGGCCGAGTTTTCGCCAACATTGATGATATCTATGTCTTATAGGCGCCGTTTAACATCCTCAATCGCTGCCACCAATTACGAAGCCTTTTGTGCTGTAAGATCATCGCATTTTATTTGAGGTAAAAAATAATGCTACTCGATGTAGAAACAAGCATATGCCTGAATTAAATTCCATGTGCCCGCCCTAATTCTAACCCAAGAATTCTCATTGTTCGCCAAACGGCGCCATAAAAGCAGCAAAAATCCATGTAGGTTGACACGTGTCAAATATCCGGGAGCACAAAGGGATACTCTCCCTCGTTCGCTCCGAGATTTGGCCGCATTGTAGTTTTGTCCCCGCGCTGTAGCAAACAATAGTCCTCCCTATTTGACGCCGGCGGTGCATCAGTTCAAAAACGCACACTCCCCCTCACCCCACCCTCTCTGTTTCTCTCTTTTTCTTCAGCCCACTTTTCAACTTCATCCTCAGAATATAATTGTTGTAATTGCCAAATTCTGCATCTCTTCCATTTTCTCTTGCTCGGTTGTTTGGATCACGAGAGTGAAATGTTGCCTCGGAAGTCGAATGGTAGCAGCTGTTGTTCGGGAAACGGTGAGTTTGATTTGTTCTAATTTTTTTGTTTTCACCTTTTTCACTCGCTGCATTGTTGTAGCTCGGCTGTAAGTTTCGGATTTTTCGTGATATTTTGCTCTCTTATGTCGCTGAGAAGATGCTAGTTCAGAATAAGATTGAAATTAAGCCCTAGTAATGACTGGGTTAGATGCTCTGTTTATTTAGTCAGTTGAAATTATGATAGTAATACTCAAGCATAAAGTAGGAAATTTCATCCTGAAGTTGTGGTAAGCTGGGTTTTCTAGCCTATTTTTCTTGAATTCGTGGATGCTTCTGGAGTTCTGTTTTTCGATCAAGACAATAGGAAACGTTTTACAAACTTTTGTTGTGTTTCTTTTCTTTTCCTTTTTTTTCCTTGCCTGAACTGGACTATTGTCTCCTTCAGTAACTTTTAATATTTTTTTTTTCACAACAGTTTGGAATATATCATATATGTATGAGTTTTGTTGTTGAACTGAAGGATATAACATGAAAGTTGTTCTGGTTCTGTAATCTATAGTTCAAGTGGTTATTAAATGAAAGGTTGAATTCAGAATTTTTTATATCTTGTGAAGTTTTTAAATAATATATGTAACGCTGTTAATCCACTAATTGCAAGTTCTTAATTGTTAGTCATGCTTATCTAGTTTCTGTGTTTTCAAACTCCTCATGTATAATTTTTATATAATTGAATTTTGATTCAGGAGTTGTGAAGTTGATTTAGGTCCTTGCTTAGCTAGGCAGGATTTCAAACATCAGGAGGGATGGTTGGGGAGGCTCTGACAGACACGTTGTTTGGTAGCATATGGAAGAGTTCTCGAAAGGGCACACCGTGGGAGCCTGAGAGACCAGTGCTTGGAATTTTGGCATTTGAAGTCTCGAGGTTGATGTCAAAGGTGGTTAATATATGGCGGTGTCTCACTGATAGGCAGATTGTTAGATTGAGAGAAGAGATTGCAAATTCGGTGGGCATCCAGAGGCTTGTTTCTGAAGATGAAAACTATCTTATGGATCTTGCCTTTGCCGAGATAATTGACAATTTGGTAAGCGTGGCAAAATCAGTGGCCATTCTTGGGAAGAAGTGTGCAGACCCCACATACCACAATCTTGAAAGTGTGTCTGATGACCCAGGTGAGATTGATCCCAAATGGTATGGGTGGCAATATAGGCTGAAGAAGATGGAGAAGAAAGTCAAGAAAATGGAGAAGTTTGTGGCAGCAACTGAACAGCTGTATTCAGAGCTCGAAGTGTTGTCAGAGCTTGAGCAGAGTCTAAGGCGGATGCACGCTGGTGCCAACTTAGGTAAGGTGAAGTTGCTTGAATTTCAGCAGAAGGTTTTCTGGCAACGCCAGGAAGTGAAGAATCTCCGGGAGATGTCTCCTTGGGTCAGAACATACAACTATATCGTCCGACTTCTTCTCAGATCTCTATTTACAATTATTGAAAGGATCAAGTATGTTCATGGGGTTTACCAGATTGAAAATGTTGAGGAAAGTAATGATTATGACCACATTCATGGTGATTACCTTAATCACACCAATGCCATGTCTTCTCTCCCGCAAACCTCAGTTTATTCCTCAGAAAACAATGCATTTAGAGTTGCTGTGCCGAGGTCATATTCACATTTGGGCTTGGGAAGTGACAAAAGTAAATCAAAGAATGGGAAATCTAATGATCGTTCTCCAACATCTATCCTTTGTGGAAAACGACAGATGATAGGCAGACGACTTGTCTCTGTTGGCTTGGCAGGATGCGTTACTGGCGGAATTGACTCGCCTTTTGTAGAGACCTGCCCACCATCATGTGGTAGCTCATTCAGGTCAAATGGCGCTTCGCTAAAAGATACAGATGAAATGAAAGATATATGCACTACCCCGATTATATCCAGCAGTACAAGTCCTACAAGAGTACCTTTCTTTAATTCTAAGCGTCGTTTGTTGGATGCTGCTCCGTCTACTCTTGGTTATGCTGCTCTGGCTCTCCACTATGCAAATGTCATCATATTGATTGAGAAGCTAGCTTCATCTCCTCACTTGATCAGCCTTGAAGCAAGAGATGATATTTATGATATGTTGCCTTCAAATATCAGAAGCTGTCTGAGGGCAAAATTAAAGACATTTTCCAGAACATTGGTTTCATCGGTCTACAATGCTGCCTTTGCAACCGAGTGGAGCACAGCACTTGCAAGGATATTGGAATGGCTGTCTCCACTTGCTCACAACATGGTCAGATGGCAATCTGAGCGAAATTTCGAGAGGCAGAGGTTTATTTGCGGGTCTAATGTGCTTCTTGTCCAGACCCTTTACTTTGCAGATCAAGCAGAGACTGAAGCAGCAATTGTAGAACTTCTGATGGGCCTAAATTACCTCTTTAGATTTGGCCGAGCAATTAGAGAGAAATCGTTGGGCAGTAGGGCGTATGATGGTTATTTACTTCCCAGGAATATAACATTTGCTACAACATGATTGATCATACTTCACAAGAGATCTCTCGTTTGGAAGGCAGACTTGTTTCTCAAAGGCGTCCTTCCAGAAATTAAAGGTATTAATTCTCTTAATGATGGTTTATATAATGAAAGAACTAAAATCTTGTATCGATATGCTTTCTCTATGTTCTTTAAGATGCAGAATTTAAACCACTGCTACATTTGGACTCTGTTGAAACAGGATGTCTTCCAAGTAGTATTAGACTTCTTATGGTTTTCTACAACAGTTATTCTTTAACATAGATTATTAAAATGTTAATATTATTTTAGCCAAGGTATAAGAAATGTTTTCGGAAAAAAGAATGAGAAACTGGTGGATGCTAATATGAAACAACCTGTAGTCACAGTATTGCCCTTCTGTGGATTACTAGAAAATGGAAATGTGTTTTAATAAGTTGGGTAGACTTTCTATTCACATTGTAGTCACTGGAAACCCCACAAAAGCACATATATAGGTAGAAGAAGTCGTGACCTTTTACTTTTGGAAAGCTGAATTCAAATTGAATTTGAGCAATTAGTTAAAGGATATAGTTCTCTATGAAATCATTGAGCAATATAAACAATTATATAAACTAGCGGCCGGCTGGTGTACAGTGGAGGTGAATCTAATAATTGGAGTATGATTTACTCGCGTGTGTATATATATGGTAAATGTATAAAAATATTTGTCGATCATAAAAAAGTAATAAAATAATATAGACGTGAGATAATATAAGAAGTTGGAAAGATAGTAAAAATTACAGAGTTATAAAAATATTTACGAGACCATAAAGTTATAGTATGTGAAATAATGAAGTTATAATTAAATGATAGTTATTATATATAATTACTAGAATTAAAAGATAATAATAAAAGTCAGTGCAATATAGAAGATTATTTAAAAATAAATTAAAAAGCCAACATATGTTTATTAATAATATACATACAACAGATATATAATGCGCATAATATCATTCCCTTGGAGTGGGAATTACTTTCAAAGGCACCCGCTTGCGCATTGTAAAACCCACCCTTTCCCTCATGTCCAATGCTTCTGGGTCGACGCCACCTCCAAGCTTCCAATCGAAAGTCTGTAGCAAACTGGCTAGAGTCAAACCCACCATTCTGTGACCCAAGGTCATGCCCAAGCAGCTTCGTCGACCCGAACCAAATGGAATCATCTGAAAGTGCTGGCCCTTGTAATCAACATCAGAGTCCAAAAACCTCTCTGGTTTGAACGACAGTGGGTCGGGCCATGCAGCCGGATCCCTATGTATTGCCCATGCATTCACAATTATCTGTGTGTTCTTAGGCACGGTGTAGCCCATAAATTCTGTGTCTTCCATCGAGTTCCTTGGGAGTAGCATTGGAAGGGCGGGGTACAATCGTTGTATCTCCTTCAGGGTTGCTTGCAAATAGGGCATGTTGCTCAAGTCATTTTCTTCCACCATTCGGGTACACCCGACAACCCGGACGATTTCATCTTGGATCTTCTTCATTGAGTTTGGATGGCGCAGCAATGCACTCATTCCCCATTCGACGGTGGTGCTTGTAGTCTCAGTTCCTCCAAAAAACATTTCCTGAATCCAATTCAAAGATCTTCTAAGTGATTATTTAAATCTTTTTAGGTGATTTAATAAATCATGATATTCATATCAGACCCAGTTGAATCATGCGACAAAAGTAACCATACTTTTGGGATTTTGGAACCATGAAAGACACGACATAACTATACACTTTGTTTCTCATGTGAGTCATTGATTGACCAGCGGCAAGATCTCCTAATCCTAAAATTCCTATAATAATGTATTCTATTACTTATCAACTTTGAACTACTTTCTAATTGCCCATCACACTACTAGTTGACTAACTAAACATCTTATATAGTACAAACTTGAAAATATTCAATATGGTAAAACCCAAAATAGAATAATTATAGTAATGTCTTTAGTACGACCTTGATCAATGTTATCTATTTGATGTCCAAAGACGTATATGAGCATTTAATTTAGGAGAAAAATATACGTGACGTTTCTTAGCAAGAAAAATATGAAATTACCAGGAGGACAATCGTGATATTCTTCACTGAGAGCTGCCTCTCATGTCCCTCTGCATAATCTCCATCATCTTCATCGTCCAGCAGCGCGTCCAGGAAGTCATTTCTTCTCTCTTCTTTCCCCGATTTCCTCTCCTCAATCCTCTCCTTCACAATCTCAGAAGCAAATCCTATCAACTTCCCCAAGTACTTCTCGGTGTTCCTCTTGATGCCTTGTGGGTCTAACCTTTTCAAAAACGGCAAAAAATCGGCAAAATTAGGCTTCCCACTCCACTGCACGAACAAGATTAACATATCAAAGAATTCGCTGGCTTTATCCAACTTCGTCTCCATGACTTCCCTGGACAACATAAGATTTCCGACCGTGTTAAAAGCCGTAACAAAAAGGAACCAGTCCAGTTGAATCTCTCTGGTTCCTCCATTCTTCTTCGATTCCTCCACGCTCTGCTTGATCCACTCGATCATCTCGCCGATGCATCTTTGTCTTACAGACATTGAAGCGTTGACCCTTTTGTGGACAAGGAATTCCATCGTGCAAATACGGCGCACTCTCCGCCAGTACTCGCCGTAGGCTCCAATGGCGACGGATCCCTGGTTGTAACCCAGAGCTGTAAGAGAATCGGGAACTTTCCTGTCAGCAAAATGGAGATCGCATTTCTTGAAAAGTTCAGCCGCAGCTTCTGCTGATTGGATCACCATTGCGTTTATTGATCCGAGTTTTAGCCCCAGAACTGGGCCGTATTTGGCTTGAAGCTGGTAAAATGTCTGGTGCGGTACTTCACCAAGATCGAACATATTGCCCACCAAAGGCCACCCCGGAGGGCCCGGCGGCAGGCGTACTTTGGAAACACCATTCTTGAATTTGGACAAGAATTTAATGGAAAGGGTTAATGCGCATAGGCCAAGCAACCAGGGAAATAAACTGAAACTCCAATTAGACATATTTTTCACTGAATTTGGGGCCTATATAGTTTAGATTACTTGCTATAAGCAAGTGTGGGTGTTTTAGGCGTGTATATATATAGGCTATAGCAGTTCTAATACTTTGTTTGTCATTGTCTGTAAATGAAATGAAAAGGATGATCCGACATAATAGGGGTTTATCTACTTATTACTATATGAATTGAAAATCAATAGATGTAAGCATTTGTGGAGCAAACGAGTCTAGCAAATTCACGACCCTCACGAGTTAAGTTCGAACTAATTTGAATCGAGTTTGAAATTTTTTATTAAATCAAATTTGATTTATATTTCGAGCCGATTTCAAGTTATTTATATTTACGCTCGAATTGATATATAACTTAATATTATATTTTAATTTATTAATAAATATATACTAGATTACTTTTATTTTATGCCATAGTTGTTTAAAACTCAAAAATTCAAATTTAATTGAGTCAAGTTTAAGCTCAAAAAGTTAAGCTTATAAAACTCGAGGTTGAGTCTGATATATATATTTCCATTTTGGATCCTCTATTCCACCATGTGTTTTATCTTTTATTCCAATATGATGTATAAATATTAAGTATATTTAATTTTCAATTAATTATATTTATAAAAAAATATTTAATACACATATTATATGTTCGTACAATGACATAGAAGGTAAAATAATAGTAAAATAGAAGATCTAAATCGATATATTTTGAGATCGAATTTAACATTTTTTGCCAACTCAATTCAATTGCACAAAGTAGTTGAGTTTTGCAATAGAAAATTATTGTTTTATAGAATATACCATCTTTAAGCAAGTTTGAAGAGTACCACACCTGCTACCAATAGTCAAGCCACTAACCTGCCACGCGAAAGTTTACTTATGACAAATTTATTAATTTGTCTTTTTATTTTATTTATTTTTTATGACATTAAACTACAATTATTTTTGAGGCGGATCATACATAGGTACTTAGTTCGTCAAAAACTAATGATAACAGCTGGATGCGAGGTTTTTTTTATTCCTTTTCCTTTTCCTCTTTGATCGAGGAGGAATATAAATTATATTTCTTACCACAACTTGCTAGCCTGGAATGGTACGCCAATGATATGAAAAAATCTTAAATTAATTTGGTTCAACTCCAATAATTGCAGAGAACGACCTCTGCAAAACGATCCAAAATTCAGGCAGTGTGTCTGGTACATTCTGAAGCAATTTTTTCAAAATAAAATTAAATATTATTTTAAAATTTATCTCTTTCTTCCGAATATATTTCTAAAAATTTTAACCATTTCAACTCCTTACGTCAACAATGTTTACATTATTTTGCGTTCATCACTTCTAATATATATATATATATATAATTAGTAATTTTATAAAAATAACATACAATAATATAAAATACCTGATGTGAAGAACTCAGTATTCAACTATAAATTTATAAGAAAAGCTTTTTTCAGTGAGATTTATCTTTTTAAAAAAAATTAAATTAAACATACCTTTAATTAAGACAAAAGTTTTATTTTTATTTTTATTTTAAGTTCCAACATTTCTAAAAGATTTAAAATTTAGTTATAATTTTGAAAATGAAAATAAAAAAGTATTTGGGTATTTTGTTTGAGATTAATGATTAGTGTAGGTATGGAGATAGAAATTTTTAAATAATTTACATTTTATTGTACCTTTTCATTTTTAAGGTCAATTGGAAAAATAATAACAAAAAACAAGGTCTGTGAGTTTTCATTTTCGTATTGCGTCGGCAATAGCCGCAATCCTTTACAATTATCAATTAAGAAAAATATAAATTCTCTTTCAGATCAGTAATTCACGACTTAAGACATTATTAAAAGCAGAGCTCAAGGGATTCAACTTTGAATAAAATAATCTACGGCTCCTAAATTCAAACTTTGACTAAGATATATTTCCAGGATCTATGTGGAGAGAAAAGCATGCGTTCTAGAGAAATAAAAAGTATTCAGAAATTAGTATGTCAATGATGTTTTAAATTATTTTAATTTCTATATATCCAATGACTTATAGTTTAAGGGCATTAGTCTTCCCTTATTATGTGGGGTCTTATGTTCGATCTAAAATGGCGCATTGTGTACTTTATATGCATTGTTTGAGTTTATATTTTAATTTATTTGATTTATTGAAATGATAAAAAATTTGTCATTTCAATTGCTCCCTCTCAAAAAAATTATTTTAATTTCTATATATACTTTGAATAATTAAATTTTAAGAGTGAAATTGAGAATGTGACAGTGAATTGAGAGAATGTGATTGGTTTTTGTTTATATTTTAGATGGTAAGTAAAAGGTATTTTGGGGAATGAAATGATATTTTGTTTATTTTTGGTGTGAGACATTTTTATGCAAATATCAAATAAATCAACTTCTTGCTTGATTAAAGGAGAGAAATTATAATTATAAAATAATTTTAATGTATATAAATATAAATATGATGATCAAATATAATTTAAATTATTATTGTCATAATTGAATAAATAATGATATTATGAGTGAAGATTGGGGATTTTTTTTACTAAAATAGTCAAAAATATTAGGAATATAATGACGTAACCAAACCATACCTTGGCTTTTGTTTATAATTCGTGGATTAGTTTTATTGATGGCGTATGTATGTGGTAAGTATTACGTTTGATGTTTGCATTAGATCTTTTATTTTATATTATAAATAAATATTATATATATTAAATATCTTTTTTATTGGAAAAAATATTTACTTGTAATTAAGTACGCTTAACATCTTACCCTAAATTGAAATCCGGAGTGGAATGTTGAATTTTTGTAAGCATTGCCGCTAGAGTACTAATGAAAAATGAATAGAATACTCTGTATATTACTAGTTGTGGCATGTTGTTTCGGCATACATAAATTTAGTTTATTATATTAATAATGCTAATTATATACATAAATAATAAAATATTCAATTTGATATATAATATGAATAAATAATAGTATAATTTTAATAATAACTAAATTAAATAATATACTTTATTAATTATCAATTAATATAAATTCATATATAGCAAATAATTTCTACATCAAAAGTTAAAAAATGTGGAATATATTGCTTGTACATTTAATTAGCAGTATTTTTACATTATGTGTTGACTATATCACAAAAGATGTTTTCTTTTTATCATAGTATAGATAGTATTTTTTTTTTTTGAAACGTTCTCACGTACATGAGATATTTTTGAATAATTATATAATTTGTACATATTCTCACATTTATTTTACTAAAAATTGATTTTAATTTAAAATATATATTTATAATTTTCACAAGCATGAAAACAATAGTCACAAAAAGTAAAAATTTGTAGTCCATTACTTAGTTAAAGAAAAGCTTAAAAAATTATTAAAATATTGAACTTATATTGTGATAATTGAAGTTATTAAATAAATTATGGGTATTTGGACGTGTAAATTTTATTTTTTAAAATAAAGGAATCTTTTCTTATAATAATATAGATGAATAGATTATGTATATCACGATACTCTACGTCCTTAATTTTTTGCCATGTTTTAAAAACTTTTGGTGCTGGAGAGCTATCTTAAAAGTATGTACTGCTAAATAGTACCCTTAATGGACTTGTGTTCCCACCCCCTCCATCAATTTTGGGAAAATCACTAAAAATTTCTTAAAATAAATTTTTATTTAAAAATTTATAAAATTATTTTTCCATTAAAAGAACCTATTTCACAAACTTTCTACCTATAAAGTCGAACTATTAACTTTAATTCTGAATGAGTCGAGGGTAATCTAATCAAAGAATTAGTTTTTTTTTTTTGGGATATTTTTGGATTGAAAAATATTTTATTTCAAGGATTTTTTATTAATTTGCTTCCAAGACTTTGCTCGCGGCCTGCAATTGATTTGAACTTAGACGTTTCCATCCATTTTGGTTTGTTTGTGCAGTTGGGTTGAATCTGGTTAATGTAATGACAAAGAAGTTCATCCGAAACTTTCATTTGTATTTTGCTTCTTGAGTTTTGTTTTTCGCCAATTTTCTTTGTATCCATTGCTTTTGTGGAATAGCTTCAATCCAATTTCCTCCCACCAACCACCCAAAAGAAAATTCATAATGGTGTGGTATATTCAAAAAGCATTAAAAAGAATAACACTTCTATTTTGTCTATAAATTCGTATTCTTTGAATATTGAGTCAATTTTATCATATTTTATAATACATTAATATATCTATGACTGAATATTGGATTCTTGTAACTGAATGGCCTAATGAGGCCAAATCAATCATGGGATATCCCAAATAATGGTATTAATTGACATGTTGTTATCACATTTTTTACAAGTGCGTAATCTCATATTTTTAACTTCTACTACAACATTAATTTATTATCAAACTTTTGCTTACTCTAATTGAATTGAGTATTGGAGATTTTTTATAGAAAAATACAAGTAATTTCTACGCATGTTGATTTTAGAATTAAATCATAATGTTAGATGAAAGTATTATCATGAATTGTGTATGTACATATATATCACAATCATATAAAAATATTATATATGGTACAAATTAATTATTATATCCGAAAAAACCTTGATGAGCCTTGATGCAAGAGATGGGAAATACATTATGTTGGCTTCAACTATCAAAAAGCTGTCGGGGGCCGAAGCTAAAGACATTTTCCAAAACTAAAATCGTGTATCAATATATGCTTTCTAGCTGTGTCTTATTTAAGCTGCAGAATTTAAACCACTGCTACATTTGGATCGACTCTCTTGGAATAGGATATATCTTCCTTGTAGTAATTGGAGTTCTTCGTACTGCCTTCTACAACAATTATTCTTTGGCATGGACTAATATATAAAAGTGGTTATTTTATTTTTACATCACACTATTCTCGGAGAGTGGGAATTGCTTTCAAAGGCACCTGCCTGCGCATTGTTAAACCCACAATCTCCCTCATGTTCAATGCTTCTGGCTCGACGCCACCTGCAAGCTTCCAATCAAAAGTCTGGAGCAAACTGGCTATAGTTAAAGTCACCATTCTCTGACCCAATGTCAAGCCCAAACAGCTTCGTCGACCCGAACCAAATGGAATCATCTGAAAATGCTGGCCCTTGAAATCAATATCAGAGTCCAAAAACCTCTCGGGTTTGAACGACATTGGGTCGGGCCATACAGCCGGATCCCTATGAATTGCCCATGCATTCACAAATATTTGTGTGTTCTTAGGTACGGTGTAGCCCATGAATTCTGTGTCTTCCATTGCGTTCCTTGGGAGTAGCATTTGGATTGGGGGGTATAATCGCAGTATTTCCTTCACGGTTGCCTGCAAATAGGGCATGTCGTCTAGGTCATTCTCTTCCACCATCCGGGTACGCCCGACAACGCGGTCGATCTCGTCTTGGATCTTCTTCACTGAGTTTGGATGGCGCAGTAACTCAGCCATTCCCCATTCGATGGTGCCGCTTGTCGTCTCAGTTCCACCAAAAAACATTTCCTGAATGATCCAAACATTTTCTTTTTCTCAGTGATTATTGTGAAATTTTTTAGATGATTCTACGATCTTGATCTATATAATTCTATTCCACGTCCGAACAAGAATATGAGCATTTAATTTAGGATCGACGGAGCATACATTATACGATGTTAATTTCTTACCAGGAGGACAATTGTGATGTTCTTCACTGAGAGCTGCCTGTCAGGTCCCTCTGCCTCCACCGCACCTTCATCATCGAGCATCGCATCCAAGAAGTCATTTTTTATCTGTTCTATCCTTGATTTCCTCTCCTCAATCCTCTCCTTCACGATCTCAGAAGCAAATCCAATCAATTTCTCCAAATACTTTGCTGAATTCCTCTTGATCCCTTGCGGGTCTGCCCATTTCAAGAAGGGCAAGAAATCGGCCAAGTTAGGCTTCCCAACCCACTCCAAGAACACGATGAATGTATCAAAGAACTCGCTCGCTTTACCAGCCTTCACCTCCATGACTTCCCTGGACAACATAAGATTTCCAATGACGTTAAAAGCTGTAACAAAAAGGTACCAATTTAGTTGAATCTCTCCCGTTCCTCCATCCCTTTTCGATTTCTCCACGCTCTCCTTGATCCACTCGATCGACTCGCCGATGCATTTTTGTCTAACAGACGTTGTAGCGTTGACCCTTTTGTGGACCAGGAATTCCATGGCGCCAATACGGCGCACTTTCCGCCAGTACTCACCGTAGGCTCCCATGGCAATGGATCCCTGGTTGTAGCCCAGAGCAGTAAGAGAATCGGGAACTTTGCGGTCAGCAAAAGGGAGGTCGCATTTCTTGAAAAGCTCAGCGGCTGCTTCTGCTGATTGGACGACCACTGTGTTTATTTTTCCGAGTTTCAGCAATAGAACTGGGCCGTATTTGGCTTGAAGGTGGTAAAATGTCTGGTGGGGTACTTCACCAAGATCGAACAAATTGCCCACCAAAGGCCACCCTGGAGGGCCCGGCGGCAGGCGTACTCTGGGAGAGCCATTCTTAAATTTGAACAAGAATTTAATGAAAAGGGTTAATGCGAATAGGGCAGCCAACCAGGGAAATAAACTAAAGCTCCAATTAGACATCTTTTTTCTGAATTTGAGCTCTTAGTGGATGAGATTACTTGCCTTAAGCAAGTATATATAGGATTTTATGCATATATGTATGGTGAAGTAAGCTATGTATATGTATGTATGAATTGGTCAACTTTTGACAATATGTAATAATTAAGATTGTTTCAAAAGGACGCCATTGTTATCAAATTACCAATAGTCAAGCTGGTTACGTATGTTCCCTAAGATTAGTCATGAATCTATATGTTGTGGG
>JACGDI010000823.1:1112717-1135466 GCA_014898725.1 Jacaranda copaia
ATACGTCTCTTCTTTCAAGTGAAGCCCTTTGTTAACATTCATATTAAATTCCACTTGTCTTTGTAAGTGGTGGTTTGAGCTTGTTTTCCGTCTGCATGCCTAATAATTGTTTGTGTCCCTAGGTTTAACACATGGCGCAGTTAACCTTATTATTTAGTTTAAATTTTATATTTCAGAGGAAGATATTTTATATTTTATTTCACGTTATAAATAAGCATTCAGCGTACGTATTAGATATTTTTTAATAAAAATATTTGGTTATGGCTCAAATATGCTTAGCATGCATTCATAGATTGAAATATTAATTAAAAACAAATTAATTTTCAATTAATTAAACACTAACATGCATCTATATTTTTGACTAATTAAATACTGATATGCATATGTACTAGTGATTGAATATGATTTAAATAGTGACATATATATCTAAAACAATATACTAGTTATTGATTTAATTATTTTATTTATATCTTGAAATTTATTAAATTTAACTTCAACAGTAAATAATTAGTTTTAATTCATATATTAGTATTTATTTTGTGTACAAATCAAAAATGAACAAGTGTTAAAGGGTGTTGCATCAAATCAAATCAATTTGCAGGTTAGAAATCTCAAGCTGATCAAGTTCCGACATGTTGTGTACCCAAGCACATGGAACAAACAAATTAAAGCAATATTTGATACTATTTCTTAGATATTGATTCAATGGCTTGAAACTTGCTGGCAATTAATCTTTTTCGTTGGAGGAATTTTTCTCGAAAATTGTAATTCTTTTATTTTATTATAAAATTAGTTTCTTCATATTATATTCTTATTACTACGTACTCCAGCCTATGTGCGGATCATGATGCTCTTATGCTTTTTACTTTTGCAAGTTTTGAAACTTTAGAGCGGGAGAGCAATATGGAAGATTCCAGTAGAAAATGACGCTAAACCGACTTGTATCCGAAGTTATAACCCCATCGACGAACTTTCCTATTTTTCTCTCATTTTCTCCCCATTTAATTTTCTTCAATCTGATAGTTACTCGCTAGAAAAACTAATGGTTCAAAATTAAGTCATCAATCTCTTTGATCAAATTAAGACTCCGCCATTGGCCGGCCGGCAATTGACTTCGACTTTGATGCTCCGTTTTGTTTTACTTGCGCAGTTTGGTCAGACTCTAATAAATGCCAACGAACAAATCAATTTGTCGGGAACTTTCATTTTTAATATTTAAAAAAGAAAAAAGCAAAAAAAAAAAAAACTTTCATTTTTAGGTCTCCTCAAGGCCCATTTGCACTGTAGGATGGAATTTGATAAATTTTAACATTCAATCCCATTAAGTATTTAATTTTGGTATTTTAAATTTTTGATAGATAAAAGGCTCAATCCACAATTCATCTAACAATTGAAAAATAAATTTTATAGTTTAGCCAATTTTTGTGTAATCTTTTATCATGAAGGAAAAAAAGAGTTAATCATTTAAATTTCACTATATGTAATTCTAATCATTAAATACAATATTATCTTATTTTTAACAATATAACTTCACTATATTATTATAATCTCATCCATCCTTTCTATATATTCTAATGTGACTTTTAGGTTTTAATTATCCCAGTCTTCTTTGTATGCACGTTTGTTTGTTGGATAACTTCAATTTCAATTTCCAAAAACAATAATATCCGTGTAATCATGTTGTGCTCCTGTCTTTATATACGGAGAGAGTACGTAGTGCTCATGTCATTGCATTTTGATGTTTGTGTGTCTCTGTGTATTGACCAGTCTCGGCACCTCAGACTATGCGTGAATAAAATATTTCTCGAGTATTTTGGAAATATTAGCGGGGAGCAATGAGTTACGAATAATAGATTTTGAGTGTGTGAAAGAAGGAAATTACGAATTATTGATAGAATTATTTTTAATAAATTCAAATTTGGTGTAACAATGGAAAAACCATCGTTTAGGAGTGTAAAAAGACTTTAGCAATATCTGGATATGTTTTATAGAGTTTTGGTTTGTATCATATGGAGAAATGAATTTTAAGAGTGGAATTTGGGAAGTGATAGTGGAATTGAAAAATATGATGTATTTTTGTTTACGCTTTGAAAAAAAAAGTAAAAAATATTTTGACGAGTTTTTTCTCTGTGTTTGTTTATATTTTGGGTAGAAACGTATTTTATTGTTGACATCAAATAAATGCTTCTCACTGGGCAATAGAGGTGAAATTTGAATTGCATATTATTTTTGAATGTATGTATAACATGGAAAATATATAAAAGATATATGTATGTGTAAATATATTAATTTTAGCCAATGGAGAAGTGACGCGTGTAAAATAATATGCTAGATATTAATTTAAAATTTCTATTTATTTCTTAAAATTTATTAAATTTAATTCTAAAAAATAAATAGTTAATTTTAATTAATATTCTAGTATTTATTTTATGCTCAAATCAAATATTGATAAGTGTCAAAGATAAAATGTCACTGTTTATTTGATAGTATATTTTAATACTTGATATTATTTCTTAATATTTGATATTATCTCATCAAAGAGATCACCCTCAAAGAAGTTCAAGTCAACCTGAAAGTCTCACATCAAGCATCTATGTAAATAGAGTGATCAAAGCTCATTTTATACACAATACAAAAAATCCAACAAGTGAGAGAAATTGTGAAAGAGTCCAGTAATTCTCTCAAACAAATTGAAGGAGATCTATGATGTTCAAGGCATTTTTTTGCGGAGTTTGTCATATTCTGACATTTTATTCGAGATCAAGACGCGGAGCTCTCGAATTGGCCTTATTTTATTCAAATTAAATTCAAGAAGATCTACGACAATGAAAGCATTTTTCGCGGAACTCACATATTTTGGCGTTTAATTCAAGATTAAGGTGCGAAACCCTCAAATTGGCGTTATTTCTTCAAATCAAATTTAAAGAGATTCATGACGTTTAAGACATTTTTTTGTGGTGCTCATTAAATTCAAAATCATATTTGAAAAGAAAAAAGCAAAGAATTAGATTAGAAATTAAATCCACAGTAGATAGATTTTGATTTTATTTTATTTGTATAATTTTTTTTGTCCTATAATTTTTTTTACTCCAGAGAAAGAAATTTGCGCTTATAGTATGTTTATGTGATGATTGGAGGTATTTTTGGTCAAAAGAGCTCATTTTAGGGGGTATTTTGTACTTTTAGTTGTTATTCATTTTGGCTCAAAGAAGTTGATATGTTTGGATACTGTTATTCAAAAAGAAATTCACAAAGCAAAACTCAATTTGGTAGCATAAACTGAAAGTTATTATTCAAATATGAAGAAATTAAAAAATAAAAATAAAAATAGGGCGGAAAAATAGCTACCTAATTTTGGCAACATAAAAAAATGGGAAGCATGGAGATTTGTGAGTTCACTGGGATAAATTGATGAGAAGAATTGTTAATGCATGCATCTAATTGCAATGGTAAAATACGATTGTTAAGATTGTAACACGGATCAATAGTTATTTAACTGGATGTCTATAGCCCCAATTGTGTGTATGAAAGTATCGAAACGTTTTATAATTTTTGATGATATTTTCGATAAATATATTTTGGTATACTAACTGTTGCGCTTTTTTATAATTATTTTGGCATGCTTACTGTAGAAACAATCATCTGTGAGTGTAAAATAGTTCTTTTTATATAATATAAGCAAATATAGGGCATACATGATCGGATATAGTTAGAAAAGCGTAAAACTAGATTGGGCAAGTTTCTAGAAGCATAAAGAGAGAATTTATAGGAACTTTATTTCACTGAATAGTTTTGATTCCGAGCCCTAAATTTATAACATGTTTCCACAAACGAGGAAATGGGAATAACAAATTAAATATCCATTTTGCATTCCATAATTTCAGAAAATAATTGCATTGAGTTATCTATTTTAGTGAGTTATTGATAGTCACGAGCTTATTTAATTTATTTATTTGTTAATTTTTTATTACAATACATTTAAAGTTAATTATTTATATTTTTAATGGAAAACACAACGTTGGGTAGCATAGAGATAATACCACGAAACACGAAAAGCAGGAGCTTTTATTAACAAATGACATAATTATGAAAAACAAGCTTACATAAGTGAAAAATAATTAAGCACTTGTAATAATCTGAAGTTCCCTTCATTGGTCAATTTATCTGATTGTAATCCGTAAGCCTGGAATTATATATGTCGATTGTTTTATCCGCAAACATTTAAGCGCTTCTTGGGGATAACAAAGAGTGGATTCTTCTTCCTCAGCGTCAATCCCAACCTCTCCTCCCTATCAATGTCTTCGGGCTTGACTCCGGGCCCTAGATCCCAGTCAAAGGCCTGAACTAGAGTAGCAATGGCCAAGTGCACCACCCGATGAGCCAATGGGAACCCAACACAAATTCTGCGACCCGACCCGAATGGAATCAATTCGAAATGCTGCCCCTTGTACTCCACATTTGTTTGCAGAAACCTCTCAGGCTTGAAGGTGAGCGGGTCTTCCCACGATTCCGGGTCGCGCCCGATTGCCCAGGCGTTCACGAAAACCTGGGTGCCCTTGGAGATTTGGTATCCCAAGTAATTGGTGTCCTCCATGGTGTTCCTGGGCAGCAGCAGGGGCAATGCAGGGTGCAATCGTAGTGTTTCTTTTACGACGGCCTGAAGATACGGCATGTTTTCAACGTCTTTCTCTTCCACCCGCCGTTTCAGTCCGACAACCCCGTCGAGTTCTTCTCTCAGCTTCTTGAAAGTGTGTGGGCTCCGCAGGAGCTCCGCGAATCCCCATTCGATGCTGATGCTTGTTGTTTCGGATCCAGCGAAGAACATTTCCTTCAAATTTATATGATCATTAATTTATTGTCCAATTTTAAGATTTTATAGGCAGACAGGAAAGGAACAGGAAGAGATTTTGCAAAAGTACGGTTGTTTGTTTGTCGTAATAGTTACCGTGATTATAATGTTGATGTTCTTCTCAGTGATCCTGTCAGGACCATCTTTCCCGTCGCCCTCGTACTCCAACAGCACATCAAGAAAATCTTTCTTTTCCTGGAATTTTCCTGCCTTTCTGTCGTTAAGCCTTTCCTGGATGAATTTTGAAGTGATTTTCATCGTGCGTGCCAGGTTCCTTTTCATCTTCCGTTTCATTCCCGCCGGGTCCATCCATTTCAAGTACGGCAAATAATCGGCAATATTTGGCGTCCCGGAGAGCTCCAGAACCTTGTTCATGCAGTCGAAGAATTCACGCGACTCTGGATCTTTTGCCTCGAGCAAATCCCTGGAAAGCATAAGGTTTCCCACCAGATTAAACGCCATAAGGAAGAGATACCGGCTGAGCTGGACAGCGCCGGTGCCCCCTTTGGCTAGAGCAGCCGCCGATTCTTCCAGGATCCACCGCTCCATATTTTCCCTTATCCGATGCCGTAGCTCTGTCGTCTCGTTCATTCTTTTGTTCACCAAGAATTCCATTGAGCAGAGCCGCCGCAACACCCGCCAGTGGCCGCCGAACTGGTTCATCCCGAGAGTTCCCTGGTTGAAATCGTAGGCGGTCAGCACGTCGGGCACCTTCCGGTCGGCGAATGGAAGATCGTGCTTCTTGAATAGCTCGGCAGCAGTAGCAGCATTCTGGATCACCATCGTGTTGACGGAGCCAAGCCTGAGCCAGATGACGGGGCCGTAGGTTTGGCGCCATTTGTGCATAGTCTCATGGGGAAGGTCCCCAAGCTGGAGAAGGTTGCCGAAAATTGGGATTCCTTTGGGCCCTGGAGGAGTCTTGCCGGAGGATTTCATGTTGCTCAAGAAGAGTGTCAGAAGAAGTAGAGCAGCGAATATGGAAATTGTGAGTGGGTTGATTGAGGTAAAAGCCCACTCCATTTTTGCTGCTTTAAGAGTGGAAGTTCAGCTCTTGATGCAAATATAACATTTCAGGGACTGTATATATAGTAAAAGGAATGGCCAATCCTCCAAATATTGCACAAAAAGTTAATTGTTACTTAATATTTTATTTTCAAATAAAACATTGAGCCATATTCCTGTATCTAACATTTTGTTAAAAAAGCAAAAGTAGTTTTCTCAAAATATTACTTAATATTTTGTTAAATGTTAGATACAGAAATATCAAAATTATTACCAACTATATACAATTTTTATTTTTATCACTTAATAATTCTTACAAATTTAATCATATACAATGACAGTATTTGTATTTAAATTGACATGCAGCAACAACCTAACAACAAATTTTCAACGAAGTTATTATTGTAGTTATACGTGTGTCGCTAATATTGAATTGTAAACAATGTGAATACGATAATTAGTATTATTGAATTTGTAAAGTTTATATATAATTTTGACAAATAAAATTTGTTCATTATTTAAATACGTAAACTAAAGATTTAAAATATATAAATACATATCTGTATAGTTCATTTATTTTCTGACAGCATATCATCATTGTCTTACTTCTTGTGTAAAGCTGTCTTTTTCTGATAAGAAGTTTGTGTAAAGGTGCCCACAGCATAAATATTTTGTAATTAAATAATGCGAATGCTGCGCATGCGGCACACGAGGACACGTTCGGACAAGCAACTGAAAATCGGCGGAAGCGCGCCGCTGAATATATGATTCTCACAAATTTCATGTCCTATTCTATCTCGGAACCCGACAGTGAGGTAAGTGGATGAAACTTTTGTTAGAATTTTATTACCTAAATAAATTAAATTAAATAATAAATTAAGTTAAATAGTAAGGTATAAGCTAAAGTTTATATAAAATATGAAAATAGATGGATAATGTATAATAATTGATGCTAAAAAGAATAATTTCATACAACACCAATTGAAAAGCAAAAGAAAATAATCTTATATCAGTTTGGGCAACTCAAACATTCATCTGTTGCTTCCTCTAATGTCAGCTCGATTGGCTCAAAACCCCATCTCGGCTACTTCATTTTGAACTCAGTTCGGACAAAAACCTTCATCTTGGTTGTTTCTCCTGAACTCAGATCGGTCGGACCATTTGGGGTGATCAGGCTGAGACTGCTTTCCCAATGTAGCCTTTACGACTACCTTAACTTGGGTTGGTTGTACATACGGATCACCTCACCCCCCCAAAAATCAAGTTCAAAAAGGTTTAAACTGTGACAATCCGAGCTAAAGCTAGATGAAATGTGAGGGAAGTGGTCTGAGTATATTCCTGATAGGATATTCGTCCGCGCTAATTGACACCTGAGATGGGTTCAAACGGATCTGTAACGATTTCGCCCATTCCCAAGGAATAAATATCATTGCTTTGCCCTTCCCCAAGTTTGCCAATCTTATCTCCAACATTAATTAAGCTGTCCTATCTTGCATATCTTCAGAGACACGTGTACAGTCGAGTTTGAATTTGGGAGTCCAAAAGGCCTCATCCTCCGTCTATAAAGCCCTACGCATATTCAAACTTTTTCTTCCTTCGTCATTTCTACATACCCTCTTGCTCCTCTCTTTTCTTCTCAGTTTCCTCAGCACACCTAGGCAATTACTCCACCATCTGCATAGCGGTTTCCATCGCGATTTGAAGAAAAAACTCCACCTACCTTTCGCGTCTCTAGGAAATAAGTCCACATTATTTTTAATTCTTCACTTTGCATTTTCAATTTCATTTCCTTAGATTTCTTAGAAAACTTAGAATGTCGATTTAGTTGGTTGGGGAAAGTGATTCAGATGACTCAGTTCTCAGTATCCCACTGGAGGTAATGAGAGAAACTAAGTAGAGAACGATTCAAGCAAGGTTGCCTTATTATGAAACGTACTTTTCTAGGATAACTAGACACAAGAGTCGTAAACTGAGAGAGATCATGGGTATCCCAGAAGGGTACCCTATAGTAGTGCCTAAATCTTCAGATCAGCCGCATCACCCCTTTCCAGGGTTTTTGTGTTTCTATGTAGAGCAGCTACGTGGCAAGCTACACTTTCCTTTGCCCGAGCTGTTTAGGTTAGTGTCTAGAGGCTTAGGTATTCCATTTAATTAATTTACCCCCAACTCCTTTAGGTTAATGACCAGCTTCATCATCCAACATAGGCATCTGCAAGTAGAGCCTACAACTACCCTCTTTCATTCTCTTTTTTACTCTAAATCTTTAGGTTCTTGGCTGTTTTACCTGACATCACAGGAGGATGTGCGCTTCTTATCTAAATACCCCATCTCGATGAAACATTGAAAAGAGTATTACATGTATATAGCATCTCTTGAGCCGTAGGGCTTCCCCAAGAGATGGATAAAACATATGCCTTTAGAGAGCTTGGTCAAGAATAGGACATTCCCTTAAGGTCAGCAACTCTACTAGAAAGGTTAAATAGTTGTCAGCTACAATTGACATACTTGGGAACACCGGGCTTCTTGTATCATTTTACCTTGAGTCCTAAAATCGAGGAGCTCTTCGAGCCTTTTGGTACTCACCTTTTACCTTAAGACGAACGCTGCTTGGGCGATCTTGTATTTGACTTCTCTTTTTTCTCTCTTTTTTTTTATTGAGGATTTCTACAAAAGCATTCCTGTTAGCGGCGGCGGCTAGCTAGCCAAGTAGACAAAAGAACGATCGCCCTCCCAAATGATCCAGTAGAGCCAGCTCTTCCCGCAAGGATCCAACTGAGCTATCTCCGTGGAAACATCAGATCCCTCATTCCACAGCTTCGGCACCTAAAAGACCCACGCCAGCCGATCTAGCTTCGACTAAGGAGAATATTCTAAAGGAGCCGAGCTCCTTAACTCTACGTCGCAGTCATCCTAATACCTACCTCATGGCCGGCAGCTCAGTCTTAATCAACTCCACACACACCCTAGGTAGGGACTTCTTGCGAGGAATCTCGACTAACTCAAATCGGCAGCTGGCCAACGAAATGCCTTTCGACAGCCTCCGCAATCAGTTCGCCTCCTATCTCTCCAAGGTACTCCCAAAAGCTAAACTTTTACTTCTGTCGCTCTTCTTGATTTCTACTAACCCCTTTTTTATTTTTAGAGGAGTATCCTTGCAGGGAGCGTTCTCGCTCGACGAAAAGGGGAACACCAACAACTGGAGATAAATAACCAAAGGTTGAAAGTCAAGCTGTATAAGCTTCATGCTGAGATTAGCTAGTTCGTGGACTTGAGGCAGCAGCTTTCCTTATTGCGAGCCAAACATGACGAGGTGGCTAGCAACTTAGCCAAGTCTGAGCTTAAGATATCCAAGCTCATATCTCAGCAAGAAGAAGCGCTGGAGAGAGCTTGATAGGAGGGCAATCGTGAGGGATGGGAGACCTTCTTTGAGGTATTCCAATATATAAAAGAGGGAAAAAACTTCTTGGAAGCCAGCTGTAGATCACACTTGAGCGAGTATCTGAAGAGCAATGATTTCAAGCAGATACTTGTTAAAAAAGCTCTTAGATACTACCATTATGGCATCAATATCTGTGCAGATCAGCTGGAGGCCAAAGGAGTGTTGCGCATAAGACAGCTGGATGAGAATGTAGATCGAATGTTTGGGCTGAAAATCCTCCCATCGGACATAAAAGATGATGACAACCTTGCTGATGAAGTCAAAGGCGATCACACTGAGCCCCAATCTACGGTCGAGCTGGGGTCAGAGATCGAGGCTTTAGAAAGGGCCGATACATTCTCTAAAGTTGGGCCTTCAAACCAAGCTACCACCTCAGCTACTACGACGCCCCCTGAGCAAGTTGGCCTAAGCAATTGAGTATTTTGTAACACCCCTTGCCCCCCTGTTGGGTTTTTTTTTTCTTTTTTGAAATGTAGCCACATTACTCAATAGAAGAGGGACGTTTATAATCATTTGTCCTTCAACTTTGTCGAGACAACTTTAGTTTAGTTTAGATTAGATAAGATGATTTTTATTGGGCATTCGCTAGCTTTAATTTAGGTCAACTGAGTTGATTTTCGTTTAGCATTCACCTTCAGTTAGATCAACTGAGTTGATTTTTGTATGGCATTCGCCATCTTCAATTTAGATCAGCCGAACTGACTTTTCTATGGCATTCGCTATCTTTAGTTTAGATCAGCCGAGCTAATTTTTGTATGGCATTCGCCTTCAATTAGATCAGCCAAGCTAATTTTCTTTTGACATTTGCCATCTTCAGTTCAGATCAGCCTAGCTGATTTTCGTTTGGCATTCGCCATCTTCAGTTTAGATTAGCCTAGATAATTTTCTTTTGCTGATTTTCTTTTGGCATTCACCATCTTCAGTTTAGATCAGCTTAAGTTGATTTTCTTTTGTTGATTTATTTTTGGCATTCGCCATCTTCAGTTTAGAATAGTCAAGTTGATTTTCTTTTGGCATTTGCCATCTTCAGTTTAGATCAATCGAGCTAAATATATATATATATATATATTTGGGCATTCGCCATCTTCGATTTAGATCAGTGAGTTTGAAAAAGCAAACATGACATCTTCAAGACTTAACATGAGATGGGTTGATCCCGCTTAACTTGTGCTTACAAGAAATAGAAATTGTAATTTATGTAAAAACACCGCAAGTTCTGAATGTTCCAAGGATGAGCTAGCTTCTTTCCATCTACCATTTCCAGCTCATAAGCTCCCCCTTTCAACATGGTGATCACTCTGTATGGCCCCTCTCAGTTGGGTTCCAATTTTTCAACGTTTCCCAGTGCATCCACTCTTCTCAAGACCTAATCTCCCATTTAAAAATTGCAAGGCTTGACCCTTTTGTTGAAAGCAGTTTAGATCCGTTGCTTGCACTTAGCCGACCTGAGGCAAGCATTCTCCCTTTTCTCTTTGATCATATCTAGAGAATCCTTGAGTAGCTCCTCATTCTCTTCAGGATCGTATGTGAGTACCTAATGTGATTCCAAACCCACATCGGCTAGAATTAGCACATCCACACCGTAGACCATACTGAAAGGTGTTTCCCCGATTGATGCTTTCGACGTAGTCCTGTAGGCCTAAAATACTTCGGGAAGCTCATCTATGCAACCACCACCTACTTGGCTTAACCTTTTCTTCAGACTCAAAAGATCATGATTAATGACCTCAGTTTGCCCATTGGTTTGTGGGTGGGCTACTATACTAAAGTATCAATCAATTCTCATTTCCTTACACCAGGCTTGTACCTTGGATCCCTGGAATTGCTTGTCGTTATCTAAGATCAACTCCCTGGGGATGCCGTACCTGCATATTATGTTCTTTTACAAGAATTTGAGCACCTCATTCTCCGTTATTTTAGCCAGAGGTTTTGCTTCTACCCACTTACTGCAATAATCCACTGCAACCAACAAGAACTTCCTCTGCCCGGCTGCTTGGGGAAAGGCCCCACAATATCCATTCCCCATTTTGCAAAGGAGCAGGGAGCACTCATTTCATGCATGGGCTCGGCGGATGGCTAACCTGGGCGTACCTTTGATACTTGTCACATTTCTTCACCAATTCTCTTATGTCAGCTTGGACAGAGGGCCAGAAGTACCCAACTCGAATAGTCTTGGAGGCTAGTGCAATCCCGCCTAAGTGATTTCCATAGCATCCTTCATGAATTTTTTGTAGGATGTATTCCCCTTTTTGAGGGGACAGACATCGTAGCAATGGCTGCCAAACCCTCTCTTGTACAATTGTCCATTTACCATGGTGAACCACGTTGCCCGCACCTGCAACTTATGATCAGCCATCGGGTTGTCCCCTTGTAAATATCACATGATGGGGATCCTCCAATCTTGACCTTCTTCTACTGTAATGACTTCAGCTTCAAGACTTTCTTTCTCCAGTTCGTGGATTGTGACTCGTTAGGTGTTATACTCATTGAGAGAGCTAGCTATCGTGGCTAAACAATCTGTCTTATTGTTTTCCTCTCGAGGTATCTGGGTTATTTGGAGCTCGACCAGCTCTTGTTGTAACTTATCTACCAGCTGTAGATATTTATTCATTCTGGCTTCTTTGGCTTCGTACTGTCCTTTGTTCTCCTTCGCCATTAGTTGTGAATCAGTGAACACTTGGACACGTTTGACGCCACTTTGTATGGCCATTTTAATCCCCCATATCACAGCCTCATATTCTAGTTTGTTGTTGGAGGCCTTAAAATGGAACTTTATTGCAAACTCCATCTCTTCACCTTTAGGATCAACAATAACAATTTTAGCTCCACTTCCTTCATGTCCTGACAACCCTTCCACAAACCTTCATCCTCTCTTATGGGTGCGTCTGCTATGAAATCTGCCAGGGCTTGCACTTTTATGGCGTTCTTGGGGGCATAACTAATCTCATATTCTCCCAACTCCACTGATCATTTGACTAGTCTTCCTGCCATGTCGGCCTTCCCAAGAGTTGGCTTCAACGGGTGGTTAGTTCGCACAGTTATAGGATGAGATAAAAAGTAAGGCCGTAACCTTTACACCGTGATCACTAGGGCTAGTGCCATTTTCTCAATTTCCAGGTATCTCAGCTTGGAAGCATGTAGAATCTTACTAACATAGTATACCAGCCTCTGCACTATTCCATCCTCTCTTACGAGTACCGAACCCATTGCCTTCTTGGATACTACTAAATACAAATAGAGGGTTTCCCCTGGGGTAGGCTTTGTCAGCAAGGGGAGCTCTGCTAAGTAAGCTTTTAGCTCCTTAAACTTGCGTTGCGCTGCTTGCCCCCATTCGAACTGCTTTGCCTTCCGCAATATTCCAAAAAAAGGTAAAATTTTGTCAGTTGATCTGGATATGAATCTACTCAGAGCGGTTATCCTTCTGGCCAACCTTAAACCTCATTCACAGTTCTTGGGGGGCTTATCTCCAAAATAGCTCAAATTTTTTCTAAGTTAGCCTTAATTCCCTTTTCTGTCACTAGATAGCCCAAAAATTTACCTCATTTAACTCTAAATGCGCACTTCTCTGGGTTCAGCTTCATCTCATACTTGCACAAGGTTTCAAAGGTCTCCATCAAATCCTCAACATGTTTGGCTCGGCTTACACTTTTACCAACATGTCATCAATGTATACTTCCATATTTCGATCGATTTGCTACTTGAACATCCAATCCACTAGCCTCTAATATGTGATTCCTGCATTCTTTAGGTCAAAAGGCATAACTAGATAACAGTAAGTTCTCTGGGATGTGATAAGCTTACTCGTTTACAATCCTCCGAGCTGAGTGGAATTTGATGGTATCCCTGCAAGGCATCCATCATGCAAAGGAGTTCACATCCAGAAGTAGAGTCCACCATCAGATTGATCCTGAGTAGTGGGTACAGATCTTTCGAGCAAGCTTTGTTTAAATCCCTAAAGTCTACGCACACTCTCCACTTGTGGGCTTACTTTGGCACCAATACCATGTTGGAGATCCACTCAGGGAACTAGATTTCCACAATATGCCCTATATCCAAGAGCTTCTCCACCTCTTCTTAGATTATGCGGTCTTGCTCAGAATCGAAATGCCTCTTTTTCTGCTTGACTGACCTGATGGTAGGATCCGTATTAAATTTATGCTCGGTCACCTTTAGGTCTATACCTACTAGGTCCTTGACAAAAAAAGTGAAAACATCCACATAATCCATTAGTGTGGTAATTAGCTCTACCTTCAAGCTGGTCTCCATATGGGAACCTATCCGTGTGGTTCTGTTGGGATCTCCCAAGACCAACTCTTTCGATAGAAGCTCTCCTTTTGATTTAATTTTTTGTAGCTTCTCCGCACCTGGGGGTACGCCCGCGCCATTTTGCCTTTGCTTGTATCCTACCTTATTATCCTTGTGACATCCCCTTTTTACTGCATCCATGTAGCACTTCTTGGAAGTATACTGATCTCCTACTACTTCCTCAACCAGTCGTCCCACCATGTACTTCAACTTCATATGGTAAGGGAAAGCTACTGCCTGGAAGAGCTGCATCATGGGCCTGCCAAAAAAATCATATTATACGCTGAGGGGGCATCAACGACTAAGAAATTTACCATGCATGTCTTCCAGTACATTGTTGCCCCCAAAGAGATTGGCAAAGAAATTCATCCCCTAGGCCGAACTGCTTCTCCTAAAAATTCAAAGAGTGATGTTTCCACTGGTTCAAGCATGGTATTTTCTAGATCCATCTGTTGGAAGGCATCATAAAAGAGGATGTCTACCGAGCTTTCTCTATCAATAAAAATGCAGACTACTTTATAGTTGGTTATCATCGTTGTAATAACTGAAGCATTTTGATGGGGTAGATGCAATATTTTTAGGTCCTCTGGTCTAAACTGGATAACTAGGATGTCATTAATGGTAGAAACGGATGCTACTTCTATATTTTTATGCGCCACAATCCTGACTCTTACTTTCCTAGCTCGGTGAGTGTCTCCCTTAGCCGAACCTCCCAAAATCATATGAATCACTCCTCTGATAGCCTTATTTTTAACATCATTCTCGCCAATAGGTTGTTGGATATTTGGTTGTCCCTCCCGACTTTGTGCAGGGCGCTTGTCTCTGTCTTCGGCAACTTAACTGTCTATCCTGCACCAGCTACCCCAACTCATTCGCAAGTGGTCATATTCTTCCATCTAATGTCTGTACTCATTGTGAAAGCGATAGAATCTATCAGACCTGGGCTATCTCGACATGTTTCTATGGAAGCGTGGCCATCGAAGCAGGTTAAGATGCTCAATAGCATGCAGTACTTGTTCCCTGGGCATCCGTAGGGGGTGTAGTGATCAAATTTTGATCTTAGTACCGATGGAACTTTCACCTACCACACGAGCGCAGTTGTGGGTCTCTTTCTTCTTGCCTTTGTTTTTTATTGGCAAGATCTTCTCTCTTGTTCCTTCTTTTCTCCTTCAACTCCCTTTCCTTCGCCTTACAGTCTTTCTCTTCGTGAATCTACTTTTCTGCCCACCTTAAGAGTTAATCATAGCTTTTCATTGGCTTTCTGCTTAAGGATCAGAAGAAAGGACCAGGTCGTAGCCCTTGAGCGAAAGCACCACTTAATAATTTTGGAGTAGCTGAAGGAACCTCTAAGGCCGTCATAGTGAACTGCCTTACAAAACTTCTCAAGCTTTCTGCCTCCCCTTACCGGAAGAAAAGTAAGCTCTGCACACTTCTCCTATACTATTTGTTGCTAGTGAATTGGTGTAGGAATCTTTGTGTGAATTCATCGAATGTATGAATAGATTGAGGTGGTAATTGCCCAAACCATCTCTGAACAGCCCCTCCTAAGGTGGTAAGAAAAGTCCTGCACTTCACTCCATCCGAGAATTGGTATAGCATGACCAAGTTCTCCTATTCGCACAAGTGATCAGCAAGGTCGGCAGTACCCATGTACCTGGGCATATTGAAAGACTTGTGGTTCTTCGAGAATAGATCACGCAATATGGCCTCGTCAAACGGTGAGGCTTTAACTTCTTCTCTCATCCGTCCTTCGATCCTTTTCCTCATCTCTTCCATCTCCCTTCTCATTTATTCTATTTCTACTATCCACTCTGATTGAGACTTATCCCTTCTATTCTTGTCATGTTCGACTGAGATTTAACTTTCTGTCACTACTTCTGCGTCTGCTAAGTGGATGGGGCTCTTCATGTGAACCTCTTTAGGTATGTGCCGAGCACCCTCATTTCTAGGTTCTTTTAGTATTACTTAGGCCGATGCAGTTGTGACCTCTTGTCCTCCCATGACCCCAGCCCTAGATTACTAGGGACAGGTGGCCCAGCTATAATCGTGCCTTGCGCAACTGCTCCTGACACCAAGGCAGTTATGGGGCTCTGCATTGGGGTAACACTCGCGAGCATGTGCGCTACCAGAGTGGTCATCGCCCTTGCTGGAGGTATAAGGCTAACCAATTCTGGAAGGGGCATAAGGGTGAGAGATGGTGGAATATTAGGTGTCATTCTCTATAGAAAAGGGATGACCATGGGGCTTGGCGGCATCGGTAGAGGGGGTGCATGCATAGTTCCAGTAGAGTGGCAGCAATAACGCCAAATGTGCCGCTTTTCCTTTGATGTCAGCTCAGTTGGCTTAAAACCTCATCTTGGTTGCTTCCTTTTAAACTCAGTTCGGACAAAAACCTTCATCTTGGCTATTTTTCCTAAACTCAGATCGGCTGGACCATTTGGGGTAATCATGCTGAGACTGCTTTCCCAATGTAGCTTTTACGACTATCTTAGCTCGGGCTGGATGTACATATGCATCAATAATAAATTGAAAATAATAATAATTATGTTATATAATTATTTAAATTTTGATGTTTGAAATCGAAATTAATTCTTCCAACAGTCATATCTAATTTTCTTAAAATGATACAAGTCATGTCTTTTGAAATTCAAAATAAATGTCATAACTTTTATTTAGTTTGACAAAATTAGGAACACATCTTATAGGAATAGGCAAATGTCTTATAGGAATAGGCACTTAAATCCTATAAATATAAGTGTTGTCTCATGTCATTTCTTTAGAAAAATTTATACAAGTATTTAGCTCCCTAGTGTCTTAAGCATTCTTACTCACATACATATATACACTTTCTTCATTAAGTACAAGAGGTTCAAGTTAGTTCAGTTTAAGGTTCAGTCGATAGGAGTGCCATCTTTGACTATTCAGAATCGTTGTATCAAAAGGTTGTCCGTCAACTGTTTTAGAGCACCACTGAGAGGCGGATAAAACCATAACAAAGCTGCATTCATGCTGACCTTAACTCGCTGCAATTTTCTTTTCATTCAGACGTTCAACTTCAGGTTTGATTTTTTTACTAAGTTTAATTTTATGTGCTATGTTGTTTCATATGTTCTGTTGTGTTATTATATAAATATTTTCACTTCTAATTTATTTAATCATATATTGCATGTTAGTCGCCATATCTGTGCTATTGAATTGTATACGTAATATGCTCTGGTGAAAACTAATTTTTTCCATTAACTTCTCCACCCACAAATGTCTTCTTCCATGAATATGTTTTCGGGTTCTGGCAACAACAGGGTGGCCCGTTTTGGAAAAATTGAATTTTGTACTCTTTATTTTGACGTTGAAATTGGGTAGTGTAAGGGCCGCAGTCTTAGGTAATATTTGGTTATATTTTTTGTTTGATTTTATTATATGTTTATTATATATTTTGGGAGAATAAATTATTAGAGAATGTTAAAGTTATTTTTTGGTATATTTATTTATGTTTTGGATAAAATATTTTTTACTACAACAATCAAATCAATACTTTTTTGTTGAATTTTTAGGGTGAAAATAAAATAGAGTAATTTTTTTAATATTAAAATAATAATAAAATATATATAATATATATGTATATATTGAAGAATGTGTATTTTGCAAAGAAAATGGAAATATATTTGGTTATGTTTCTCCGAAAAAATATTATTTAGGAGAAACATAACCAAACAAAGCTTTAGCATTTGGCTTCTTCGAGTTGATGAATTGAGAACTTATGGAAGTTTGGATCGCTCTACAGTCGACTGAGAGTGAGTAATTGGTTCATTTATGACTGTTGAATTGCAGTAAATGGACTTATGTTGCAGGTCTACTGTGTGGATAGGGATTAAATTCAAGATGAAAATCATGCCTGAAAGATTGGAATAACCAGAAAAATTAATTGGTTCGCTGTTGGAGTGGTCCTGGTCGGTCTGATTACCCAGGCTTTTCTTTGTGAAAAATCTTCCTGGAAGTTAATTACGTTCGTGCCGAAAAGGAACTGCTTGGCTAGAGGTTTAAATTTGTCCACATTCATACTATGGATTAGATTGAATTGTGCTTTATATTATCGAAGGAAGTGAAATCACGAATCCAATATTCCAGCGGAGACCAATGGAACTAATTCATTTTTCTCTTTTCTTTTTTCATGTACTCTTGTTGCAAATGACTTCCTTCCTCACCAGACTAGAGGCAATAATCAAATATAATTGAGCTTAGGGTAACAATAGTCTAACTTCCTTGTTTTTTCACCTTTAAGAAGTCCATAAATACTTATTAGATAATATATCAACTTCTAACTTCTTATATGTTGATTAATTTGAACGTGAATATACTAGAAAAATTTTAAGTAAAAATTTACAAATATTTTAGGATTTGCATGCTCTATTTAAGGTCGAGTTAGTCAAGTTTAACTTAATTCAACAACTCAACATATCTCAATTATTCACACTCGTGTTATGGATACTACAAATTAAGTTACATAGCTACTTACTCACTTATAAATACTTTATCATAGTCCATTTATAGGTACAATTCAAAATTATTTATTTGCTCTCTTATATTGTCCGCCTCAAATTGACTACCGTCTTAATAATTGAAATATTTTTTAATGAACAATTTTGATCTCCCTGGAATCAAGATTTATACTAATTTCAAGTCGGTTCTATCTATATCGTAATCCTGACCATAGCCAAAAGCCAAAAGACCGCTTCTAAGTTCATATTGCAATTTTTCAAAATTCATCACTTTTATGTATTTGCTCATAAATTATATAAAATAAATTGGTATCATGAACTTGCTCTCGGCTCGAACCTTTTCCAGATATTTGCTGCATTATTGAGCTGTTTTTGGGTTGGGCCCACCTCATCATGGGTGGTCCGTAGCTCATGCCACTAACGTGTGTAATAAAAAAACAATATTACTTCAGCAACGTGGGACCACTCACTCAACGCTGCTTTTTTGTTTTTTTCCCCTGCGACGATGAACTTTATATTACACTATTATAAAATAGGCATAACAAACAGCAGTAGCAAATATAGTACCTGACGACGATTCTTTTTGGATTGGCCAGTTTTGGGAATGGCTGAGATTATCACTTTGGAGTTTGGACCTTCCAAATTGCAAGTGGTCGGAACATTTACATCTGTGTTTGGAAAGCTGAGGGACATCATATTTGAGGCTCTATTATGTCTAATGTTTAACATCTAAGAGTCATGTCCCACCCAAATGCATGAATATAGACACCATGATGTGAACACAAAATATATCTAATATTTTTTTAAAAATATTATTGAGTCCAATCTCAAACTATAAGTATACATACTGCTTACATATAAAATACCATGGGTGGAAATATCGTAATCATAATTATTAAATTATATAAATAATAACACCTTCTTCAACGATGTCGTTTTCCTGGCACAGCTTTCAAGGGTTCAAGTTTTCCCACAGTAATCCCCATCCTCTCGTTCATGTCAACATCATCAGGTGCCACTGAACTTTCAAGCTCCCAATCAAATTCATGAATCAACGAGCCCAACACAAAGTGGAGCATCCGATGGCCCAGCGTGAGGCCTGCACACATCCTCCGGCCCGCACCAAACGGCATCAACTCAAAGTGTAGCCCTCTGTAGTCAACAATGTTTGTGCCTAAAAACCTTTCGGGTTTGAAATGGATGGCATCGTCCCAACATTCTAGATCCCGACCAATGGCCCAAACGTTGACGAAAACCTGAGTGTTCTTGGGCACGAAATAGCCCATGAAATTCGTGTCCCGAACGGCCCGTCGTGGGAGGAGGAAAGGAAGCGGGGGATGTAACCGGAGAGTTTCCTTGATCACGGCTTTCAAGTAAGGAAGATTATCGACGTGATTCTCGTGGAATTTTTCTCCATTCCCGACGACGCTTGAAATCTCGTTTTTGACCCTGGACATTGTTTCTGGATTGCGGAGGAGCTCTGCCATTGCCCACTCGATGGAGGTGCTGGTGGTCTCGGTACCCGCCAGGAATATTTCCTGCAATTTTTAAGTGGTGGGAATGTATTTAGGATTTTATTTAGTTTTAATATGTAGTGCTCGCTCCCAGGAACTACATCGCGGTGACGTTCAGATTCATCAAGTTTTCTAAATCCAAGCTGGGGATAATTCTCTTTTAGTAGTTTTTTAGCTCAAGAATATCACAAACCCAACTTTAATTTTCAGTAAAGTTGGTCAACATGTTTGACGTATGACACAATCGCAGACCCTTCTAGACGAACAGAAAGAAATTAAGTTGAACTCAAAAGAAACATTTTTTCCCCTAATCTTTTACAAACATAACTGTGTCACTCCATGCAGGGATTTAAAAAAACTAATATATATACACACATATACATAAGATTACATGTCCTGACCCCATGAATCTTTCCAAACCAGGTTATTAACTATATTGATTTGGATCCTGGACCTTAATAATTATTAGGCCTTTCGTGCCAATAAAATGTGAAAATGGAAGTCGTATTAATAATTTTATATTAATTGGTGTTTTTTAATTTTTAATTGAATTTTAATTATTTTAAAATATTCAATAGTGATGCTTTGTTTTAAATTAAACAAAATAATGTAAATACTTTTTTACTCCATTTCTACATTTTTAACTAGTTTCATTTTTTACTATACAATTTACTTTTTTAGAAGTAAAAACTCTTTCCAAAAACCCAAATAGCAAAATGCACATTATATATGTTCCTATGCGTGTACTTATATAGGAAAACTAGAATGACATATCACAACTAGTGGAAGAAAAATTACCAGTATGAAAATGATGATATCGGTTTCTGATAATTTTTCAGATTCCTCCTTGCAGCCCTCGAACTCCAGCAATACATCCAAAAAGTCTCTCCCTTTTCCTCCATCTTTCTCACGATTTCGTATCCGTTCCTTCACAAATCCAGAAGCAATCCCAAAAGCAATTCCCATATCCCGATTTGCTCTTCTCTTCAAACTCTGCAGATCAATCCACCGAATCCATGGGAACAGATCCGAAACATTCGGCCTGCCGGACCACTCCATTACCCTCTTCATCGCACCATAGAATTCCATGCCCTTCTCCGATTCCGGACCCACCAAATCCCTCGACATCATCAGGTTCCCCAGCATGTTAAACGCCGCCAGGAATACATATTTCCCGACTGGAATCCCGTCGGAACATTCCCCTTCTTTCTCAATCCACGACAGCATGTCTACAACGCACTTTATCCTGATCTCCGCCGTCTCGTTAATCCGTTTGCTGACGAACATTTCGACGGTGCATATTCGCCGCAGCACGCGCCACCGCGACCCGTAGGGGGCCAACGCCATTGAGCCGTTGTGGTAGCCGTGTGCGGTCATGGTTTCGACGATGCTGCGGTCCGCGAAGGAGAGGTCGTGGTTCTTGAAGAATTCGGCGGCGGCTTTTGCCGTGAGCACCGCCATGGTGTTGACGGAGCCCAGCTTTAGCCACACTACGGGGCCGTACTTTGCTCCAAACCCGGCTACGGTTCTGTGTGGCGCGGTGCCGAGATTGAACATGTGGCCAAAAACTGGCCATCCGGGTGGCCCCGGCGGTAACCTGTTGCTATTAGATTTTTTCAAACGGCATATAATGAAGATTAAAGCTGGTAAAAACAACATTATCAAGGAATGAACTAGGAAATTCCACTCCATTTTTTTTGACATTTTTTTTCTACATAAGCCTGTAGGAAACTAGGGTAGAGGCAGGGGGTGTTATAATCATATATACATGTCCATATAATTCAGATTAGATTTCTTGAGGTGCTCGTTTGCTTGGATACAATCTCAAGAAAACTGATACACTCTCATTGAGCCTGAGCAATCCCAAGAAATTGATACAGATCTCATTCAGCCAGATGTCAATTTATATCTCATGTGACTAATAGTTTAATGTACCTGGAATTTTTACATCGGAGATATGGGATTGGATTTGATTTGATTTCATTGCCACTCCCCTGGGTTGACACAATCCTCCTAGGTTTTGAGAAGTTGGATGGGTCCAAATTTAAAAGTCCAAGGGTATATTTTGTAATTTGAGTCATAAAATAATGAAGAGTCCTCTTTGTGGAGTCCCTAAAAATTAAACGAGTTAAGCAAGTCAATTTATATATTAAAAGTTTTAAGAATTTATTTAGTTTTTTGGATGAGGGGTTGGATGATAGAATTATGATTATTTTGCAAGTATTCAATTATATTTATTATGTTGGATGAAATAAAAAATAAAAGAGATATTTCAAACTATTTATTCGTATACACAAATAAAAATTAGTAGTACAAACTAAAAATTCAGCATAATACTCTCCTATATGAAAAAATAAAAAATAAATGCCTTTGGCCGTCCTCCTAGTAAATACATCAGCAATTAGGATTTTTACATGTTTCCTTTTACTTAAATTGGAGAACCTACAAGTATAGCATTGACATTCTTCTTTACAAATCTCCACTCTATCTCCTCTCCACTTTCTTTCTTATTGGAGTCAGCCATGGGCAACAAGACACTAGTGAAACTATAGCTCCATGCCCCTTGTGCATAAGGGTATGGGTGGACTTAGAGGTGTTAACCTAACTCGTTTAATTGGCAGTCCCAAACCTAGTTGAGTAGGGTTGACTTGCTGATCGTTTACGATTTAAATCGTGACAGGCTAAAAATTAAAAAATCCAACTCGACTTAAAATCAACCCATTATATGGGTGAGCTGGTCTATATATGAGCCGAGTTAGGTGGGCCAACTTGTGATCTAGCTCGCAAGCTAACTCACGGGTTGGCCTGCGATTTTTTTTTTAATTTGAAAATAAATTTTTAAGTTTTTATATTTATATGATTATTAATATTTTTTTTCAACACTTATACTTTTTTAAAAAACTTAATAATTTATACTTATATAATTTTTAATATTTTACAACACTTAAATTTTTATAAAAACTTAAAAATTTATACTTATATTAATTCTTTTATCAATTATATTTTTCCAAAAACTCCAACAAATAAGGTAGTGAGGGGTTTGGCATGGACCCCTCTACTCCCATTAATTTAGAAAAAATAATTACATAAAGGTGGATTTGACCAAACTTCTAAATGAAAGTACATAATAACAAAAAAAAAAAA
>JACGDI010000823.1:1135566-1179037 GCA_014898725.1 Jacaranda copaia
CTGTTGGGCCTGTTGGGCTATCCCATATCAATTATAAATTCCTAAACTTGTTAAAAATTATAATTTATAATTTAAATTAAAAAATATTGCTGGCTTAGCCAGTGAGCCAGTCCGTTTAACCTACGAGTTGGCCCATTTAGCTTACAAGTTGGGCCAACCGGTGGTCCTTTATGGTTCGAGGGCCAAGTCGGGCCCAAACTGCAAAATTTCAATTTGGGACGGATTTTCAAATGAGCCAATTCAGTCCAATCCATATTAAACAATTAACGAGCCAAACTAGACCAACTTTTTTCGTGGGCCAAATTGGGTCGGCCGGCCCATTTTGACTCCTCCATGTGGACTTTTCCCATTCAATAGTTGTTCTAAACTCAGCCCCTTCAAAATATTTTCCCCCTCAATAGGTGTTGTGTTCTTGTAGACTAAGCTGAATAATATTTGGCTACAAGGATATGTTAGTAATTATGTGAATATAAAATAAGGACATGATTGTAGTTTTCATTTTTGTCGCTTCCAACCCCCTTTCTAGAATGTTTTTATCATAATTTTCGAATGGAACTTTTCAAATCAGATCACTAAATTATAATTGTGAGATTCAATATTCGAATTTTTAATGTATACATTTATAACAACAATTGCAAGTCTTGTATTTTTTGTTGGACTGGTAAACAAATAATGTTAAAAGAATCATTCTGATCCATTCTCGAAAGTATGCATTGCCTAAATATATAGTTCTTGTAATTTAAAACATAAAATAATAAAATATATTGTAATTTGTTATTTACAATATTCGATATACTCTTTTTTTCGTTTTTTTGTTTCCTGCGCTTGTTTTGTAGTGAAGAAATAAAGAATAGACTTCCAAGTAATGTTATATATCAAGTACTGCAGGTCACGGTTCTGCAATATTTAGTTCGAAACTTATTTAGTGGATTATGATCAATCTTTGTCCACGAAAATTTTGTCTAAGAATGAAAGTATGATTGACTACTATTACCTTGAATACTTCTTGTAATTTTCAACATGAGATGATAAAATAATAAATTGCTAGCTTGAATGATTTGGAATTCGAATTTAGTTAATTAAATAATATCACATTCACATTGTATATATATAATTTAAAATTCAAATTTAAATAACATAAATGCATTATAAAAAATCTAATAATTATCTAAACTCCCATACTTTACCCCTGTCATGAATGTATCGAATATCACTTCTTTTCTTGCTATCATGTATATTTTTACGTTCTAATAAGTAATAGCTTGGTTGGTGTAGGGTCTTCTATTTCTTTATTTTCATACCTTTATGTTTCTATAATTTTGTGTTTTCTTTTCTTTTCTTTTTGGGTGGTGGTGCTGTTGTTTTCTTGCTCAATGTTTGACTAACAATGATTACTATATTATCCTGTGAATTATAATTAAATATTTATTTAAAAGATATTTTATATATTTGAAGATAAAATTTTAACTGCTCCACAATTTTATATCATTAACAAATTTATTTTTTACAATAAAATATTTTTCTTATCTATACAACTATTAATAACGGCTGAAAATCCTATATTGATACTGTTCCTTCTAATAGCAGCAATACAATTTCAGTTCAAATTTTAGTATGGTGATGTTTCCTTTTCTTCATCCATAAGTTGAAGATTTTTTTTATTTAGGCCACGTTTGATTTCAGCCACTAATAATTTAATATAATCCTAACCCATTGAAAATTAAATAATATTATGATAATTTCAGGTAGTATAATATTGTGTTTGATATTGTAGATTACATTTGATATTATAATGTATTCAAATCTTGGCTTTATGTTTTATACTAGCTGTTAGTTGTTATGTTATTTCATTTTTCCAATCATGCCTCCATGTCTAACGAGTTATTTGCTTGGTACATAAGATCCACAAAATTGATTAGCTATTGTTGTTGAAATTATGAAGTTATCTTAGTCATGTGCCTATTCTATATCATGTGTAGAGCATGGAAGAACAAAACCATCTCGTAGGAAAAATATGACTCAATAATAACACATATAAAAAATATATGAAGAAGATAACAATATTACAAAAAAGGTTAAAGATGATTACCGAGATGGTGTTGGATTACCTTTGGCCAAAGTGCTTATGGAATTGGGCATATGGGCTAGGGTTTTTAAATTCTAACCTAACCATGTTAGAACTGAAATGTGAAAACAAGTCTGCAATATGGGTAATATAATATTTGGGCAAAATGATAATTTAACAATTCACTAGTAAGGAAATAATGATCTTATATTGTGTAGGTTGTGAGTATAAACACATCATGGATGTTAGCATAAATGCTAGAGCACGCAATATTTGTGTATATTCATATAAAACATGATCACTTAAGGGCCACACAGTGCATTCTTTATTACTAATAAAAGGATCGCATAGGCATGATATGAAAATGGAATATGCATCAACGCTAATGTAATATGGACATTTCTCGCAAGCACGTGCACCAATACGTGCAAGAGCCATGCTTAAACATCAATATTTTAAACAGGCACCAAAATTAACAACCTTTCAATATTTAAATTTGAATTAATTTCATGGTAATCTGCTAATAAAATTTGAAGAATATATTGATTAATCAATACGTTAATTAGTAAGGAGAGATTACAATTTCTTCTCTAATCCCGAAATTAGATGAGTCCTTAATTTTTGCTATAGTACGAGCTCGGTGTGAACTCTAAGATAATATGCTTTAGCTCGATCACCATGGTCAAGCACGTCAAACAACACACTAAAACAGTTATTACGGCCTATAAGCTGGAATCAAACGCGGCCTTAGCGTATCTTCTCTACTTTCCAAATTCTATACTGGAGACTTTATTGATTGGAGTTATTTAATATTCAGTTGATTTGATTTAAAGCTCCAGTTCTTCATCATATCGTTTCTACTGATCTCCTCGAATCCCGAATCCCAGTCAAATTCATGCAGCAAACATCTTAACATACCGTGAAGTGTGCGGTGAGCCAAAGGAACGCCAGTGCAAACCCTCCGCCGACGTCCGGTAATGCTGACGGCGAGTAAAAGCGGTGAAATAGTGTATAAAATTTATAGAGCCCTAACACACGGTATATCGCCGCTAATACGCCTCCATTTACGGTGGCGAAAATTTCGAGGCCTAGAACACCCCCTTCGATGGCGCGAACGCCTCGGCCGCCCCTCTGCGACCCGCCCCACCGGTCGCCTCATTTGGTTTCACGCCGTCTCCTTGGGTAATTATTTTCTTAAGGTTTAGTCTGTTGGTAAAAAGTTTAACATTACAAATTTACAATTAGTCATTCCAAATTAATGCATAAGTTGTTTGTTTGTCCCCACCCCCCCACCCCACCTTTGTTTGTTTTACTTCGCTGGTTACTGAACAGGTGAAGGATTGGCCGCAATTCCTGTAATCAAGTGCTGTTTGGAGAGGGAGCCGGATGTAACTGTCTTGATGACGACTAGTACAAGATCAGCATTGTAAGAAGATATCATCCTAAATAGGGTAATTTAGATATTTTTGTGTTATCTAGTCAAAAGGGTAACTATTAGCAGTTGTTTCCCTAATTTCTCTTCCTTATTTGTTTTCGTGGAAATTGACATTTTAAAGCATGCTTTCCAATTTTCTGTCCCTGTTTCATTCTTTTTTTCTTTTCTTTTCTTTTCTTTTTTTCGCACTTGTTTTGCAGTGAAGTAATAAAGAACAAACTTCCAAGTAATGTTATATATCAGGTACGGAAGGTCATAGTTCTGCAATATTTAGTTCAAAACTTATTGATTAGATTTTGATCAATCTTTGTCCATGAAAATTTTGTCTAAGAATGGAAGTATGATTCACTACTATTGACCTTGAATAGTTTCAGTTATAACCTATGTACTGCTATCTTCTCATACATTTTGTTAAATATTATCTGTATTTTTTAATGCATAATTTTTTTTTAGTGGAATGTATTTTGGTTGAGTTTTTCTGATTTCCTGATCCTCCTTTGTATAGGTAATACTAGGAACGATAGTTTGTCCTGACATAAAGTATGTGTTTGAACTTTGAACCAGCTTGCTCCACTTGATATACCATCTACTATGGATGCTTTCCTTCAATATTGGAGGCCAAACACAGTCATGCTAATGGAAAGTGAATTGTGGCCAAATCTCATTATGGGTGCTGCAAGAAATGGTGTAAGTTATATACCTCCTCATTTCTGATATAGATTCATTCATTCTTGTCTCTGATAGATGTTATAAGAGCTTATAATAGAAAAACTCTATATCCAAGCTATTATCTCTTGTCTATGACAATGTTTTGTAGGAGTATGTTAATCGATTTGAGGGAATGTATTGAAGTTTGAAAGCTCTCTTGAGCAATTGTTTTCTGTAACTTATTTGTTTTACTGGGCTAGGCTTGGGGCATTTGATTTATCTGTACAACATTTTCCCTATAGCGTATACTTTTTAATTTATTTACACTCATTTGTTCTCTGTTTAGATTGCATTGACATTGCTAAATGGCAGAATGTCTACAAAATCGTTTCAAAATTGGTCTAATCCAGTAATTCTTCCATTGATCAAGTTGATGCTATCAAAATTTTCATTGATTCTCCCATTGGTACGTACTCATATGATGTCTGGGAAAGTTCTGAATATTTTTTTCTGTCTCTGATTGCCTTTCTCTTCTCTCATTATGCTAGAGCACAATGCAAGGAATCCAGTTTCAGCTATTACAAGCTCCACCTTTTATCATTAACTATTCTGGAGATCTAAAATGTGGTATGACAGTCATTTAGATGTTCAATCCAGAAAAAGAAAATGTGAAATCTTGTAATAAGCATAGTTTGAGCGGACTATTTGTTTCTTATCTTAGTTAATGCATCAACCCGAGACTGGTGAATTCTTGTGACAACAGTCGTCTGAGGGGATCATTTATGTTCACCATAGTTGACCGATCAACCCATGACTAGTTTCAATTAGGTTTTTCTATAGCAGATCATTTATTTTCACCACAGTTGACCCGTCACCCCATGTCTGGTGTCCATTAGGTTTATGCGGCAATGTTTCTTCTTGAATTCCTTTAGTCAGCTGCTTAAGGCTATACCTTTATGCTTTTGATTAGTTAATCATACCGTTAGATGTATGAAGACAAACTGACTGAAACTGGGATGCACCTTTTGTTGGTTTCTTTTCAGCAATAGAGAATTATGTCATTTCTGAAGGAGGTAAGAAAAGTATGGAAGATTTTCAGGCATATCTTTCCAATAGAAAAGTATGGATGGCTTCTTCCATTCATAAGGGTGAAGAGGAAGGTAAGTTTGACAGATCAGCATGGTAACTGCATTTGAGATGCATGTAATATGATGCCATTGCTTTTGATCTAATGTTTCTCACAAAACTAAACTGCAGCCTGTCATGCTAAAATTAGTGAATACAGAATCATTGCCACTTTACCCACTATTTCTTAACTATCTGTTCTCTTGGGGAAATATTTCAGAATTTGATCACTGCTAGTCTGTGTATCTTTGTGAGAAGAGGGTTTAAAGCAAAGATTGTTATTGAAATTGAGAACAAGGCAGCTAGGATTTCCTTATGAGCCATGGCATTATTTCGTGCCATTAGCAAAACCTTTTCAGACAATTATAAGAATGTCTTATCAACTACGTGCTTGTGAAACTTCTTGCAGTCTTTATAGGAGCTCATAACATTCTAAAACAAAAGCATCCTGATGTAGTCACCATTATAGCGCCACGCCAACTGCAGCATGGACGTGATATTGCTCTGGTATGGTTTTTATTGCTCAAGCCAGTTATTATGAACTTTAGGCAAACATTTCAATCTCCATGTGGAGGTGTGGTTCAAAGAGTCATGGTTTTTGCTTTTTTAAAGAATTTTGATATCATAATTTAAGCTTTCAATTGACCATGAATTTGGTACCAGCTGATGCATATATCGAATTATTAGATTCAATAAGTCATCTCCAACAGGTGCCTTTTTCCCATCCATGAGGTTTTGGAATTTGTTTCTATTTAAATTTCTTCTGTAAGCTTATTGTCAAGGAGCTTAATTTGGTTAATCCTTCAGAAACTTCCCTTCTTCATTAGTTCACCCCTTCCTAAGTGTGGGACTGATCCCATGTGGACAAAATGGTGAAGGTGCTGAGAAGGCAGGGTTGCATGCAGAGCTCCACTTTGCTATTATATACTTATATCCCCACATAAAATGTCCACATTTTCAGTTGCTGCCAAGAACTTTTTTTTATCAATTCTAGCTCTAGGTGGAAAAAAATATGGTGTGCATGTATGTGTATCCTTGTGCCATCTGTTTTTTTTTTAAATGATTGACAAAAGCCCACTGCATGCTTCATGTAAATAAGAACAATAATTACTTGGGATTGAGTCTGTACTTCTAGAATAGACCTCATATTTTGCTTGGTTTGTGTTCTGAAAATTTGCAAGAATTGTATGCATATGGCAACTACCTTGCCTTCTATTTATTTATTTGGTATAGCAGAACTCAGTACTGCCTTCTGTTTTGTTCTTATTGGTTTTTTTGAAAGTCAACTTATCTCGTGCTTTGTCTAATACTACAGAAATTACAAGGGGAAGGAGTCTGTGTGGCATTGCGGTCTCGTGGTGACAAACTCACCCATGATACAAGTATATACATGGTTGACTCATTAGGTTCCTATCCTTCGCAACTAAATTTTTTGGGAAATTTGTCTTAACTGGCTTACCTTAAAGTTGAGAGCTAATTATATAGCTTCGAGTTGGCATCTTGAATTTTTGTGATATTTCTTGTTCCTTTACAATTTTTTATCTTTCCTGATTTCCCACCATCCTTTTGTACATGTTGTCCTTAGTTGTGGATAGTTCAGCTAAATTTATATATAGCAAAAGTGAATCTTCAACCCTTCGTTTCATGAAGAAATTGGTATGACGAAATATGAGTAACTGTAATATAAATTAAATCTGAAGATAAGTTGTAGCATCAGAAAAATTTTGATCTTGATCAGGTCTTCTGTTTAGCAACTTTTTAGTGTGATATCCATAGACTGAATATAATACACTCAGCTTTATGTCACTATTGTTCCTAATTGAACAAGAAGACTAGGAATTTGCTTAGGCGCAATGCCAAGCTAGAAATGATAATAATTCAAAAGGGCACAGAGGACAATGACTGTTAGTGCGATGTCATGTATTTAATTATATTTGCTAACTTTTGCTTTAAGTTGCTGTAGTTTCTAATTTCTGTTGGAAATGTTATCCATATTTTTGCTATTAATATAATATGCACTTTGCTTTAAAAGAGGACTGATTGTGCTCCACGTGTTGCACTGGCTGATTTTCTTACCTCATTCTTATATTTCAGTTAGGTTATCAGTTCTAGTTATTGCATGTATTTCAATCTGGAGCACATTTATTTGACTTATTCTGCAGAAAAATGCTCTTTATTTCCTGCATCCATTCTTTTCTTTACCCTTCCTAGAGTTTTTCATCCTGATGCTCATCCTAAAATTTGCATCTAAACTTTCCTGTGTTGAATTTTGTTTCTGTCCTCTTTTTCCCTCTGCAATCATCATCAGAGTTCTTATATGTCGGAAAAAGTCAATATGGTACTTCAATAGAGTATTTTGCCAATTGTCTTTTTTAAATATAATTTGTTTAATTTCCTTTGTAGGTGAACTGAGAGACTTCTACAGATTAACACCAATAGCTGTAATAGGAGGTTCATTCTTACTGGGATCTACAGGTCACAATATATCAGAAGCTGCTGAAGCTGGCTGTGCTGTTTTGACTGGTCAATTTCTCTAGCAATTCCATTTTAAATGCTTTATGTCGTGATGTCGTCTGTTGAATAAATAAATCTAAACTTCCTATTGAGTGGTCATTTTGTTGTTAGGTCATCATGTTGGCCACTTTTCACACATGGTGTTAGAAATGCAACGGGTGAATCCCCTTTCAGTTCTGCAGGTATGAAGAATCTTGCATGGTTTATGTTCTGCTGCTTCTCATTCTTATAGGTATTGATATGGCCTACTGAGTCTCTCTCTCTCTCTCTCTCTCTCTCTCTCTCTGGGCCTGGTGTTTAGCCGTAGCATCACACTATCATACTTGTTGATGTATGTTTACATTAGGTTCTTTGTACTGCTCTTTCAGTTAAATGATTATTTTTTTGTCAAATGTCTTACTTGGCTATATGCTGTGGTAGAATATTTGCCCTAAACCTTTAAAACAGGTAGTGAGTTGTGGGGAGCAAAAATGCAGACATGAACTGTAATTTCAGCTCTCTATACAGAATCTGGAATACGAGGCATATCTAATTTTGTGAATTGAAAACATCAGTAACTATTTACTTCTTGTGCTCCACCTAGTTAGCACGATAATGTTAGCTCAAGACAGCAGCTGGCTACATCTTCATGTGAAAACACTTCAGAGAAGTCCAGGGGTAGAACCGTCACTCCAAGATTCCCACGTCTCTCTGCGGGACAAGACTAGGTTCCACCCAGAACTAATCAATTAAGTATCCCACATCTTTGGAATTAGTCTCTAGGTAGTTTATGATACAGTTGGTTTTTGTGGCATGGCACCTAGGTTTTAGAAGTCAACTTAATTAGCTGGCAGTTTCTGGGAGTTTTGTGGAGGATAGCTTTTACTTTGAGTTCTAAATTTTCTGCCATTCTGGAAAGGTGAATAAATAAGGGTTTGGAGGGGAAGATGGGAACAGAAGATTATCCATGCATAAGAGAGTTGAACGTAGGATATCTGTCAATGTGAAAGCAACAGAAGCAGTTATGAAAAATGTTCTGATTCCATTATCTCTTTTACTGGGTCCGTATGTTGGGTTTCCCAATGAGAGATACTTTTTGCATAAAGCTTCTATAGCTTTATGGGAACAGATAAATTAATGATATCCTCATTGTGTGTTGTGATGCCATGGGTAAAAAATAATCTTTAACTCAATTGTGACAGTAACCTGTTGTAAACATGATTACATGAACTCACCATTTTATTTTTCACATCAGAGTGGCAGGTGAACTAACAGTGATATAATAGTTGTGCTGATAGAAGTAGTAAATGAGAGTCCACAAAAATGTTATTTCCTCTTCTGAGTCAATTCTTATGACCCAGATTTAAACTTTTGTCTCTTGCATTTTCTTTTTGAATTTGGCATTTTAAAAATTATTTCAGGTTTCTGGTGAAAAGCTTGTGGAAGCTGTTAGTGAGCTCTTTGGTAATGTCAAAATTCTGGAAGCACGCCGTGTGGCTGCCAAACAAGCGTATCATGCTCTGTCAAGTGGAATTGTTGAAAATATTTGGAAGGCATTGCACTTCCACATATTTAAGAAATCGATAAGCAAGGGTGACTTTCATGGTGAGTTGAAACTAAATATGAATCAAATGATTTGAACTACTTCATGCTTATTGCATGTTTCAGGTACCAACTATATTTTGTATCTTGGTGTTCCTTCCACCCTCTCTCCCTTTTGTTCGCACATGCATGAATAATATGCATAAAGAAGGAAATTAAACTACCTCCTAAGTGCATTCAAGTATATTTGCACTTTTCCATGTGCTCCACTCAATATTCTTGCATCATTATTGGTCCTGGATGTTAATCAAAGTCAATGTAGAACTTCATTTCCTTCAGGACAGTATTTACTACCACTACTTGTTCTCCAGATGCAGTCAAGTCTACGTCCTTTGCAGTGAGAGAGAGGAACTATTATGTACTGCTTGGCAGTCCATTTTCTCTTTTTTTTTTCAAATTTCCTATTTCATATCAGGAACACATCATGAGTAATTAATGATGATACATTTGGTGTTTTTTCCTGTTTCTTCTGGTGGTATGTTACTAATCTATATTCCACTTGTGAATTTTAAATATGTTCCCTGTGATGACTTGTGAATGGTAATTGATGATGATACATTTGGTGCTTTTTCCTGCTTCTTCTTGTGGTATGTTACTAATTTATATTCTACTTGTGAATTTTGAATATGTTCCCTGTGATGACTTGTGATGATAATGCCTCAGGTCCTCTCCCAGATCTGTTCAGGAGAAATAATTGGTAAATATATGATATTATGAATGTGGAGACTTTGTGTTATGATCCTATGGATATTAGGAATATAAAAAAATCTTTTCAAAGTTATAATATTATGTTAGCAAGGTTTAGAAGTTCTTGTCAGTTGTCATCATGGAGGATTACTTTGTGTTTTTATTATATAATTTTATGATGAAGTTATCCATTGCTTGGAACTTAAGGATGGCTGTCATTAAATTTTAACTATTCTCTGGTTGTCCCTATGCCATCAACATCTAATCTAAATTAAATAGGTAATTCAGTTGATAAAGCATCTCTGTCTTCTGCCTTTGTTAGCTGGCAGTCTATTCTATAAATGTGGTGGACTTGGGTTCCCCAGAGAATAACTCAAAGATTTTGCTTAAGTTTTTATAACTGAACATCTGAATATATATTTTGCTTCTTTAAGTAAGTAAATGGAACATGTGATTGGTTGAGAATCTTACTAGAAAGCTTTTTTCTCTTCAATGTTTCAGATGAACCAGTGAAACTTGGATACAGAGATGATGCTACTTACAGTGAAGCGCGTGCCTAGCTAATGTGCTCTGCCACTTGTTAATATCAATATTCCATGTTGAAGTGCACTGTTACTGTTTCTTCTGCTATTTGTTCTCCTGTAATAGATATACAGGTAATTCAACCAGTGCTCGACCTGATTCAAAGTTTTCCGGTTCTGTTGTCTCAATAGATTGCTAGCTGATCATGTGTTATTTTGTTATTACCATGACAGCTGTATGTGAACTTTGTTAGAGAATGAACAACACATTTGGAGCATCCTATGGCCTCTCCTGGAAAAAAAGAAGCAAAAGAGATATTTTTTGTAACAGCTGCATGGAGAATGAGTGCGACAAAGAGGAGAGTATACAAGGCAGAATGTTTTCACATGAGGGCATCAAATGGATGACGTACTGTTTTCTTGCGCATGCTCTTGTTATATTAGTGTAATCTCAGGAGAAATTCACGCATTGTCCTTCTCTTAGAGGAGCAATGCCACTTCTTTGTTTGTATCTTAGTCCATATGAAGTGTTCAGAAATTTTCTCAACTTTCAAGCAGATATGGACATGCAGTTAGACACTTATGGAAAGCTTTCTTCTGTTTCACCAATTTTTTCTTTTCTTTTTCAGAAACCATTCTTGTGCCCACTTCCTCACAATTGACCAAACAGTTGCTGATATAAGACTTCTTGTTGTATTTGTAATAGTATTCTTCTGTTTTAACCCTTACCAGTATCAAGATGCTCATTCCTTCATGATATCAAACTTCTTTTTCTTTGAAGGGAAAGTCAAGAAATTTCAGTTTGGTGCTCCTGTCAAGAGATCCAACTTCTCAATGAGTTCATTCATTTAACAAGAAGAATTAGTTCTGCATGATTGTAGGTGCGGTTGGCGAGAGCTAAGAATTGAGTTTACTCTCTATGATTTCCGTTGTCTTATTAAGAACGCAAGAATCTATCAAGCATGAGCAAGAATGATAGCGGCCTAAAGATTAACTTGAAGAAAAGAAAATTAATGGATAATTCTGGGTCACGACTACAACTAAGTTACTTCCTGGGGAATACTATTTCTAATGTGACATTTGACGGTATATCTCCACTTGTATTGATCTATACATTTCGAAGCTTCCTAATGCTCATGCAATCATTGCATTTTTTTATCCTTACTCCCGACAAAATAGTGAATATTGACGATAAAATCACCTCAAGATTCAGTTTGCTACAGATTATATAGGCCTTTTGAACGTCAATCTCGCCTTGCCGACAATGTAACCGTACTCTCCATGCAATTTGATTATCAAAACAAACTTTATAAACGATTTAATTGGCTCCCCTAACTCAAGGTTTTGTCCACAAGTAATTTTTCATTAATCCATGGAAAAAAATATGGGTATGATCGTACGATGGTCATTTGTAGCTGAAAGTGATATGTTTACGATTCGGCAACAAGCCTTTGCTTCTTTATCACTTAAAGTAAGAGCCGTTTCCTTTTGCAACAGACCAGGAAAAAGAAAAAAAGAAACAAAGAAAGAAGAAATTGGAAGAACTGCCAGAATGGCAGAATTGTTTCATGAAGTGACATTTATTTTATCAGGAATGGGGCAAAAAAGCCCACAAATATCTGGCATGTGATTTACTTTGATTGCCCATATAAATGGTGGAATCAGTGGCTATTTTATTTATTTTTATCATCATTAATTATTACAAGTTGCTGATCATAATTACCAATTTATTGTTACTCGATGTTATGACATCTCACCTTAAAAAATATCTTAAAAATTTAAATCTTGATATAACATATCTTTATCATCACATCAATTCTTTCTTCAATCACAACGACCCAAAGGAAAAATTAACCAAGACAACTAATCTTGGAATTCCACCCCGTCCCTGAAGGTTGTGTCCCCCTTTCATGTGAAGTTTACCAGGCAATCAGCCTCAGTAAAAAGCAGCAAAAGGCCCCCTATTACCATCTACCTTTTCCTTTTTCTTTTTGTGAACACTTTTATTAAATTTGATTCCTTTGTATTGGGAGAGAGTGGAAAACAGCAATCATTCACACAACCAACCATCCTCTTCAGTCTTGATGCTCCTCCTTCACTCTTGTCCCCTTTAATCATTTCACTCTTTTTATCAATTCTCAACAGTCAACAGATGGACATTATCAACAACTAAACCCCTTTTCCCATCTCTCTCCGTTCTCTTTACAGTCATTGTAAAAATCCTGTTAATACGGATTAGGGAGTTGGCATGTCCGTGTAGAGAGACGGAGGAGCCTTCTTTCTCCAACCCCCCCCACAAGGTCATTTTTTATAATTTGAATAGTATTATTGTACACCAAATTCTTTCTTCTCTATTTAGATGATATTTGCGTGATTTATAAATTTTTCAAAGTTTTTTATAAGATGTGATAAAAAGTTTGGTGTAATTTTTTAAAATAAAAAGTTTATAAAATCTTAAAATAAGATATTACAATTTTATAATTTTTTAAAAAAAAATAAGATGTTTTTAACTTATTTTTAAAATTTTAAAAACTATTGTAATTTTGATTGTATTAAGTACTAGTTATAAAGTGATTAAGATCTTGTTTTGTTCAAATGTTTCGAAATTTTTTTAACATAAAACGTAACAATTTATAAAATATGTAAATTAAGAAAAATAAATAAATTTAATTAGGCACCCTCTTAATACAGAATATGCAAATTAATTGACGAAATAGATTTAAATATTTAAGAAATAACAGTATCCTAAAAATGGGCAATCATGGCAAGTACAGCTGCATGTAGGGCGCTTTTTCTCGGACCAAGAAAATAGCAAACTTGCCCCCACGTGGGGGGCAATTCTTGTTTTCTTGTATTTGATATGAAAGCTTGGTTTAGCCAAAGCAATTGGCACCCTGCTTCTCTGCAGCAAAGCTAATCTCGTAGCTGCATGTTGGCTTCCTTTCTCAAATTATTGGTCGGTGTTATTTAATTTGAATTGAATTATATTTAATTAAATTGAATATAAATACTTACATATTAAGCAAATTATATTTGTTATTTAAATAAAGTAAGCATAAGATGTGTAATCAATTACATAGTAATATAATTATGTATGTGAAATAATTATTTTATGCAATAAAAAATACTATATAAAAGTAACTTAAATTATGTATATGGAGTGGCCTCATGATTTGTCCTTCCAAAAGTAATATTTTGAATTTATCGCTAAGTGAGTCATTTTGCAAACGATGATTTATCATTTATTTTAATTGGTATTTTATTATATATTTTATTTTTTACAAATATAAACCATATAAATCCAAAATCTAGCAAGGGTCATTTTTCTTTTTCTCTCTCCCAAGTCCAACTCAATTCCTCATTATCCCATGCACGTACGTCCGATTCTATGCAAACAAATGGATCTCCAATTCTTCTCCTTTCTCCTCCTTTCTGCTTCACTCTTCGCCCTCTCTTCCTCCTCCGCCTCCCCCGCCGCCACCAATGACACCGCCGCCCTTTCCCTTTTCCGTTTCCAAACCGACCCCCATGGCACACTCCTCTCCAACTGGACCACTGCCGCCGCCACCTCCACCGCTTGCTCCGCCAATTGGTTCGGCATAAATTGCACCAACAACCGTGTCACCGCCGTCTCCCTCCCCTCTCTCAATCTCCGTGGCCCCATTGACGCCCTCTCCTCACTAGACCAGCTCCGCCTCCTCGACCTGCACGGCAACCGCCTCAACGGCACCCTCACCCCCATCACACAATGTCTAAATTTGAAGCTCATTTACCTCTCAGGCAACGATTTCTCCGGGGAAATACCACCGGAATTATCATCCCTCCACCGCCTCCGCCGCCTTGACATGTCCAACAACAACCTCGGCGGCCCCATTCCTACGACGCTGTCCAATCTATCCCGCTTGCTCACTCTTCACCTACAAAACAATGAGCTCTCTGGGACCATCCCAAACTTTCTTACTTCCTTTCCACATCTAAAAGAATTGAACTTGTCAAACAACGAACTATACGGGATGTTGCCAAAGAGCTTATTATCCCGGTATGGAGAGAGCAGCTTCTCTGGCAATGAAGGGCTCTGTGGGACTACCTCTTTGCCAAAGTGCTCATATACTGGTGGACAGCTAAACTCGTCCTCCCAAACTTTTCCAGCAAATCCTAGTTCCCTGCCTTCATCATCAACCGCTCCAATTGATGACTCATCAAGCAAGCACCATAAAAAACTGAGCAATGGAGCAATAGTGGCAATAGTGGTGGCAAATTCGGTGATATTACTGGTTATGGCTTCATTTGGAGTGGCGTACTGTTGCGGAAAGTACTCCAGGGACACAAATTCAATGGTGGGGAGTGATATTGGTGGGAAGAGGAGGAGCAGCTCCTCAAGCGAGAAAAGAGTGTACGCAAATAATGGAGGTGGAGATAGCGATGGTACTAATGCCACAGACAAGAGTAAGCTTGTGTTTTTTGACAGGAAAAAGCAGTTTGAGCTGGAGGATTTGCTCCGGGCATCCGCAGAAATGCTCGGAAAAGGGAGCTTGGGGACTGTCTACAAAGCTGTTCTTGATGATGGATGCACCGTGGCCGTAAAAAGGCTCAAGGATGCAAATCCTTGCGCGAGAAAAGATTTTGAGCAGTATATGGATGTGATTGGGAATCTTAGGCATGCTAATGTAGTGAGATTCAGAGCTTATTATTATGCAAGAGAAGAGAAATTGCTTGTTTATGAATATATGCCTAATGGCAGCCTACATTCACTTCTCCACGGTACGGAACTCCTATTTTCAATCTAGAACTTAAATTTTTTTATGTTTTTTCATGTGTTCATTTTCTTGGTGGTAATAGGGAAGAGAGGACCAGGGAGAATTCCACTGGATTGGACCACTAGAATCAGCTTGATATTGGGAGCTGCTCGAGGTCTTGAAAGAATTCATGAAGAGTATGCAGCTTCAGGAATCCCACATGGAAATGTGAAATCGTCAAATATACTACTGGATAAAAATGGGATTGCTTGCATTTCTGATTTCGGATTGTCTTTGCTATTAAACCCTGTTCACGCCATAGCTAGATTGGGAGGGTACAAAGCCCCAGAGCAGGCTGAAATCAAGAGACTATCACAGAAGGCAGATGTTTATAGCTTCGGAGTTTTGTTGCTTGAAGTGCTTACCGGCAGGGCTCCGTCGCAGTATCCTTCGCCGACGCCACAGCGCCGGGCGGAGAAGAAGGAGGAGGAGGAGGAGGAGGAGATGGGAATGGATTTGCCACAATGGGTTCAATCAGTGGTGAGGGATGAGTGGACGGCTGAAGTATTTGATCAAGAATTGCTGAGGTATAAGAACATTGAGGAGGAGCTGGTGTCGACGCTGCATGTGGCGATGGCTTGTGTGGCGGCGCAGCCTGAGAAGCGGCCGACGATGGGTGAAGTGGTTAAAATGATACAGGAAATAAGGGTGGAGCAGTCTCCGATAGGGGAAGAGTATGACGAATCGCGTAATTCACTATCGCCGTCGCTTGCCACTACTGAAGATGCATTCTGAGTTTGCGTTTCAGCCATTGGCTGCTGAAATCTGCACTGTCTTATTGCAAATAGTTGGTGTTCCTTTTGTTGAAGGACATGTATTATTTCTTTTCTCCCTTGTAATAGTATAGTCTAGATTGTGGGATCCTATTACATAATTACTTCGTTATGTATCGTTGTTGTATGACTGGAATGATTTAATGCTACTCTATCCTACTTATTGGGAAATTAGTTCAAATTTTGTCCTAATTTATGGTCACTTGAAATGTTGTTTGACGTTTTTTAGGTGACTGAAATTGCTATTGTAATTGAACTGATGAAACAAGTTTAAATTACTGCAACATAAAAGTTCTTAATTCAGAAGTCTATGAAGATAGATAGAAAGAGTATAATTTATTATAAAACATTATGATGAAAATGAATGATTAATTAAATTTTACCCTGAGCTGATTGTTATAATGTGATATTTTTTGGTCGATGAGTCATTCTTGTCCCACTAATCTAAATGAATCCAGCGACATGTTTGTAAAAATTTTTGTTTTTGAAATTTGAACAAGTAAAAAGCTTTTCTAAAATAGAAAATTGGAAGAAGGGTAGTAAAAATTAGGAGCATTTAAAAATACCCAAATTTTAAGTTTACTAAGTTGTTTAAGAATTTTGATTCTTTTTTTTATTTAAATTTAAAAAATAAAAAATAAGAGTATTTGTTGCAAACACTCTCGATTTACTTGATTGATAATAAAGAATAATATTAATATAGATCTTGCAAAAACATCGTAAATTACATTTGTAGAATATGCTTGAATTACTAATTAAAATAATGACAGCCAATGAACTATTTTACATCATCATTTTAGCTTTTATGCAAATATTGATTAAATATTTTATTTTGTGCTTCCTGGATTCAAATCTAATCCCAATTCTAGATCCAAGCACGAATAGTCAAGTAGCATCATACCCATCAAATTCGACCTAATGAAATCAGTGCTCGAGACGAGAGAGGGCCCATCCAAGCTATATCACCAAACCAAGTCAAACCATTGTATGCATTGAATTTGTTATTCACAGTAATTTGTCCTTTTTACTGTTGAGAATAATTATTTCTATTGTGATGAACCTTTTTTAAAATCTCAGAACATGATAATGATTAATGAGCACTTCATACCACTATAAATGATGGTCCCTCAAAAGCAAGCTCACCTGGTAGTAAAAAATTTTCAATTTATCATGTCCTGTCTTAACAACCTTCACCAACTTATTAATCATTAATAAATGTACATTACCTTCATAATCTGATTAAAAGTGGCTCATCTTCATTGCTGTCACCACTCTGAATGTTTAATCCTTTTTCCATAGGGCTCAGAGTTCACCATGATTTCAGCTTCTCAACAATATTCGAAAGCAAACTTTGTAACATTATCATATTCTAATCCAACAATTCACAATCTACATGAAAACCTGAATTTCTTGATGATTGTACAAGAATAATACAACCATTTGGAATTAGAATCCTATCCTCAAGAAGTATAATGTTCTATCATGTAAACATGCTATTTGGCCAATATAATGCATATATACAGCATAGTCTAACTAGAAAGCACCTAAGAATCATCCAGAGATTTAGCTAGATGCGTTCAAATTAAGATCCACAACTTCATTAATCCACAGGTACCTCATATGTATTGGTAAGAAAAAGCTTATGATTAAATCATCATTTCTTCTCTCTATCTTTCAGAGGATAAATAGAGTATACTTCCTTAAATTAAGAGATTCAATTGCCATATGCACCTCGAAGCCACAAGCAACAAGTCACAAACTTAACTGACTGGTCCAGTTTGATCAACAAGTGTACCGATCTGTTCTCCACATAATGCCCTCGAAATATTTCCAGGCTCGTGAAGATTGAAAATGACAACTGCCAGAACTAGTGGTTTTTAAATCGAGATGAGCTAGAAATAACCCATCAGGGAGAAGAATTAAAAGACAACATGAAAAGTACAGACCTGGAATCCCATTTTCTTCACAGAATGTCACAGCCATCATGTCCATGGGAGATGCACCTCTGGATGCCAACTCCCTGAAGGAAATGTGCTCTGCTGCAATATTGTTATTTCCAGAGTCACAAACATAGACACCATCCACATTTGTGCCTTTGAGGATGGCATCAGCGTGAACTGGACAAGATCAAGCAGTTACGTATTTAACCAAAGCAGGGAAGAAACAAACAAATATTGTGATCATAGACAAAGGTCATACTCTCTGATGCTCTAAGAGCTGCTAGTGTATCGGAGGAAAAGAGTGGATTCCCCATGCCAGATCCAATGCCGCCAAAAATTACAACTCTTCCTTTCTCAAGATGACGGATGGCTCGCTGCCTGCTATAAGGCTCAGAGACTTCAGGAATAGAAAATGCACTCTGCACACGTGCCTGGACACCCAATTTCTCCAATGCAGACAGCAGCAGTATGCTATTCATCACACTTGCCATCATTCTGGTTACAAGTAGAATGTCATCCCCCAAACAGCACATGAGTGACAAAATATGAGGCACCGACAGATCATATTAATATTAAAGTTGACTAGAGACAAAATGACGAAAGGAAGGCATGCAATTCATCATTGAAAATGCTACAAAAAATTATGTAGCAAAGAAAGAGAGGTCCATTCTGCCAATTATAAAGAATATAATTGTTTCTCATAAAACTGAGAGACCCATAAATATCAAGAAGATCTTCAAAATAAAGAAAAGGTTGAATCTTAGGAGTGATGAAGCTTTATTTGATGCATATTTCCATCATTGAAGTAAATAAGATATGGTGATAATTTACGAATTCAGCTTGTAACTTCATGAGTTAGCATAAATATGCAGCAATAGGCAATTATATCCTCTTCTTTTTTCACCAACAGCCCCATAATCCAATCTTGTGAATCCAAAAAGAAAGTTTTATTAGCCCACTCCTCATTAGCCAATATTGAACAAATAGCGCTCACATAATCAATGTCAATTATCTTCCTACACCAGATTCAAGTCCATCTTTTCACTGTTCATTCCATCTCAAGATTTGTACCACGGATCTCCAATTTTCTCAACATTCCAATCCAAAAAGAAAAAAATGCCTTAATAAACCTCTTAATTAGTTACAATAGCTGGATATTGATAGAGTTCTGCTATCTTGACCCAAGTATTGTGTAACTAACCAGAAAAGAAGTTTGCTACTCCTGTGTGGTTTTACAGCTAGGTTGATTAATATAATTTGATGGGATTAAGTGAAAACATATGTGATGGAATGCATGTCTGCCTGGTCAGCCTTTGTAAAGTAATAACCTCATCAGGTTAACACATTACAATTCCCTATTGATTATCCAATCACTAAATAAGTCTGTCTTAGTAGGGAAAAGAGAACTTGCAAAACTAGAATATAATTCATAATGAAGGCTAACTTAAGCTAAGAAGTTTACCCAATCTGATACGTAGTACACCTATCAAAACCAGTTGATGTAACCCATGTGTCTCCACAGAAGAAGTTGCGACCACCAACAACTATAGCCACCTGCCGAAATAATTGAAGATGCCCATGGTCAAGAAATATGAAAGTAATTCCAACTTGCAAAGGAGAAGATCAATTGATACGGTAATACCTCAACACCAACGCGGCAAGCTATTGAAACTTCTCTTGCAATCAGCATAGCCACCTATATATGACGTATAAAAGATAACAAAATAAATCAAACTTCAAGCAAAAGAGAAAAGAAAAGGATGGTCTCTACACACCTAAATCCTAAACGAACACTGAAATATTTGAATGCATAACAAGTGGCATTTGATTGGCAATCATTAGCTGGAAGAAAGAAAAGTAACAGAGCAGATGCAGATATGGGATGAGTTATTGCGTGAATCTTTTAACATAAACTGCACTGTAATATAATTGCAATGGGTAGCTACCCAAAAGATCATCACATATAACTTTTTCTTTCCATTGTTACTTGCTTATCTAAAACTGGGTTAATTGGATGTGACTGTAAACAATGGATTTAGTGGTAAACCTCTGGATCAATGTTGCTGGGAGCAGTTCCAGCCAGAGTACCACCACTAATTCTGAATACAACTCTTCGCCACCTAAGATTCATTGATGATTTCTTCATACTAATAATTTGACCACCTGGACTAGTCATCGTTGTTCCAAATCTGCCCACAAAACAAGCCCAACACAAGAAAACAAAGAGATATAAGTCATAAAAATGCTAACTAATGGCACAACCAGAAAACTGCTCATCTAAATGACATCCTCCTAAACTCAGCCAGCACTCATATAATAAACCGCAAAATCTGTACTTGTAGCCCATTTAACATAAAACACTCCGAATACACAACCAGCTGAACAGTCTAAATGTGTACCTCTTGGACTGCCTATTCGAGTAGGACGATCCGCCGCCACTGGAGGACTTCTCCTCCTCTGCAGCAGCTTTGGATGCGAGAGAGTTGCCGACGATCTGCTCCATCTGCTTGAACCAAGGCCAGTGACTCACCAGCACGCCGCCGTTGCTCGACCGGTGCCTCTCCAATTTATACCGCTTCTTCAAATTGTCCACCTTGTTCTTACACTGCTCCACGCTCTTTGTCTGCTTCTCGCACCTCTCGCTTACCGTCGCTGCTACTTCCTCCCAATCCCTCCCCCTCAAATTCCCCCTGTTCAACTGAAAAAACTTTTCAGTGTACGCCTCCAGCAAAACCGCAATCGCTGTGTCGCTCCATTCTTCTCTATCCTTTCTGTAGTCTCCGCTTCCGCCAGCGGAGAGCATTCTCGTCCTTTTGGACGCCCCGCCGTGGACGTCATCTCGGTCATTGGGACGCTTTCCGGATAGGGAATTCGGATCGGGCTTGGAGTCGAACGGGTCCGAGTCCGGGTCGTATGGGTTGATTTGATAAGGCGTCGTTTCAGTGGTGGTGGCGGTGGAGGGTTGGGAGGAATTGGGGTTGTGGGCGTGGTCGTCGAGGAGGGAAAAATCGTCGTCACAAGAGGCCATGGACGGCGTCAAGTTGACTGTTGACGGAAACGGAGAGGAACAGACGGACGTGAAAAGAAGACGTTTGAGGTTGCCGCCGTTAAGGAAATCTGGTGGTTGGTCAATTTTTTCTGGTATGCGGGTAGAGGAGAAGACGTTACCTTCAGTGACGTGTTCGTTAGGTAGGCACGTGCTGAGGAGTCACGTGACGAGGATCGTTTGACGTTGCAGTTAAGGGCTCTTTTGGGAACCTTTTGGTATTCGGTTCTCGTAGGATCCGACCCATTTGCGTTGCTCCGGTTATAAGAAAGGAAAAAAAATTAATTATTCTTGGTTATGATTTTGAGCCCGCAAGATTCCGTCCTGAAGCTGAAATTGATTTTACAATAAACAAGTGATTTAATTTAGTACCATTGATGTGGATTGAAAGGAACAGATCAAGAGACCACTAACTGGAGTCCAATTCACCATTTTAATGGATTATATAGGATTTGAGTTGACTGAATTAAATAAATAAAGTGATTTAGATCGATGAATTAATTCTTTATCATCGTTATAAATACTTTTTAAATCTGATATTATTTAATATGCAATTTTTATTGTTCACATACTTTCTTTGCGTGTTGCCCTCTTTTATGAACGTGATGTTGACTTGAGTATTGAAATATTTTTTATCAAATATTTTAAAAAATTAAACTATTTATTATGAATTTATAATTAAATTTTTAATACATCTTCAAAGATATGCGTATTCAAATTAAAAATGAAGGTTCCCATACATTCACAAATCAAATGCCCTGCCGACGTGGATGCACTATAGCTGCAGCACATAAATGGTTATATTAGTTGAGTCAAATAGTAAAGTGGCGTGTAGTACAATTATATCAATTTCTTCTATTTCGTGAGAACGCTCAAATTTGAATGCAAATAAACTTTTTTGTGCATTAACCCGAACGGGCTCTGCTGGCATTAACTATTGCGTGCAATTTACTTCAATTTATTAAGTGCACCTATCATGGACTGCTTGTGCGGGCTCCAGTGGCACGATGTGCAGTTTGTTTTCACGTATTTCCATAATGTTTTCTTTTGCGGTCAAATGGCACGCACGCTGGCACTGGCGCGCACTGCGCACTGGAGCGGACATTCCATATTCCAGCCCCAATTCCTTCTCCTTTTTACAAATCCTCCTATTATATTTATTTTTTTATCTTTCTTTTTCGTGAATTATTTTACTAATGAAAATTTAAAAAAAAAACTATGATTTAAGCTTAATTTATTCGAATACAACTGTACAAATTTTAGGTATGATTGCGTTTTATTTTACTAATATAAGTATGAATCTACATATCAATTACATAATCGGTTTTGGATGATTAACCTAAATTTGAGCTACTCCTAAAATAGTTCAATTTGGGTTAGAATTCTTCAAAACTCAGGTAAAAAAAAAAAAAAAGGAATTATTTTTTATTTGAAAAATGAAAATTCAACCCCCAAGTCCAAATACGCAGCGCCGTCACCTGTTGACAATTTGACAGCAAACGCAAATCAGAACGCTTAAGAGAGAAATATATACTAATATTAAAATATTAAAAGACGAAAAAACCCTTGGGCGGTAGCAGTATTAGAGTTGGCTGTTCTTTGTCGCTCTTCTTTTTTTGTTTTTTTTTTGTTTTTTTTCTTTTTTCCAGACCAGAACAAAGAACAATACCAGACCAGTTTCTTGATAGTTTGCCTCTCTATTGCAATTATTCACGGTATTGGGGAAAGTATAATCCAGAAAAAATGCATTCAAATCACCTGCTGCTTGAGGAGCCAATCCGGATGGCTTCCATTCTGGAGCCATCCAAAGGGGTCAGTGTCTATTTATCAATTTATACTTTTTCTTTTTGGTGGAAATTCTAGAATCTATATAGATCTATCTACATATGATTTTCGTATTTGCATGAGTGATTTGGATTTCGGTGAGTAATCTGGTGTGACCGGCTGCAGAGTTTCTTCCCCGCAATGACGAAGATCGTGGGGACGTTGGGCCCACGCTCTCGATCCGTTGATGTTATTTCTGCTTGTCTTAAAGCTGGAATGTCTGGTAATTGAATCGAATGACTGATTTTTTCTTTTGAGGTTATTTCTTCTGACTTTCTTGAAATTCTAACTCTTTTTGTACTTTTTTCTATGTTTTCTTTAATATGGCCAGTGGCAAGATTTGATTTTTCATGGGGTGATGCGGAGTATCATCAGGAAACTCTGGAAAATTTGAAGAATGCCATTAAGAGCTCTAAGAAACTCTGTGCGGTGTGTATATTGATTTGTTTGGTTGTTTTATCTAGTAACTCATGCAATGGAGGCTCTAGTGTTGTCTGTTCTTTTGTAAAACTAGTTTATCAGGGTAACATGAAGTAGGAGTTTTTATACACAAGTTCACAATTTTTAGTTGGTTGCGTCCTGTGACTCTTTCCTTAATCTTTTGAGCAATGTTGTCGAAGTTAATTTTTTTTCCAATAGGCATGAGGAACTCAATGCCTGGTGATATTTAACTTTTGCAGGTTATGCTAGACACTGTGGGCCCTGAGTTACAAGTTGTTAATAAAAGTGAGAAGGCTATAACGCTTAAGGCAGATGACAATGTTATTCTGACACCTGATCAAGGTCAAGAAGCTTCATCTGAAATTTTGCCAATCAACTTTGCTGGACTGGCCAAGGTTCAATTGCTCCCACCCAATCTCTTTGTGTTTTGGAATTTTTTGAAAGCATGTCGTCTGCTGATTGCTTTGTCCACGATTGTGAATTCATTAAAAAATTTAATTGACTTCATTATAAAGGTCTCATCTGTGTATAATTAATCAGTAGTATTTCCTATTTCTATCATCGTTATGAATATATTTTCAAAAAGTCTGTCTAATGTCCAAGCCACCTTGTTCATACCATGTGCCTTAAGGAAGCCAAAAGTCGACATATTTTGGAAATTATACATTAGAGCTGTTTTTTTCTGCAAAGATGTTGCAAAGTGAAGGTCATATTCTGGATGCCAGTTTGTGAAGTGGAGAGTGGGGAAGCATAGACAATCAAAAATTCAAAATTTAAAGTACAAAAGCAAGTCTTATTTTCTTTATCAAGTGTGCTTCCTCTGTCTCATTTTATAGGTCCAGTTTGACTGGTACCAAGTTTTATATAGTCTTTATGAGAGTTGATTTTTTTTTTAAATGTATTTTTACACTATTACCTAAAAGCATGTAGTGGTGTCATATTATTATTTTTAAATAGAAGGGTATATTTTGGGTAAAAAAATTTAATTTAGGAAATGTAGCTTTATTAAGGAGATAGGAGTGATAAACTTATGATGAAGTTAGTATGGCAGTTAAATTTAGTAGTTGAAGGCATTGCTGCAATGATGATTATATGTCACTACAAGGGATCTAACAAGTTATTGTTTTGGTGAAGTGTCAGATGAAAATACAGGTACCCAAAAAAGTGATTATGTTGTTGAAATTCTAGATTAAATGAAATTTTGTTGGTTTATATTGAATTCTACCAAGAACTAATGGATGCTATGATGCTACACATTTCAAGAGGATAGGATGATATACATGTCAACTTTTTATTGGTCAAAAGCTAATGTCATTTTCATGTAAGAAATTTTAGACTTGGCCAAAATATGGTGAAAAACTGGATTCTAGAGAAACTTGTTAGAGTAGAGCACCTCTATTGAAGAATTAGATAATCTAGACAAGAGCTTGTGCTTTTTGTCTTTGTGCTTAAATTTCTAAAAACACATGCTAGAATTGAACTCTTATCTTCCAATATTTGCCTTCCTATGTCGAATTTTTGAAAATTGTTGTAATTCACAAATTAGGGTCATGTTACCCTTCCTCCAGGGTTTAGTTACCTAGATCATGCCACAAGTATGGCTGAACTTGGAAGCTGCAGTTTTCCATATGTTTCTTTCCCTTTCAGGATGCCTAAATTCAGCATGGTTCCATGGTTACCTACTGTTTCTAATCTAGTGTCTGTAGTCTATACTAAGTCTTCTCTCTGTCTTTCTCTTTCTGATAAGTGCAGGCTGTGAAGAAGGGAAACACTATTTTTATTGGCCAGTACCTATTTACAGGAAGTGAAACTACTTCTGTGTGGCTTGAGGTATGACCTGGAGCATTGAATTCAATAAGTTCTGTTTATTTAAATTAGTATTTTGAAGTTCTTTTTTCTCTAATTCTTCTCGTTGTACTAGTCGCCCTTGTGAGTATTTTTGCTTCTTCTTTTCTTGGAACAGTTTCCTTGATAAAATTAGACGAGTCCTTGTCACATTTTTCCTTTTGTTGCATTATGTGAAGCATGTAATTTTGTTCAATATTTTCTTCTTCTACCTATGGTTCCTCCTGTCCCTTTTTCAATATGTGAAGCATTTCCTTGACATGATAGGAAAAAATCTGAGCATGAATATAGAAATTGGGTTCTGCTTTATTGCAAATAAGCCATGGTTATTTGGTTGAGTTGTTGCATTACTTGAAATTGGGGATTTTGCTGGGCAGGTTAACGAAGTAAAAGGTGATGATGTGGTTTGCGCGATCAAAAATTCTGCAACATTGGCTGGATCATTATTTACATTGCATGCTTCTCAAATTCGTATTGATCTGCCCACTCTATCTGATAAGGATAAGCAGGTGAGTATTGGCATAACATGTGATGTATATGTCCTGTGCTTTCATTTTTTATGCCTCTGTTAGGGAGGTCTCAAAAGCAGAAATGAGAAAGTAACACCTGATTCGAAAGGAACAAGCGATTTATGGTTCTGCATTTGAATTAGACTAAGAATATTTCATATTATGGCATCCTTCTTGTGTGATCCCTAAACCTCATGCAGTTTTCTTTCTTCTTGATGTGATTGCTGTGGTGCTTTATTAATTTTTTTTTTTTTACTATACTAAAATTTATTGGTGTTACTTGAGATTATTTTAATGGGTACTTAAAAGCTTACATAGCAAGGCTTTTTTGTCATCCTTTGTGTTTGTACCTGCCTTCACCTATTCCTTGATTGAATGTATTGCTCCCAGTAATGCTTCTCTTTTACTTCAGGTTATCAGCTCATGGGGTGTTCAAAACAAAATTGACTTTCTGTCATTGTCTTATACACGTCATGCAGAGGATGTTCGTCAGGTAACATGAAAAAAGAAAAGAATGCCTCTTTATTTGTTGATTTGCTTGTTCATTTGCCTGTTTATGGTTTTACCAATCAACTGGCTGATGCCTTCTTCTAATACAGGCCCGTGATTATCTATCCACGCTTGGTGATCTAAGTCAGACTCAAATCTTCGCAAAAATTGAAAATGTAGAGGTGAGTAATAAAGGCTGTTGCTATCATAAGTAAAGGAGGGATTTACATTCTTTGTTGCAGAAGATTGAGTATGATTTAGATAAGAGACTGCCCAATGTTGAATGGTTTTCTTCATCAACTTCCTCATTTTGCAGGGTTTAACCCATTTTGATGAGATCCTACAGGAGGCAGATGGTATCATCCTTTCCCGTGGAAACCTTGGTATAGATCTCCCGCCCGAGAAGGTTAGCTAGTTGTTATGATGATTGGGGGTTGGGGGGACCTTAGTTGCCACCTCATCCTTTTTTTTTCTCCTGCTCCTCTTTTTTGGTGATGGTCATTTAGATATGTAAATAACTCTGAATGTTTATCCACTTGTACACACAACATATCTTGTCTCCTATAGTGGAAAGTTGGCACTTATCCTGTCTGATTATTTATTTCGTTACATTGAAGGGCAAAACTTGATGCTAAGTAGAACTTGTATCTAATATGTATATTTGTGGAACCTTCATGGATAAATATGTAGTATGACTGGCTCTGTGATTTTCCTGTGCTTTCTGTTCCAGTCTTATGAACTGGTGCCAACTTCCTACGTTCAACTTTAATGGCTTGACTTCCTAGCAGCCTAATCATTATATCGTTGATTTCTTGTTGGCATGGATAAAGAGTGGGGAAGGTTGTTTCACTTACCTATTGAGTTTGCAAAAGTCTACTCACGTTTTAAGTTTAATAAGCCTATATAAATACATAAATGGACTTTGCAATACTCCTGGAATTAATTTCATATAATTAGATTTTTCCTTTACGTCAGAGTGTTCCTATTTGATTTTTTTTAGCTGGCTCATATTTTTAAAATTTGGTTCTACAAATAGATGCTTCAACTGGATAAGAGCTTCTAGGGTCTAAGGGTAGTTTGTTTAGTGGCTTCATAGAAAACTCTACTTCATCTCATATGTCATTTGGGAAGCCTGTTGGATTCTCTCTATTCTTAATCATCCTTTTTGGTTTTTGTTTGAGGATGGAGAGGGTATTGGTGTGCTGTGACCCAGGGGTAAGGGGAAGAAGAAGAAGAAGAAGAAGAAGAAGAACAGTTTATCAATAAAGTTTGACCCAGAATCAAAAGTTGATCATTAACATTTTAACTTAATTGAGTCTTGTCTGAACTACCATGTCTCTCCTGATAATGTGACGAACCTAACCAATATCCCCTTAGTGCTTGCATGTGTATTAAGAGCCTGGAATCTTCATGCATCAATTTTCAAGTTTACAAAAAAAGTATATATGGTTGTTCTTTGGAATCTAACTCCCCCGTACTTCTGAACATATCAATTGCTTTTATTTATCATATAGTTTTACATACTGATTCCCTGTTAGATAAGGACATATAAATCATCCCTGCATGTCGCTAACACAGTACATTGTAGTATAAATTAACAAATACACCTATTTAATTAAAATTACTGATAAATAATGAAGTGTGGCAACTTAAGCTGTCCAAAACAGAACAAGACCAGAAGATTTAGCAATTCTCCTAACAGCTGTATCCTCACCCACAACAAGCAGCAACTGCCACCACCACTTACCATGAATCACCAGGCCACCCAAAGCTGTAAAAATACAGTGTCTTCAGTATCAATGTAAACCTTTATCAAACAAATGATTGTCCTCACATGCTACCATTTACTTCCATTAGGCGACGTAGAGAGAAGTCTGGCTGCTACTCTACTACCTTGACCACCCCACGCCAGTGCGGCATGTGGTACAAAGTGGAGGAACTCTCACATAACTTTTATTCTGCTCCACAAATCAGTCCTTGACATGTAAATGCCTTGCCTCTTAAATCTTAATGTTTCGGAGGAAAATGTTTCCTTAATTGGATTCCATTGGCTGTTTAGTGTTACATAAACTCATGCGAAATCATTCAGTAGTGTCCGTTTGATTTTGTTGATGGTGCCGCTCTTGTCATTGTCTTCAGTCATTCTTACATTACTTGCCAGTTTAGAATTTCCTAGCAAGCTTTCTTCTGTACTTGCAGGTGTTCTTGTTTCAGAAGTCTGCTGTTTACAAATGTAACATGGCTGGAAAGCCAGCAGTGGTAACTCGTGTTGTTGATAGTATGACAGAAAATCTCAGGCCTACTCGTGCGGAAGCCACTGATGTCGCCAATGCTGTTTTGGATGGTGAGTCGGTGTCCTAAATTCTTGGGAGGAAATTGTTAGATTCTCTTGTCTTTTTTAAATTAATTTTTGTATTGTAGTGTCTTTGTTACTGGGTGTTGTTTTCATAGCTTTGTTTTTATATCATCTTCCTTCAATTTTATCTTTATTTATTCTTCCGTGAACATCATAGCAACTGACAAGGTTGATACTCAATGGCCATGTTTCAGGATGTGATGCAATTCTTCTTGGAGCTGAGACCTTACGTGGACTATACCCTGTTGAAACTATTTCTACTGTGGGCAAAATTTGTGCTGAGGCAAGTCTAAGATACTTGTGCCTTAAAATCATCTTTTATATTATGTGCATTTGATTGGTTTGGGTTGGGTTTGTTTAACTTCTTAAATTCAGTTCCTTGCATTATGTTCTTCTTGGAACTTTTGCAGGTTTTTATGCGTCCTAAGACCCTTTGTTGCGGAATATTCTCCAGTGGTTTAAGTTTAATATGAATGCTTTGGAAGTTCTAATTGGCTCACTCTTAACCTAATTTCTCAAACAGCTTTTACCTGAATGACCAAACTTGAAAATTAGGGATTCTTATGAGAACTTGCCCTCCTGTTTCTGTTAGACATAGTGCCCATGACTTCGTATTTATTCTTCTTTCTGTTTAACCAAAGTGCTCACTCCCCCCCTCCCCCCCACAAAAAAAAAGAAGAAGAAGAAAACAAAAAAATGAAGGGGGGAAAAGAAAAAGAAAAAGAGACTGTACCTTGATGTATTACTGTTTATTGAATAAAACTTTTATCTAAACAGAACCACAAATGATAATATTTGCTGAATTGCTAATTCTTGTTGGTTTTAACTATGTACAACTTAAATGTTTTGCTGCATTAAATGCCCAAAATCTCAAAAAGGTCAAATCATAGTTTGATCCTCCACCAAGTGAGAAACAGAAGGTTTTCGACTGCTGTACATATGACCTTTATTTGTGTTTTAATGCCGTTGCTAGTCTAAGGATACCTGTGTTTAAGGACATGCACATGATCGTATTCTGGTTTCTTTCCATCTTTAAAATTGTTCCATTGTAAGCTTTATGTTTAGTAGGCCATCAACAAGCATTAATAAAGATAACCTCTGTTTTTCACATTGATACACAGGCTGAAAAGGTTTTCAATCAAGACCAATACTTCAAAAGGACTGTAAAATTTGTTGGTGAGCCCATGACTCACTTGGAGTCTATTGCATCTTCTGCGGTATGTTACACAAAAAAATGGTGAAAAAGATCAGAAAAAGAAAAGAATTAGAAGAAACTTGACTTGATGAAAAATTCTTTATCAATTTTCTGAGTTCGAGAACATGCCTAGGATTTTAATAATTATTTTGCATCTCATTCAGGTTCGTGCAGCCCTTAAAGTGAAGGCATCTATTATCATATGTTTTACCTCATCTGGAAGGGCTGCAAGGTAATTGACAGCTTTGGATGTTCCTACATATGGATATCTTCAAATATCTTTAATTTGCTGATTTTTGCATGACTTCAATCATAATCCTGTTAAATGCAGATTGATAGCGAAGTATCGGCCAACAATGCCTGTTTTATCTGTTGTCATTCCTAGGCTGAAGACAAATCAGTTAAAGTGGAGTTTTAGTGGTGCATTTGAGGTATATCCTTTTTGAAATGTTGTTCTATCATAAAAATGCTCCAAATCTTATTTGCTACATGCAGTCAATGAACACTGATGCAGACCCCTAAAAAAATGAGTTTCAGTGGTTCTAATTTAAGAATACAAAAGCATGTTTCAATGGTACATTTGGTTTTCCACCTAATGGAATTTTCTGCATGTTCAGGCAAGGCAATCACTTATAGTACGAGGTCTTTTCCCCTTGCTTGCTGATCCTCGACACCCGGTAAGTTCTTCGTACTTCAGGTTGTTAGCCATTTGGAGCCGGATTAAAATGTACACGATTTTAAGGCAAATATGCTTCACTTCTTTGTATTTTTGTTGTCAACTTTCCGGTTATTGTCATGGCAATAACTTCTTAAGTATGTTGAGAGCCTTTCCCTGATAGTAAACTCACAATCTGCTTATACTTCTAGGCTGAGTCCACAAACGCAACTAATGAATCAGTTCTTAAGGTTGCACTTGACCATGGAAAAGCATCGGGTTTGGTCAAGTCACACGATCGAGTTGTCGTCTGCCAGAAAGTCGGAGATGCATCGGTAGTAAAGATCATCGAGCTTGAAGATTGAAAATACTTGCCCTGATGGCTTGATCAAATCTATTCCCCTCGACTTTAATTATTCTAGAAGTGTGACAATCATAATGCAATTACCATGAATATGTTGGTGATTCTTTTTTTGATGGGCATACCATAGTTTCACATTTAAATCAAATTACATAAGTGGGCCTTTCCTGATGGGAATTGATGATGAGCCTTGTGATTTTTGTTTTCCTTTTGCCGAGGATGAATCTGGCAGATGCTATTTATGTAATGTTGAAAACTGGAGTATGGAAATGCTTCTCTGTGGAATCATAAAACTGTGGTGTTTTTTATTTATTTCCTTGCAAATGTGATCTTTTAAGTCCGACGTGATGGGAAGCTAGATATTTTCATCGCTACAATTGATCAAGCCCCATCCTCCGGATTCCCTCCTCAAGGCAAAAAAGTACTTTTTTGGAATCTATTTTTACTTTATAAAATAAAAGGAAGACCCTATTGATGAAAGTTAACAAATTTACTCTCCTGATGAAAGTTGAGATATCAACAATTTCCATATCTGACGCTTTTGTTTGGTAATGATTTTTTTGTTATATTTATTTATTTTCTGTTCAAATTCTTGGCAATCGGTATTTGTTTGTAAGAAGGTATTATGCCCAAAAAAATTTTATGATATTTTCTTCCAAAGTAACAGAAAAATATTCAGTAAATAATGGAAAAATAATTTAATTCTACAGTTTACTCAGTGTCATGTCACCAATCTTCTTTTCCAGATCAGATTGAGGTCTATGGACTGAGGGATCAATTTTTCTGTTTAAATTGAATGCGGTAATGAAGAATTAGGTTGGCAAAGTAAATCCTTAAGTGCCATTGGCTTGAGTAAAAGAAGCGCCCATGGCCTAATGGATAAGGCGCCTGACTTCTAATCAGGCGATTGTGGGTTCGAGTCCCACTGGGCGTGTGTGTGTTTACCTTTTCCTCTAATTCCTTCTGTCTGCCTTGTTTTTCGTTTTTACACATGGAAATATGTTGGAACTCTAAGCTCACAAAAGTTCGTAGGAAGTTAAAAGTACTCTTGGTTTCCAAAGGCTTTGCCGGGATGTTGGGATGCCACACTACTGGCAGCATTTAGAAGGACTGTGGTTGTACTAATGTCTCACTTTACATAAAGCCAAAGATGTTCACTTGACAGCAAATGCTTACAATTTTCTTCACAAGAAATGTCGGAAATTCCACCTCCCAACAGTCTCATTTCATCGCTCCCCATCTAAAATTCATCTTTTGACTTTAAATGAGGCAGCGATAGAAAGCTAAAACTATATAGTTTGACAAAATTGCACCATATAATTGCAAGAAACCTACGAAAACTCAAAGTTGGGAAAAATTTCACTTGCAGATGTGGGGTTCTAATAATGGTGGATTAGATGTATAATATGAACTTCAATTGTCTCCCACTATGGTAACTGGAAGAAAATGTTTCAAAGATCATCACTTGGGAAGAATATCCTGCAGTCGAATAGTTATTCAAATTTTTACCAGGAAGCTAATGAACAAGAACATATACTAGATTCAACAGCTGAAGCCTGAAAATATTTTCTATTTCAACTTTGAAAATCGTACAACACTAAGATAATTTAAACTCGAAGAAAATGAGACAAAACAACCTGTTCTTGCCTAATATCTAATTCCGTTAACCCACTGTACAAATCATTGATTCATCCCGTAATGGAAGAGGGGTCGCCTTTCTTGTTAGAAGAATGCTGCTGCTGCTGCTGCTGCTGCGGCTGCCGCTGATTATAAAGATCGAGCAAATCGAGCTCTTTTTGCCGGATGAGCAGAACCATTCTGTCATTCTCCAACTTGAGGCGTTCGTTTGTTAGCTTTTCCCTCTCCATGTCTCTTTCTTTTTTGGTTCTGAATTTTAACCATTTCAATCGCTGCTTTTCGATCTCAAACGATTGGGACTGAATGCCAACGCGCTGCTCCTCCAATGTCATTAATTTTGTTTTCATCCATTGCCTCTTCTCAGCTGGACTCTTTGTTCCATCTTGCATAACGTTCATTATCTCCGCATCCAATTGTTGAATCAAGGGCGAAAGGAACATTCCCGTCCCATCTCCCTTTCTCATCCTCTTCCTCGATGATCTTTCATCCTCGTCCTCCTGTCCATGGACTCTTGATCCTCCCCCAATCACCTCATCTTCACCATCTTCGTCATCATCCTCATCTTCGTCATCATCATCTTCGTCGTCGTCATCATCTTCGTCCCCACTCGTCCCTTTTCCCAACTTAGATCCCTCATTCTCTCCTCTATTCAAGTTGGGCATAACCGGGACGTTTTCCGTTGAGTGCAAACACCTCTGCTGCTGTAGCTGCAGCTGCGCTTGTGACAGCTCAGCCGATGCTTCTGGTGGTGAATGCTGAACGCCGCCACTCCCACTAACACTAGCACCACTACCATGGCCACAACTATTGTGATAAGCACACATTTCTCTGAAAAATAAGTGCTTAGAATTCAGCAATTTCTTCACCTCTTCCTTCATTTTGGGAGATAAATGATCCATTGTATCAAGCAAGCTCTGATTCTCCACCACCCGGCAAGACGTTCCCTTCCCAAGAATATCATTCACCCTCTTATACCTCTTGTTTAAATCATTAAATTTATCCTCACACTGCTGTGGAGACACATAAAAACCCCTCTCCATCATAGCCTGGGAAACCGATTTCCATTTCCCCTTCTTCTGTAAAACACCACCAGCCTTCTTCTTACTACCCGGATCATTCCCCTCAGAACCAACCTCATCACCAATATAGTACACAACCATAATCAGCAATCTCACCATATTGTCCGTCCATTTCATTCTTTGCCAGGGAGATATTTTTCTCTTTCCGTCATCAGCGCTATTTTCTGCTGTGAATCCAGGCTCATCGTCATCACTCAGCGTCAAACTTTGGTTCTTGGATTTTGCAGCAAATTGGTAGCCTTGTTTAGCAGTTTGCTGAGTTTGTGGGTGGTAATCGCCCTCATGGTGGCCGTAGGCCGCCATGTGGTGATGTGGGTGCGGCGGCTGTTGCGGCATCCGGTGAGGGTTTTGTTGGTTCTGCGGCGGTATGGGGTGGTGGAGTGACATTTCTAGGCCTAACATGCCAGGTTGAACATTAGAATAAATTCCACCAGGCATAGGATTCGATTCCATTCAAAACAACAACTCTAACTACAAAAGAGAACTCTTTTTGAAACCCCAAGAAGAAAAATTGTCAAAAGATACAATTTTTCTTTTTTCTTTTTTCTTTTACACAAAATGAAAATCTAAAACAACAAGAACCGGAAAAGAATAGGATTACATGATACAGAACTTCAAACAAAGCATTCCAGATGAATACTCTTGGAAATATGAAAGAAACAAAATTGCCCCAAAAGAAGAAGAAATGGCAGAATCACCAGCCTGAGAAAGATTCTTGATTGACCAGAAACTGAAAATGAAAAAAAGATTCTTGATTGACCAGAAACTCGAAATGCCGACCAATCTTTACAGCATTGTGATCCCTCTAAGCCACATACTTTGAAAAACAAAACAAGAACAGAAAAAAAAGAAAGAGAAGGTCAGAATTGAATTGGTTCCAAACAAGGAAATGTGGTATCTATAGAAGAGCAGAAGCATAATGCGGGCGTCTATACAGAAAGTGGGGAAAGGAGCAGCTGGTTTTATCTTCGGGCCAGTTCTTGGTTTTCTGTTATATGACGGCCAAAAAAACTGCCCAATGCCCATGGTTTTGGTTTTTATTTTTATTTTTATTTTTCCTCTGAGCTAAGAGCTATTGCTTTGAAGAGAGAGAGAAGTCCACAGGATTCTGCAAAACAATCATCTACGGTAAGTGCTCCTTCGGGCCCACTTTTTTTCAAATTTGGTGCCCAATGGATGAATCTGGGCCGTCTGTTTTGGGATTCAGTGAATGCAGTTAAATGGGAAATCGAGGGTAATATAGTACTTTTAGATTTCTTAATCTTTTGGGAAGTTTGGGTTTGCGCCACGTAGGTTAGTCCTAAATATCTTTCTTTTTCTGACAAATGAAAAATAAGAATATTTTTTATTTGTTCATGGCATTATACTAAAATAAAAGACATGTTTGATTTGTAATGTAGATAGTAATAGAAATTTAAATAGATGAAAATAAGATAAAATTAAAGAATATATTAATTTGTTTAATATATAAAATTGACATTATAATTAGTTGTAACTGTATTCTAACATAATTTTAAATGTATGTTTGATATGTGATATTAGATATTTAAATAACAAAAATTATCCTTGAATATAATGAGATGAATTAAAAATAATAAAACCCTCCCTCCTTTCTTAGCGGGTATCAAACATGTAACTGAAATAAATTATGATATATATATTTATACTACAAATTGTGACATAGAATTGAAGTAATTATAACTCAAATAATATATAAAAATTATAGTTATTTACAAAAATTGTTATTGAAAATTTAATAGTTAAGTAAGAATATAATAGTGAAAGAACATGTTAATTTTGGGTAGATTTTTTTTTTTTAATCAAAATTTAGGTGAAATTGACTTTAACCATTCATAATCTATTTTCAACTCATTTTATACCCATTTAAATTTATAACCCAATTGAACCCACTTGAGCCAAATTTATATTAAAAACCATTAGAACACAACTCAACTCAAACCCATATATATTATTTTAAATTCAGTCCAACTCAAAACAAAGTGGGTTAGGTTAGACTCATGGTCCTAAACTTAATTTGCGACCTCTAGTCATTATCATATAAAATTAAAATTTTGGTGATGTAACAAATAAAACTTAATAAATTATTAGATAAAACTTCTAAAAGCATCTTAATGTAATTGAATTTCAATTACCTATTACATGTTCATTGATAACTACATAAAAATGATAAGATTTCACAACACTAGCCAATAATTATCAAACGTTAGAAGCAAATCCCACTTCCCAAAAAACCAAATTCAGACATGGAAATTTAATATTTTACACTGGATATATCTATATATGGCATAGCACATATAAAAAAATGTGGATAATGCTTATGTACAATTCTCGCTAGTGTATTTTCCAACAATTCAACCATGAACTATTCTCGATTACATCAAAAGTAATAAGAATGCAACAACATGAATTTGTTGCTATCAGAACTGTTATTGGCAGTAAACTTTCGCTATTCAGGGCCAGCTTCTTCTGCCAACATTCTCAAGACGTACAAAATTGCTATTTTAATTTCTATTCTAATTAAAAGATAAATTGTCACCTGATTTGAAAGTATTATTAATTCTAAACTAACAGATTTCATCTCTTGCAGCCTGATATCAATGTCCCTCGACCAAACATCTTGCCAGCAACCTCTCCCATGACTTTATGAAGTACAATATTTTTTCTGGTACCGCCATATCTTGCCTCTGCACGGCAGTCGCAGCCGTAGCCATATATATGGATTTTTATTTAAGCCACCTGATATAACATCTTCCAAGCATCTCCTTTCCAGTATTTTAAGAGAGATAAGATAATCTCCACCTAAGCACTTTTCTTTTCAGACATGCAGATTTCTTAGGGGGCATATGATTATTGAAGAACTTTGCACCTGTCAGAGCAAATGATGCAAATGACCCAGAAGAAATAATCAGCTTTCATCACCCTATGAATTTGTGCTTCTGTGCATCTGATTTTGCTTATCACACACATGCCTACACCGATCAATGCATTAAAGTGCCATATAAATCAGGGTGAAAGAAGAAATTTCATGCCAACAGAGGATGCCGGAAAATATCTTTATTGACGAATGGTGCTTCAATTTTGAAATGCTTGATTTTTAGGAACAATGTTCCAGTCTAAGACATGAAAAACTCCTATGACTGCAAAAGACATGTTACATTTCGAGCTACTAATATTGGCACTCCAAATGTGCAGGCAATCCAGAAAGCATTAAGCAACAAAATGAACCAGATTCAAAGCAGTAGCACAACAAATAGAAATTATCAGGATCAAAACCAATAGTTACCAAAGCACACAATTACAAAATAAAAAATTTCGTTCCAAAGCAATAGGACAGCAGCCAAAGTAACCAAAAGCAGCATCCATGATTAACTAAAAGAAGCAGCATATTGACATCACAGCAGAAAAATAACAATAAGTGCATTCCAGCAGCACAAAAACCAGCCATCACCATATTGTGGTGGAATAGTTAGCATAGAAACAGGGGCTCAATGACGCTTACCAAGGGATTCAGCAACTTTCGTGAGGAATTTGCAGTTGAACAGAAAGAATGGTAGCCCAGATAGCCGAACCCAGACAGGAGCATAAGATGGCTCGTGAGACGGGTTGAATTCTGGAGACCAGTTTAGAGTTCTCATGGGGAAGCCATTAACCATCCATTCCCTCTTCATTCTCAACTTAGCATAATCTTCAGCGATGCTTAAAACAATAATTAAATGCTTAATATTAAGTGCCCTAATTGAGAATTAGCCAGCAAGCTTTAATGATTCAAAAAATTTAACCATCATAGGGTACCCAGGAGAATCAAACGAGAATTTGCCAACAATAGTGAATGGGAATTGTGAAGCAGACTCACTCACTCACCTCAGATTTTGAAAGTGAAATAGTAGTCTTTCCTTCAGCTACATGGATAGAACCTATTTTCGGGCCATTTCAGTCCAGAAACAACAGAGCTAATTGGGTCGTGTCGCCTGGGGAAATCGGGCCACCACCATTATCTCACATAACTTGAGTGAATGTTTTGATAGGATAGGCGCTCGGAGAGAAGGAAGAACGGGGTGATGATTGGTCGATTGTTAAAGGGGCTACAATTGCAACAATCAGCGAAGAGGGTTTTCTCAAAGTAACAAATTGTGTAATTTGGGGGTTTAAAGATGGCAGAGGAGGGAAGGGGTCTCCCTTGGGGTGTTCTGTAAATTTCCGTCAAGAATGCCCAGCCCCCCTCACCCGCAACAAGAATAGCATTTAATTTGCTGCACAGTGTCGGACTCGACACAATTTGCGGCCGGCCATCACACTTGTCAAACAACATATTAGCTGCTATTAACAACCTCAATTGATGCTATTAGTGGGTATAAAACGTGCCCAAAGAAGATTATGGGTGATAAAATTATCTGACATCAAAATTTAACTGTGATCGAATACCATCCTATAGATAAGTAATTTTGTGATGACAAGATGTTTTGAATGAAAAGGTGTGAGAATTCTACATCCAAATCTTATACTAATTAATTGAAATAACTATTTTTATTAAAATATTTTACATGATTATATTATATTATGCCAATTTTTATATTATTAATTGTATTTTGAATTTTTAGTCACTTAATATAAATTTACAAAACACAAGCAATATGATCTACAAATAATGAAAAAATTGATTGAATTTGTAAGAATGTATATGTATCTCATATTTTTGAACTTTTGATGTGTAACTTATTTGCTATATATGAATTTGTATTAATTGATAATTAATAGTATATGTTTTTTGATATGATTGCTGCCAAAGTTATGCGGTTTAGATTTTCTATTTTAATTTATGTTCCATCTTCTATTCTATTTCATAAATATATGATTGGTATATTAAATATTTTTTTATAAATATAATTAATTAAAAATCAAATACACTTGGCATAAATTCTCCAAGTTAAAATAGAAAATAAAACACAGAATAGAATAAAAGATTCAAAGTGAAAATTATGCTATAGTTTATCTACATTACATCCAAATTTGAGTACTTTATTATTTATCACTGTAATTAGCATCAATCATTTGATAAATTAAATTTATACATGTAACAACAGCATGCCATGACAACTAATATAATATTAAAACATAGAAGATTACAATTGATAATCAAGTTTATTGCTAACATGAAAATTTAATTGTGCTAAGATATTATTTTGCTAGAGATGTTTTTGTCATGAAAAGACATTGTAAATAAGCAAACCAGTTTAAGAATTCTATTCCAACCTTATACCTATCAATTAAGACAATATAAGGTATTATTACATTCTCACCAAACACAAAAGAAACTTATTATATTCTTGCAAATCTTTTTGCTCACAGTGTTAATTATTATTAGCAATTTGGCACATTTAATACGCGTGCTAGAAATTCTATAATTTTATTATAGAATAACAATATTTATTTATTTATTTATATAATGTAAATTTGTTTTAATATTGTAATATAATTATTTAATATTTTTGTGGAGAAAAAATAAAAAATATATGATAAAATGGTAATTAGAAGAAAAAAATAGGTGAATTATAAATAATAGTTATTGTATAAGTTTTAGTTATAAAAAAAATAAAGATATTTTAAGTAAATTATTCAAAAACACACTAAAAAAAAGAATAAATATTTTATTAATAATATAGATAATGAAATCTATTTCTAAATATAAACGCTCTTACATTAATAAATTATCTTACCCATATAATTTGATGAAATTTTGTCCAAAAAGTATGGATTGTGAAGAGAGGACATATGTTCCCTAAATTTCTCTATATAAAATAAGACCGTATACCGCTAAATGTAATAACAACGACTTCGTTTCTAGTTCTTATTTCAACATTTTACATGGTTATTTCATTAATTTTTAAGGAGTTTTAATTATTTCTACGATACAATTATTACACACTATTGAACCTTTTCTGTATTCTTATAGAATTTCAGTGTAATAAAAACTATTTGCAGGATATTTCTTTTTGTACTCCGGAAATCAAATGGAGCCTGACTGACCTAATCTTCCCGCCCTCTGTTCTGGAAGGTACCCATGGGGTGGGGGCATCCTGGTCCCACAAATTCTACTTTGTGGGACCATGACCATATCAACTAGATTCCTTTTTCTTTTTAAGGAGATATTTATAGTTGGGGAAAATTGCATTTTTATCACATTAACATTATATAAAGGGATTTGCATTTTTAATGCCTACATAATTGCGGTTGACACTTCATAAGATAAAAATTCTATTTTTCTCAGTACATTTAAGACACTTTTTAACTTTTCATTAATTTTTGAATGGAAAGTGGCGCATAATATTCACGTGTAGAACATATTTATTTGGATAAATTCCATAAAAATTCCAAAAATTTAACTTATATATATCCAAATAAATTACAATGATTCCCAATATTTTGCCACATCCAACATTTTTTAAAAACGTAGCATTCATTAACAAATTTATAGATGTCATTCAAAAAGTTATGTAAAAATTAAAAAAATGTCCCATAAAAGTTGTTTCAATTATTTTTGAGATAAAAATACCCTTAAACTTATTTGTAATATTTTTTATGCTATGAGAGTGCAATTTTAACATTATTTAAGTTACTCATAATAAATTTAAATATATTTTATTATTAATAAAATTTCTTAAATATTAAATAATATTTAAATTTGAGTTGAATTTGAAGATTTTTGAAATAATCTTGATATCCAAAAATAATTTCTTAAACATTAATAAAAAATAAAAAATAGAAAATAGAAAACATAAATAGAAATCTGTCATTTTAGATGACATAATTTCATAATTTTGAATTACATATTTTATAATGTTAAATAATAACATAGTTAAAATAATACAATTAAATATAATTATATTTATTTATTTATTAAAATAAATTATTTAAAAATAAAATAAAATTTAAAATAATATAATTAATAATTCAGATAATGTGGGAGGTTAAGAGTATGAACCCTTATGGACTCTTGATATGCATATATAATAAAATAAATAAATTTATATATTAATCAAAATAAATAATTTAAAAATAAAAATAAAAATAATAATTTTCATCCAAACAATATAATTTTAATAAATTTAAATAAATAAATATTTTTAATTATTTTAGACAACAAATTAATGATTTTAAATAAATAAAATAAGTGAAAAATCAATTTAAACAAATTTGATCACAATTTACTTATTAATAACAAATAAATAAGTAAAAATTTAAGTGTGTGTATGTGTATGTATATATATTATATATATATATGTTTTCTTCTCCCTCTTTCCCACCACCCCCTAAGCAAAGGCTGCAACCTGTGATTAGATCGGCCATGATCGGCCGTGTGGGGTTGGGGAAGGGGGGTGGATTGTACGTATATATTTATTTAATATTTATTTTATATATATAAATTTATATATTAATATATAAGATTTTAAAATTTTTTGTTAGAGGGTTTTGTGGTATTTATATTTAGAATTTTTGTTATTATTTTCTTAAAATATTTTAGTGAGGATTGATTGAACATTTAACATTTTGTTGAGTTTTTATGAATAAATCAAGGCTATGTTCTTTTGTGTTTTTTCAAAAGAATTTTCAACTCTCAAAAAAATTTCAAAATGAAACCACATTTTCCAAATTTTCTCTCAAAATATTCAAATTTTATTCCCAAAAAACTTCTCTCAATTCACCCAAAAAACCCTACATTCTAAAAACTACATATACCGTCTCATTTTCTCACTCTATCTATCACATCACTCATTCATTTATTTCTCTCCCACTTCACTCATCCACACACACACACATTTACATATATGAAAAAAAATAAAATTTTACTAGTTAAGTGAATTCTAAAACTTATGTTTACAATTTAATTAAATTAATTATAAAAAAACAAATTAAATTTAATTAATTATTATTTATGTTATTACTAAGTATATATTTACTAAATAATGTTTTAATTAAATAATAAGTTAGAGTAATTAAATAACTTATTAAATTAATTTATTTAAATAACTTATTATTTATATATTAATTATGTTTTATAGTTTACGTATTATTAAACATTATGTTTACTTATTTAATAAATAATTTAATATGATGTAATTTGTGGCACCCCAAAGGTTCCAAAGCCACTAGCCCTTTCTAGGAGTTTTCCCTTTCAAGAGTCAGTGCTAAGCATAAACTAACAAATTAAAATGACAAAATGTATTAAAAAAAACAAATTATGCATATATTTCTTTGTACATTAGTTTGAACTTTTCTTCTAGTTGTAGATGAGTACACATATACTAGTACATGAGGTATGACACTAAAGCCACCATGGCTATAAGTTTTATTATATATATACACATAAACTTATTGAACTGGTTACAGTGGGATTCAAACAAAATATTATTTCTTCATCCTCTATTCCAAAGTTTCTTCTTCTGGAATGATCAATCTAGCCTCATCTATATAAAGAGAAGTATAAAGGTGAATTTGAATGACTCAATGAGGAAAGTTGGAGAGAGTTACCTATATAGAGTTTACTCTGCAGTGGAAGATGATAGAGTAAGAATTTAATTAGGAAATAAACATGCTAGGATAACTAGATCTCTATAACAGGCTATCGTAAGAGAGGTTTCATAAACATATATATTTAAGATATCTTAAGGTTTTATATAAATTAAAAGATGCCTTCATTAAATTACTTTAAGAAACCTTATCATAATCATGTCAAATCTTTCATGTGACTCCATCATCGTCCCATACTAGTGAGGAGAATTCATATTTCATATTCAGATTCAAGTGTTCAAGATTCTAAAGGTGGCCCCTGCCGCACTACTGCACGTGGCACTTAGTTCCTTACACTTCATTTCATGAAGAATAAAATAGGATTTTATCATTTGAGGTACAAAACACAACTAGAAGATATCTAGTACTAAAATTTGGAAATGCCAATGATGATAGATTCAAGAGGTGGCCCCCACTGCATATCCTCTTTTTATGTGACATTTTACTCTGTCTGGCACATATTTTACAGTATTGATCAAAATGAGATATTCTAAATAGACAAGAATACAATAAATGTAGTAGAAAGTGTCATTCTCGAGACTCTAAAGGTGACCCCTCCTGCACACCCCCTATTCGCAAGTGTGGCACTTAGTTCCCAATTCGATGAGTAGGATGAGAGGACTTATAATAATTAGAAAACATGAATCCTTTTCATTTATAACTTAACTTATTTGGAGTATTAGACTTTTTCCTAAATAATCTTATGATCTTTTAGCAATTCTTTTGAAATGTTGTGAAAGTACTTTACTTACTTGAGTAGCATAGTTTCGATGATAAAGAAATTAACGAAATAAATGTTAATGCTAAGAGCTTTCAAGTAGGAATAATTCAGAATTTCAATAAGCTTAAATTTACAAAGTAAATCAGACACTTATCATCACTATATGTAAGGCATTTTTAGAAAGTGTGAAAAGGTAATATGTTTTTTTTTAATGGAAATTTGAAAGGAATAAAAGACTTCACATATCAACGATTGAGGGATTCCTGAAAACAAGAAATAGGTATATAATTCCAGAAAAATAATAACAGATAACTGAATGACATTGTGAAGGAACAAAACAGAAAAAAACTCACATATCAATATTTAAGGTGTTTCGGTAGAAGGGATTATAGGTAATAGAATAAAAATTGAAAAGGGATAGAAATCCTCGCTGATTCTTGCGATCACTATTTTTCAATGACTTGTATGCCTAAATACCTAAACTCAAGATTTAATTATTATGGATTGTCCTTTTGGTGACAATATTCTGAGAGAATAAAATAACAGTTAATTTACTTAAGGCACTATATACTATTTTAATTACTATAGTTATTATTTAATAATTCAAGTGATTGTCTTTGAGTGCATATATATATATATAT
>JACGDI010000823.1:1185617-1225249 GCA_014898725.1 Jacaranda copaia
GGTATTATATTATATTACATATAATTATATATATGCATATATAATGATAAATTTATATATATGTATATTATATGTATATAAATATAAAAAAACTTATATTATATATTTTTACAAATAATAAATACTATTTAATTTGAAATGAAGAAATTTATGTATATATATATATATTATTTTTTGGTGAAAAAAGTATATGTTTATATTTATAGATGTACATAAACATATTATGTATAAATAAAAAATATATGTTTTTTGGGTAAAAAAATAATATATATATTTATATTTATAGTTGTACATATATTTTATATGTAACTATAAATTAAAAATATATTATATTTTTATAAATATCAAATATTGTTTAATTTTAAACGAATTAAAGAAAATTTATATATATGGACATATATGATATGTATAAATAAATAATATATAATATCTTTATAGATAAATTTATACATGTACATATATTATATAAGTGTAAAAATTATACTATATATACTTTTTAAAAATTATTATGCATAAACTTATATATATGTACACACAATATATATAAGTATAAATAGAAACATATTATATATATATTCTTTATTTAAATATTAAATATGTTTTAATTTTAAAAGAATTAAGGAAAATTTACATATATGGATATATATTATATGTATAAATAAATAATATATAATATATTTATAAATAAATTTATATATGCACATTATATACGGGTAAATAAAAACTATGTTATATAAATTATTTTAAATATTAGACATTATTTAATTTGGAATAAATAAAATAATTTACATATATTATATATAAATAAAAAATATATATGTATATATTTATACATAAACTTATACATGTATACTTATTATATATTTAAGTATAAATAAAAATATAATAATATATCTTTTTTATAAATGTAAAATATTGCTTAAAAGTAATTTTGACTTTTTACTATTCAAATAAAGAGCAAAAGGTTGTTGGGCAAAGTGAGCAATTTCCTAATAAACGTAAGGAGCAAACCTCTTCAGTGGGGATTATGAACCAGAATATCACATGAGGCGCCGTGCAATTTACATTGTTTCCATATTCTCTTTCCCTCTGCTTGTACTCTACTCCAACTTCACGACGTAGTTCCACCACCGCCAGAACCATACTATTCTCTGCTGATAAGCACCGGACCGCAATACTTACACGTGAAAAGTATGTACACATGATGTGCATCATTGTCGAATTTGACCACAAAACGGGTCCGGCAATGGCGGAGCTGGTCTAGGGGAATACCGGAGAGCTGCATGGCGTGTGTATTTCTCTATCTTAACCGGCGGAGATATGCAACTTGGCTCGCCTTAACCGGGCCTTGCTCGGAGCTGCTTCTTCCGACGCCGTTTGTGAGGCCAGCACTTTTCGCTGAAAATTTCTGTTTCTTTTTTACTTTTACTTCTCTATTTATAGCTTGAACTGGATTTCTACGGTCACATTCCTTTCTGGCACTGTAATGTTTCACAGAAGTTTTATAAGGACTTAATTTATTTCTATGCTGGAATTGGATTGATTTGAATGCTTGTACTGCATGAATTTTCGCTCATTGGACTTTGGATCATGCTGTTTCCTCAGATATTCTCTAAACTGTGTTTAAAATTGGTATCGGGGTTTCTTCTCTTCTCTTTCCTTTTTTCTTATTTTTGGTGAAATGTTGGTTATTTCCCAGTTGGAATTAATGATGCAGCTTAGTCCCCATGCAGCTTCTTCCTAAGGATGTCGACAAATTTGATACATATTTTTGAGTTTTTAATTTGTAGTTGACATTTGGAACTTTTTATATCTATTTTCCGAAAATCATTTCTAAGTTTGTATGATTTCCTGTTACTTATGATCATAAGGATATTTTCCGTTTCCAATATTGAGATACTAAATTTATTATTTACTGTTATACATGTGCTCAATGGAATCATAGATCTGACTAGATAAATACGGTTTTGTGTATTTTCTGTTTCCAATATTGAGATACTAAATTTATTATTTTACTGTTATACACGTGCTCAATGGATTCATAGATCTGACTAGATAAATACGATTTTCTGTATTTTCTGTTTCCAATATTGAGATACTAAATTTATTATTCACTGTTATACATGTGCTCTATGGAATCATAGATCTGACTAGATAAATACGATTTTGTGTAGCGAGTGATGTATTGAGAAGTAAATATTTCGCATTCCAGTTCGGGTTTTCTCTCTATTCTTTGTATATACTTGCACATTTTCACATGGGAGGTCACAGGTGGTATGGGTGGATAGGTTTGCTGGCAGGGTTTGCATGTTGGTATCAGCCAAGGCAATGGCAATAATTGGCATTGAAGACAGGGTATACTGGAATTGGTTTCCAACTGAAGAATTTAGGTTAATTTGCGGTGATCTGGCCTTATGGGAGTATATACCCTCTATTGTAGACCTTCCATCACTGAATGGTGACTGGTTTTAGACATCATTGTGCCTCTTACCCCCATGTCATCATACAGGTTTCTTGTTGATATATCCTAGATTGATTTTCTTTTCCTGTCTCATTCGCTAGGGGCAGCTTTGAATACTTAACTCGAAATGTGTAATTTTCTGATAATCATGGTGTAGTTAATTCTATAGAGCCATGATGGTCAATTGGCATTTGAGGTTTCAGATGGCAACCTTTGAAACTTGCGTTCATAATCTAGTAACGTCTGTTGAGTAGTGATTACAAGATGTGCTTGTTTCATTGCCAATTCTTCTGAAGCTATGGGAAGAGAAAAAGAACTATGTCAATAAGTTGCTCCATCAAATATTTTTATAAAATATTGAGTGCAATTGTAGATTCTTGAATTTGATCGACAAATTTAAGGTCAACCAAATGCAAAAAGTTTGGATGAATCATGGAAAATATTATGTTCAACTATTAGAATATCTATATTTTCAAATCTACACATGAAGTTAAAAGGAGAATTGCTCAGCTTTGCTCTCCTCGACAAAACTTTCCAAGAAGCTTTAGATGAGTCAGAGTGAACTAATTAAATAATAGCACAAGCCTTAGTTTGTGGATAATATATGCACCAGCATGTAAGAAATTGTTTCTAATTGCTGCTCAGGTTAATAATTAGAGTCTCCTTGAGTCTTCTAGAAGTTGGATATTTGTGTTTTATGAAGATTTGTACCCTTGAGGTTACACTTTTGAGCCCAAGAACCTTCACCAGATTGGTGCTTGAAGCTAGCCAAGGCATGTCAAATGTCAATAGGGAAGCTGCTGGCAGTACTAGATTCCCAACAATTGAGCAAGTTCTAGGATCCAAATTCTTGTATGAGAATGATATTTCAACTCCCAGCAACTGCCTCAATGCCATTTGACATTGAAGGATCAGTTTAGAGCTAAGTGGTTAAGCTTTGCCTCAGGGCTGTTTCAGAGTCAGATCAAGCAAAAGAGCTTTCTTTTTTCCTTTTTTCTTTCTGATTGTGCTTATGAAACTCAAGTTTCTATGCACTTTTGTCTTTACCTTTCATGTTAGAGTATACTTAATTTATTCAGTTTTTTCTTTCTTCCACTTTAAGTAATTCTTGAAAGTAGCTACATTTTGCTCAATTACTGCAAGTTTGCCAAAAGTGCAGATGTCTTCTATATGCCAGGTTGATGGAGTGGGTCTTAATTGATTGGTGGAAGCTTAGAAGTGTTTATGAAAATTGGCATCTAACATGTTCTTTTGGAGGTTATTTGCACTTCAAATTGGCTGTATGTATGCTTTTGCACTCCAATGAAGTTTGCTGCATGCCTACACTAAAACTAGCAATATACTTCCTCTGAAGAAGCCTTTTCTATTTGCTATTTGCAAATTGCAACACCTAATCCAGCATCATTACATTGTCGCCCCAAAATATTCCACCCGTCAATTTAACATGCTTACTTTTGTTTCTTTATTATTGTAACTGGATGAGAATAGAGCAATTTAGAATCTGAAATTACCCCTTATATGCCGCCCCTTTCTTACAGATTTAACATTGCAGCTTATTTGCAGCAACTATGGTGGTTTGAAGTTGATGGCCTGGTAAAGGTCCCTTTCCCACTGGATATATATGCTTTATCGTTTAGGATTCACCTTGGAAGATTTTCCAAGAGACTCAGACGTTGCATTTGCAATTTTGATCATCCTCATGGTTGGGATACCAAGTCCGTGCGGTTTGAATTGCCTACTTCAGATGGCCAGCTTGCATTGAATGAGTGCTTTTTAGATGATACAAAGCAAGACAATGCTATTGGAAATTATAAGCGTTGTTGCTGGATAGAGTACACCATATTAGAATTCATTTCAGTAAATCAGATCTGGCAACAGAGGTTGTGTTGATTCTGTATCAATTATTCCAGCAACTTGAGAGAATGTAGAAAAAGAGGTGTTTTGAAGTAATAGAGATGTGAAAGTTCTGTTTATCCTTTAATTCTGGAAACCATTAATATATGGAGGATATCGTCTAAATTGTTTTTTCTGTAGTTACATGTCCTCTGTCCATGTAATTTTATGGTTTTGTAACTGACGCAGTTCTGTTTCACATATGTTTTTGCGGAAGATTAAGAAAATGTGCCTATTCTATTGCTTGTTTGTGTTGCTACACACAGTTGTCTATGTTTTGTTTCTTCAGTGAGATGCCAGTGAAGTACGTATCTATATTAGATATCAGTAGAGGCATTGGTACCTCATTTCATCTTACAAAGATGATGTCTACCCATATAGTGTTCTGATTAGATCCTATTGCTCTTTTTTTCTTGGTTAAAAGACGTGATTGTTTTTCGGTTAGCTAGGGATCCTCAGATGAGTTTATAGATGTTTAATTGAAGATATGTAGTTTTGTCTGCTGATAGGAGTTTATTGCATCCTTCTATTTTCCCCTTTTCACTCTAATAACCTTTTCAAATGAATATTTATGAATGTGACTTATTTTTGGTTTCTTAATAACTGGTTTCCAATTTGTCAATATTCAAAGGTTGCTGCCTCTAATTTTTGGATATTCTGCCATCATGTTTTAGTTAAGAATGCTAGGCCATGCTTCTGGGAACACGATCAAGTTAATTGACTTGCATAGTAATTAGACAATGTATATCTAGTTTGTAGTTTAGTAAAATATTCACACTTCTTGGAATTTATATCTTGAACTTAAAAAGTTTGTTCGACTTCATAACCTTGTTCATTTCTACATCCAATACAACGGACATTTATCCTTTGCTGGTCTCTACCTTGACTAATGGACATCTTTAGAGATGCACCTCAGAATTTTGATATCTAAGAATCTTCTACTTGTGGTAGAGCTTATAGTGTATTGCAACTTTCCTCATCAAATACATTTTACTTTAACTTTGCAAAAACTCATATAATGGTCTGGTTAATAGTTGGCAATTTTTCCCTTTTGTGGATGTATTGTCATTTGATATCATTCTTCTACTGTCTGCTTCCTGTTTTCTCTGCCTGTTTCCAGTTTCTAATATGGGCATTGGCTTACTATCAATTTAAAGTCTGGGGTCATCATCTTGTACCATAGTTTATCAAGCAATATTACTGATCATGCAGTTCACTCATTTATCTCTCTTACCCTCTTCCTCTCTGCCCCTGCCACTTTTATTATGAATTTGTTGTTTTTTCACTCGGAGCCACTGTTCAGTCCTTTAACTTCGCCTCACGATTGGAGTTTTTTTATTGCCTAAATTTACTGTGATGATATCTGGACATGTTACAATTACTTGAGGGAGGACTCTGAACATGTGGCATGCTATATCTAGATACTTTTTGTTACTCGATATATCTTTTCTATTGATCTGAAAGACCGCATGCCACTACTTATACATTTGAAATGGGTGAGCCATGGTTTTATTATATAAAACAATATACTCTATTTTGCAGTAATAAGTTGTGAAGGGAAGTAGAAAAGAATTCATTGCAGGAAAGTGGACATTCAAATGGAGGGCTTGATGATTCCTTTAGTTGTGACATGGCTTTTTTTATTTATTTAAATTTGTTTTATTTTCTTTTCTTTAATAGTTCATTACCTGTTGGATGTAATGGTTGATAGTACAGATTTGAATTATTTTCTCTCTATACTGTTGTGCTTTGAACTTTTCTATGCAATAACTTGGGTAAATTTGCTGTACATAAGTTGTCTATTACACTTATAAGAATTATTGTCATACAGATGCACAGAGATGTAGGACATTGTTTTATTCAGAGTATGTTGATGCATTTATGCCATTGAATGTATCAAGTCACCAAGTATAGGTAACTATGGTAGAGAACAAGATTCCACATCTGAAGAAATGAGTGGAGAAGAGACATATACCGTTTGGCGCTAAAGTTTACTTTAACACTTGGGGTTAATATTACACAGTTTGAGGTAGAAATTTCACTTAGTGAATGCGAAATATAGTCCTTCCTCTCCGTAAGGCCAATAGATAGTGTACTGTTTAAACTGTTGAGCATAATGGTACGTCCTTTTGATCTCTTTCTGGTTCGATGATTGTTATCTGTTATGCTTCCTCCTTTGCTGATGTAGTTGTAAATTTATTGCACCGCAGGCACGGTTTATGGGATGGGCTTCTCTTTGAACTTGAATTTGTTTCTCACAGAAGAGTGACACTTTCCTGACCCACTCTCCAGAAGCAGATACCTGCAAACAGGTATTTCTCCGAGTAAATGCTTGTGAAACCTTGTTTTTACCCTTAGTATATTGTGAGTTCCAGGTATGAGGAAAACGGTCTGAAACAGGCCGCACATTGATTCTGAGTTTGCTGATTTTTATGAGGGTAGTAAACTACTTCGACTGGAGCAGAGTATGTCTTTGGGTGGTTGGGAGTATGAAAGCTCCCACATTTAGTAATGTCTGCGTCATTTATGAGATAGTGGGTGTGGATACTTTGTAGAACAATGTACCTTATTAAAACCATAACCACGTAGTGTTCCAGTCTACACGGCGCATTGTGCTTGTACTGGGATAGCTTGGCGACAACTGACAAGCAAGGAGCCTCTCTATATGCTTGTTTACTGCATATTTATGTTTTGGCATAGTGCAATGGGAGAACTTCCGGACATGTTGATCTGTAATATTGGTTGTTTGCTAAGTGGGACTATTAGATGTTTGATTCTAACATGGAAAACTCTTGCTTAAACTTACTTTACAATTGGCCTGTGTCTAGACAATTTAGCTGCACGAATACAAGTAATTGTTAGTTGCGGTTGTGTATTGGTTGTGTTGTTTATATTTGATGTGAAGTTGGAGTTGTTCTATGGGATTCGTTTGGATCAACTAAATAATTAAATTTGGGTAGATTTTGTTGGGGTTGAATTGATTCTGAACTCGCTTAAGACTTGAGAAGATAAATAAAGTTAGGGTTATTGAAAATTGTTCTTTGAAAAATTTCGACGACTAAATCGAAGGTTAAATTGAGATTGACAATATTAATATAAAAATATTTTGAGACTGTACATATGATATATGTAAATAGATCTACCATAAAATATTAATAAGTGAGTATTATTTGACAATCATTGACAATTAATCTAAGACATCATAATATTAATGAATTTATTAATCGTCCCAACAATTTTTCAAGACTATACCAGAATTCATACTTTTCTCTCTAAAATGGCGCCAATTCTTTAATAAAAAAAATTAATTCAACAAAGAAAATTATTAATTTAATATATATATATATATATATGTATATATATAAACAAATATTTCCATTGAAAACAAAGCAAATCAATTATTTTCTGTAAAATGATTTTCAATTATTTTCAAAACAAAATAAAATATTCATCACATTCCACAATACACTTTTCAAAACACAATCTCTCAAAATATTCAAAACATTAATTTGTGGTTTGATTATTTCCAGATTGAGGGCTGAGGAGTAATTACTTGTCCGGAAAAAAATAAATATCACGGCACAACTATTAAATTTTTTCCTTTCGAAAAAACATCCGTTGTGACGTATGTGTTTACCCGAAATATGGCGGTATTATTTTGTTTCGGCATTAAATATATGAATAACTCTTCCTGCACAGAAAAATAATTCTTTTTTACTTTTTAAAAAGGAGAACACTAATAACATCAGATTTTGACAGTTTGAAATTGCAATTCGCAAAATTTGAGGTGCACCAAAATTTAAGACTATTTACTTCTATTAATTAGTGCAGAAAATTATTGCCGCTGTTATATTTATTGATTTATCTATATTTGGTACCAGAGGACTTCCCTTTACAACAAATATTTCTTTTTTCTCCTTAACTTTATCTACAGTTTTCAAATAATTCTTTCCAATCATTACAGAATTTATTCAAAATTTGAAAAGTAAAGTTTAAGCTTTGTGCAGATGGGAATTTCGCCAATTTTCATTCACCCCTTCTAGAAGAAGGTAAAAAGTAAACTACACTTTCAAAAAATAAATAAATAAATTGGCCACTACTCAAATTAATTTTAAATTTTAGTATCTAAAATTAGACTATTCTTAATCACTTTGTGAACTTTTACCAGTTTTTTTTAATGTCTTTTTTTTTTCTTTTCATCCTTTTCACAACCCTTTTTCCTTCTCCTTCCTCTCCTTCTATCAAAATTCTCCCATTATTTGAGATATGTATATAAATAAGAACATTTGAAAAAAGTGGCATATATACCTATATGCGTGTGTATATATATGTTCTTGAGATTTAATAGTTTAGATATACATACAACTATATGTGTACATATAAATTTATAATTAAACCTGACGACTCAATCGTGTCGAGATATTATTTTGTTGACACATATTTAGTCGGGAGTTTTGCTTAGAAAAGACATTTGGAAAGGTGTGAGAACAAGCAACTTATAAACCATATTAAATCATTCAAAGTGAAATAATATTTTATATTATTAATATATATGTGAGTATATATAGGAATATATGTATATATGAGATTACTCAAACAAAGAAATTTATATTATAAGATTAAATACTTAGCATTGAGTTTAACTAAAAAAGATTCTATAATTGACAAAGATAAAAATAATTTGGATATTTAGCAGGGGTAAAAGGCTTTGTTTTTAAAAGTATAGAAAGATTTTTATTTATTTATTTATTTCTATTTAGAATCTTCTTTTACGTATCACCTATCTTATAGGGTTAAATTGCAATTTGCCCTAAGAATTTCAATATATTATTTTGCCAAATTCACATTGAAAAGTCATAAACTTGACTCAAAAAAGTTCTTTGAACCAAAACTAGATGGATTGAATGCGTTAGGGAAGGTACGAGCGCAGCAGCGTTGGTTGTACGATGAGACGTCCCCCCCCACCCCCGCCCCAAATTTAACAGCAAATTACAAAAACTAGGGATCGGCGCCTATTGCATGTGCCTCAATAAAAATCCCTACTTAATTAATTAATCATCGGCAATTCCTATAAATCCTGCTTCTTTATTTTTGTCACACTATTAATAATCTCACTTTTCTTGTCTCCCACCATTAATATTAATTATTAGGGACTACTTAATTATTATTTATTTGGTGTTTTGTATGTAAATTTTGAGTTTTCTTTGGATTTTTTGAAAATAGTTTTTAGAAAATATTAGATTTTCACATGATTACATATATATATATATATATCTATTGGTTTTTTTATATGACCTTAAACAATTCTCACTTTTCAAGTTTTTTTTTTGGGGGGGTGATTTAGACTTAGAATTTCATTAATTTTTAATAGAAAATGATGTCGTGATTTAGCCTTCCTTTTTTATTTTTTTTATTTAAAAGTATATTTCGAAAATAATTTAAAGAATTGGCACTTTCTCTCAAAATATTCATAAGATGTTTTTCAGTTTGTTTTAATAGGTTACACATATTAAAAAATGGACAAAGAGTGATACTCTGGTGGAAATTCAAACCTTAAAAATCTCATAATTTTAGAATAAAATAACCATCCAGCCGAACTCCATTGAATAGTGCTCAAGTGAATATTTAAGTAGTTGAATATGTAATTACAATAATATCATAAAATAAAAGAAATTAATGATATTAAAATAAGTTAACCGCTACTCGAATAGTATACAAGTATATAATTGCATAAAATACTATATTTTGTTACCAATCATAGTGATAAGGAAATTGTAAACCCTAATTGTATCAAAATCTTTCTAAAATGGTCATTTTAAATATTTGAAGTCTGGATCGGTAAACTATTATCCCAAACATGCTCGGTATTCTAAGATTTTATCAATCTTATCTATAGTATTTATAAAACATAAGAATACGAGTAAGCCACGTACAATCTTGATTTGTTGACTACCAAACAAGTTTATGCTAGCTATTCTTTTCCTCTCTTCCGCGGTAGGCATGTACTTCTTCTCTTTCAATAATTTAATTATATTATTTATTTTTTTATATTTTGTAAATATATTATCTCATCTAACAAAATCAAGTATGTATATTCAAATAATTAAATTTTATATAAATTAAAATTTAAAGTATATGCCACGACTAATACTTATTTTTGACATAAAACACAGTATTATGACATCTAAAAGAAAAATGCTCATTTTCACGAGGAAAAAAACAACAATTGAATTGGTTAGGGAAGTCAAAAGAAGTGGTTTGATTAATAGTTGGTTTTTTAAAAATAAGTATGGTGGTTAGATGGCCAATTAATTACATAACCCATGAGGGTTTCATCAGCGAGAGAGTAAAAATAAATTGCAGAAGAAATAAACTTATCGCTTAATGTAAATTTTGATTTTTCATAAGAGAAAATACTATCATGTTGAAATATCGTATAATAAATTCCATTAATGCACCACTGCTGTATATATGGGGTTGTAACCAAATTTTCACATATGATTTTCATTGTTCTCTTTTGAAGAATAAACGAACATATTTTAATCATTAGATTAATATTTAAATTTATAAAATAAATAAATAATTACATACGAATATTGCGGGTTTATTTTCATAATATCTTAGTTTTTTTTTCCTTTCCTTTTTTAAAAAGGATTTTTAATAATTTTTCAACGAGATTAAAATTGACATTTAAGCATGAGACCTTACCATCAAACTACCCATCTGTTTCTCTCTTAATTCCGAAGTCTTTACTTACCATTTGGATAAGAATTCCTAGACAATATCATGTGAAATAAGATCCGATTACTTGTCTTTTTAATAAATTTGAATATTTAAATGTCTAATAAACAAAATATAATGAAATATATATATCATTTTTCACTTCCTTGTTGTCCTCTTCAATATTCCCTTCTCTGTTACAAAAGCATTTGCTATTGTCTCACGTTTTCTTCTTCTTGTTGGTGTTTTTGTTTTTTCATATTTTACTTTTGGGATTGATATATATATATATAAATATATATATATATATGCGCTCATGTGATCATCATCAGTCTTTTTTTTTGCTTTTTTATTTGGATCTTTCTGTAACCCGACCCAAATCATTAAATGCAGTTGCAGTGGGAAGGGAAAGGGAATGCAAAGTGTAAAAGAGAAGGGAACCCAAGTTTGATTTTCAGCTTTTTGATAAATATATATATGTGTGTGTGTGTGTGTGCAGCAAATTAAAGCAAATCTAACAAACAAACAAACAAACAATATTGGGATAGAAATAGATAGAGATACTTTTTCACTTTCTTTTTCTCTGTGTTTCTTCTGCCTTGTTAAAACTTGTCATTTACTGATAGTGTTAAGACCTGCCACTCTATTGTACTGTACTCTTCTATTTGTCCATCTTAACAAGGGAGCCCGATTAGCGTTTTGAATTTTTTTATTTTATCTTCTATTTTAATTTATTGTATTTATATATTTGTATCTGATTTTTAATAAATTATTTTTATAAAAAAATATTTAAGACACATATCATATATTCATGAAATAGAATAGGAGATGGAATAAAGGATTTAAACTGGCCAATTAGCCCCATCTCATCTACACATAGAAAAAAGGAATTAATTAACAATGGTCAAGTGGAAATATAGAAGGAAAGAAAAAGGGATTGAAAATAAGTGAAAAATGTTGCATATATGTTAATAAATAAGTTTATTTTTATTGTTATTACAATTTAGCACGTAGTTTATAAAGTAATGATCTCATTCAATATGACTTTAAAAATATTAAAGATAGGTAGAATATATTTTTCTTTTACTTTAAGATTATAGAGCAAAGCAATATAAAAGTCTAGTTTTTTCTCTTTAATGCTGTAAATTTTAAAGTTATAAAAAGATTTGCAACTCCAGTAATATATAATTTAAATCCTCTATTTTAACGGGGTTTCATTTCCTATTTATATCATAAATAAATTTTAAATGTATAAAATATTTTTTCATTAGAATATTTGATTGTGAATTAAAAAATTCAATATATATCTCTTAAGTGAAATAGGAGATGTGCAACACCTACTCCAAAATAAGCAAAGCATGGAAAATTTTCGCATGAGTATAGGGCGCTACACATGAAAATGGGCATCGGGTCCCCTAAGGAAGGTGATATTTCACTATATATTTACTTTATAGAATATGCTAAGTATAATTTAATCCATAACTACGTATTTGCAATACGTTTGCTCTTTATTTATAATGTAAACTAAAAGAGAAAACAATCATGTAATAAAAATCTGAAGTGAAAATCCAACTCGCATATAGGGCTATATATTGAAAATGCTAGGTCTTCTCTATTGAGTGACTTAAATTTTTAAATGATGTTGTCATCTAATAATAAATGAATAAATATAAAAGAATTCAAACATACATGTCAAGTAATTTTTTAAGACATTACAAAGTATTGGGTATTTGCTATGCCGTAGCAAATGTCAATTCTTTTAAATAACAGACAATAAAAATTATTAGTTATTAATTTGTACAGTGTTTTTCATTAGAAGCACAACAAAATCACAATGTATTATTCTTAAAAAAAATTCATATAAGCAAAAATTATAATAATCAACTATTAATTAGTTGTAGCAAATGTTAATTAGCTATAAGTGCATCTAATTTGAACTTGGTAAAAACAATTTCATAGTAAAAAATTTCAATTTTTTATTGCAAGTTACATATTGATCGTAACTGATGTCTTAATTTTTGCCCATGGGATGAAAAAATTGTTGAAATGGGAAAAAAACTACGGAGTACAGGTAAAAGAAGAAAAGAGAAAATTTAGCAGAGAGCGTACAAGGGGGAATTGAAGGAAAGGAAATACAAAGAGTGATATTGAGAGAGGGAGGAGGCGTGAGAAATGGGAAGGCATATTGTCAGTGGTATAGGGGGCTGCAGGAAGGGTTGAAGGGGACCAGAATCAAGATGGCGACCTTTGATTACTACTATTTCAATCCCTTTTCTCACTTCTCTCACCCAACCGACATAAAACAAAAATCAAACTTTCTTTTTTAACTATATGTATATATCCATCTCTTTCTCTCTCACACACTACACACACCGAGGGTACTGCTATTGTGTATAGTATTTATTAGTTGCACCCAAAGTTAGAGGCATGGAGTCTTACAAAAGCCCTTGCCCCCCTTCTCTCTTTCTCTTTCTCTTGTGGACAATATTCTTGTAACTGGTCTGAACCCTTAAAGCTTCCAAAAGAGATTCACACTTCCCTTCTCTTGTATTCACTTTGTTTAACCAAAAGGAAACTAAGAAAACCTCTGTCTTTCTGTCTGTGCTATTAGAGTGGTCCATTTGGTTTCCATCTGAGGAATTATATATCCCTCATCGTATATAAGAAGACAGATTTTGGGTTTGATTCTTGGACAGGAGAAGATTAAGTAAAAAAAAAGAAAGAAAGAAAGAGGTAGCTAGCATGGATTGGAATGGTCATCTTAAAGTCCCTTTTGTTTCGCGAGTACCGGAGAATTCTTTTAGCTTTCTCTACAACTATAATTATGGACATCATCAGTTAACAGGTATATAAGTTCATTACCATCTTGATCCTAATTTTCTGTCTTACTTTTGTGCCTTTTCACGTGTTGTTTGTTCTTTGGAAGCTTACCATGAATCTTGATTTTAACCGAGATTAAGGTTCTTTTCTTTGTCCAAAAATTTGAAATTTCATGCAAACAAAACAAGGGTTTTCAGCCTAGTGCTCCAAATGGACCGGGAAAGCCCTAAAAAGTTTCTATTTTTTTTCTTCTTGACTTTGTTTTATGGTACTAATTAACTGGTATATGTAGAAGAGCTATATTTCTTGCTTACTAATGAGAATTCTACAATTGAAGCAATTGTACCAAGAAAGCTGTTTTTTTATTCACTAAGTTGTCAGATAAAACCGGTACCACCCCCCACAAGCATCATCGTCAGCATCAACATCATCATCTCTACTCAGTTATAAGTTTCTATTGCATGCATTAAAATTGAAAACCTACTTTCTTATCATCAAAATTTTTCCTTTCTTTAAGTAATTCTTGTGTTATTGCATCTTTTTGATCAGGTTTAGAAATGAAGCAGCCATCAATTCAGACTTCAGGACAGCATACAATGTTGCCAACGATAATGGACAACAAGAACAATCCTATGAATATTTATGGGCAGGACCCGAAGAAGAAACGGCTGAGCACCGAGCAGCTGGAGTCCCTGGAGAACAGTTTCCAGGAGGAAATTAAGCTGGACCCTGACCGGAAGATGAAGCTGGCTAAGGAACTGGGGCTGCAGCCTCGCCAGATTGCGGTCTGGTTCCAGAACCGGAGGGCTCGGTGGAAGGGTAAGCAGCTGGAGAGCTTGTACGATGCGCTTAAGCAGGAGTTTGATGCTGTTTCCAGGGAGAAGCACAAGCTCCAGCAGGAGGTATACTACTACTACTACTACTTAATTTTATCCGTTTTTCTTGCATTTGCTGTGATTTTACTGATAACTTCTTCCTGCAAAATTATTACAACTGATTAAGGTTGTAGCTTATGATCTGGATTAAGTAGTTCTTGGCAATCCAGGTATTGATATTACTGATCAGCTTCTTATATCATTTATATGGTATATTAAATATGGATGGATGTTATGCAAAATTGTTGGATATATAGGTACCATGCCATTTATGAAAGTCTTGCACATATTTATATCACTCGGAGGTTCTTCAGATCCTTCTATCATGATGTTTTTGGTCTGGCCCTACTTTTCATTAACTTTGCGGTTTGTAATGTGCAACTTTTTAAAATAATTTTGAAGTCTCTTGTGGGATCAAGAAAGATGTATAGTTTATTTTGGAAAATGTAGACCATAATGCTAAATAGGAATTAAAATTTTGAAGTGCCAACAAAAAAATTTCTAATTGCTTCACAAGGATGATACACTAATTATTTCACGTCATTATCATTCAAAAGTACTGAACAATGCAGCACTACTTTTGGGGCTTCTGTCTGCTGTTATAAACCAAGTAGACATGCAAATTCTTTATGAAAAACTCTCAAATTTTGTGGGTGTTTGCCCTTTTTCTTTTTTCTTTTTTTAACAAACTGCAAGGTTTTGGCATTGAGGGCAATACTCAAGGATCAAGTGTCCAAGAAACAAGTCTCAACAGGCTATACAGATGTTTCTGGTGAAGAAACAGTGGAAAGTACGTCAATTCCAAGCTCGGACAAGCCCGGGGGAATTCATCAAAGTGCAGAATGCAACTATGTGTTGAATGTGGATGACTACAATCAAGTGATGATGACTCCATACAATTGGGCTTCTATGCCTTCTTGTCTTTGAAGTTTAATGTCTGCTTAAATTAATTAGCTGTTTATAACTTTTTAACTTCTTTTTCCAAACTTTAAGATATGATGGTAATCCTAATTTTCTAGGCCCTAACAACTTAAAGTACTTGTAGGAGTGAGGAAGACCTAGTTTTCTAGTTGAGGGTAGTACTGTTTCAAGACTTTTAGTGACTAATATTTGGATTATTCAAGAATTACAGACTCTAATAATTTATATATGTTTTTGTTGTTCTTGGATGTACGGCTGTGGTGGTGATGGCTTGCTTATTATGTACTAAACTTAAACAAATCAATGAAATTAGATTGGCTCTTCAAATCATTATTGGATTAACAAGAACCTGGATTGATCATATAAGTACAGATTTAATAGTGCTTCACAGTAACATCAAGCTTAAGAATAGCTCTCAAGTTAGGAATATCCAGCATCTCAGTTGTCATAATCCCATAACCCTTTACAAATCTGAAGTGGCCAGTCCCAGAAACTACTGAAAATTCCCTCTCCTTCATGGCAAAAAGATCAGCGCCCTGGATTTCCAGGGTGCTCCCTTTGTATTCTCCCTCAGTGAATATCACAGAGAACACCAAGTGCAGTCCTTTCCCATCCAATTGAGAGTTTATATACATACCTTGAGCCCTTCCAATCTCTTTGGACTTGGGATCGGGGCACTCTGTCACCGGATCATCGACGGCCACCAGGGTTCCGAAGTGCAAGACACTGGAGGTGTGGCCGTCTTTTCCGGCCACGGTGCCGGCAGAGGTGTCGTGACCGCTCAAGTAGTCGTGGACGTAGAAAGTGAGGTTGGTTTTCTTGGGGTGGCGCCGGGGGAAGTTGAATGCCCAGCAAAGGAAAGGAACAGCTAGGAGAGGCAACAAGGAATTTGAAGCTAAGTTGAGCAGATTAGGCATGGCTCAAATTCTGGACAAGTTGATTGATGTGAGCAAATTTCAATTTAAGATCGACGGAGAAGATGCGGAGTATACGATAAGAGTTATTCTTCAAAAGAAAATGACAAAGTAATGAAACAATTTTAGGACAGCATTGTAGACTTATTTTTTATTTGGATGATGATGTTTTGATCTGGTGGTATTTTGCCTTACAATAATACTGGGTTTCTTTGGTAGATGCCCTCATGAGAGTGACAGCCAGGCGATCACATAAATAATAGCTTGTCTCGTAGGTCTGAGAATAAGGCTTGTGTTTCCAATGTAAGAACGGCTGTGAATGGAGCAATATAGGATTTGGTGAATCATTTGGCGTTTGTCCATCTAAAGGCAGATCTTACTGCTATATTTTGCTATAAGATCGCTAAATCCCAGAACTGATGAACTTGTTCGTATGCCATTGCCCTTGTTGAACCAAAAAAATATCGTAACTGGCCGTGCAGAAAAAGAAACATTATAGACGGGTTCTCTCTCTGTTGGCAAAGTTATGATGGTACTTAAGAGGCACCATTTAACTTCAAGTAATTAAAGAAGTGTCAAGTGCAATAAAAACCGTCACCTCAATCATAGTTAGAAAAATGAAATACTGACTATCTAGAGATTGCATATTTTCACCAAGTCTCGAGAATAAAATTAATATTAATCTCAAAATTTTGATTGATGATGGTAGAATCTATCAATCAATCCGCTAGAACTTCAATATAATCCTTGATCACTGAGCAGGTCCAGGAAAGCAATTAAACTTGCAGGGAGTTCAGGAAACTGGAATATATAACCAGTCTCTTATCGTTTTCCACCGCCTCCTCCAAGTTTAGGACCTTTAGGTGCAGCACCTTTTGGAATGTTACCCTTGCCTGCAGTTTTCTGAGCCTTGGCCATTACCTCGGCCTTCTTTGCCTTCTTTTCATCTTTAGTCTTCTTAATTCTTAATCTCACTGTCAAAAGAATAAAAGTACAGTCAATTCAAAATACAGGTTGGTAAATTATCTCAGACTGAACATATAGAAACAAATTGTTAATGCCAATTCAAGGATATATAACAATGAAGCGAGTCTAGATTCCGGAAATCATGATTGAATATTAATAGAAACGGACCGGAGAGCAGCCTCTCTTGCAGCCTCTCTAACTTCTGGTTTTTCAGTTCTTCTCTTCTGAATAACCTCCAGAGTGGCACACACAATAGACCTAGAATAAGGCTTCTTTGTTGTCCGGCGTCTTTTCTTGACAACCTCTTGAGCAGCATCCTAAGATGTGAAATACCCAGAGTAATTTAGTCAGGGACATAATTACATGATCAACTTAGACAGAATCCCAATTGAAGAATAAAACAAATGATTAGTTCCGTCAAAAGTCACACACTTTCTTATGCTGCTTCCTATACATAGCTGTCCAAGCAAGTTTTGAAGGCTTCAGACGGTTGTGGAAGTACCGCTTGCATTTTGAATTTGCAAACAGAAACACCTACAGTCATTTAACATACATAACGTCAACACACAGGAACAGAAATAGGGGGAAAAGGTAAAGACCTAGGACAAAAGAGCATGAGAAATCTAGGATCATCAGGACAACTTATGAACAGTTAATGAATGTCTCCAATAACCAAAAAACAACAAATACCTAGGAATCTGATCGAATAAACCTAATGCCTTTTCCAGGGTATATCCATACCCCACTGAAACGACAGAGTTCTGTTCTGAAAACATTAACACCGACGTTAAAGCTAACTCCTCATCAGGCAACTAATTGATCCACTATTATATTAAATTGGACAGTAAACCAAGTTGAAGAGAAACATCATAATAAAGACGATATCTTCACCAATACATTTTTATAATCACCCAGGAGCACAAACAAAACAAAGAATCTGCTCAAGAAATTTATCAAAAAATGAGTGTCCAAGTAAACTGCTATTGCTATTGTCCAGCACATATTACCAATAAGTAACCAAAACACCACCAGAGGCAGCTTGTCTACAGTTGATCAAAGAACAAAGGATGGAAACATTCATGAAATCTATACCAGGACAGGTGGCACTACCTCCAAATCAAGGATAGAAATACATCAAACAGCCATCACAGAACAGTAATGACCAACATTGCAAATTAATAAATAGTTGCACACACATCAGATGCAGCAATGGCTGAAGAAATCTTTATGCAACAACACATTGTACATATTTCAATGAACAGAGCATGGTATAGTTCTAAAATTGGTGCCCTTTTTACTCATATTATCATGCACCATAAACCTGAACTGAGAAAACGATTCGAATAAACGTTATTCACCTATTACTACGCAAAATTCCTCTCTCAACTCTCGATTTTCCATTAGATAAAACATATATCGTTCCCTCTCAAAAGAACAACTAACATTTAAATAGGTGTGACTAATGATCTCCATTATTTAACCCCGACATCTGCCAATCCATAAGTTCAAATTCCAAGGTCGTTCTACACATTCAAATTAAAAACACATTAGTTCACAACCGCGCCGCGCAGATGCCATAAAGATATAAAGATCAATAGGACATGAAATTGATACGATTTGAATATGATAAAATGCATAGAGAGAAAGTGTACTTGAGAACCATGGCTTTAGCTTGCTAAGGGCGAATTCCCCTTTATCCGATAAACCCTAATGAGAAATGAAACCCTAAGAACGAAAAGGCCCGCCTATAAATTGCAAAGAAAATAAATTAAATCATTGAAGAACGATTAGGATCGTCAATGAATCGAATTTGAATCAATCATGTTTGATTCAAATATAAAATTAATAATAATATATTATATTTGAATTTGATTAAATATTTTATAAAATTTTAACTGTTATATTTAAATACGAATTCATATAAAAATCGAATATCTACAAAAATATTTGAATTCGAATATTCCCAAAAATCATATATTTGTTATTTTTGTAAAAAAATTAGTAGAATATAAATCCAAAACATTCATCCTTAAAAAAATATACACACAATATATTAACAAACAAATTTTCAAATCAATTTATGATATAAAAATAATAATAGAATACAACTTAATTACATTCATTTATCATATAATTATATTTTAGGTTCTACTATTGATAATAATAGTTATTTGACATTACAAATACATATATACTCAATTTTTCAATTAATTAATTATAAACCTAAAATTTTATAAAAAAAAGAAATTAATTTCGATCAAATTGAGTTTGCATTGCATTCTTTTATATTACAATATTCAGCTCTTGCTCATTATTTTTCTTGCATCATTTTTTGTTATAAAAATAGAGAAACAAGTAATGCAGTTATAATATAGATAACTTTCAAATCTAACATTTTATATAAAAATTAATTGATTTGATATATTACATAGGAACTCATTACTTTTTTCATACAAAAATTTATTTTAGCATTGCTATAGAATTTTACGTATATATATATATATATGTGTGTGTGTGTGTACTACTATATATAAATACAATATTATATATATTCGAATTCGAATTATTAATAGATTAAATTGAGTTATATTTATATTTATATTTACTTCATTTATTTTGAATTATGAATTTTTTTAATTAATCATATTCATTAAATTTTTTATTTATTAAAAATTCTAAAATATCATATTAAATTCAAATTAAATGAGAGCAGTTGGGCAAGTCGGCCCCCATCGTTTAGTGGTTTAGGACATCTCTCTTTCAAGGAGGCAGCGGGGATTCGAATTCCCTTGGGGGTAAAGTACTACGAAAGGAAGTTGATCATGGATTACCAATATACCTAAAATGGATTCTTCCTGGGTCGATGCCCGAAGAGCAACCCCAAGAACAATCTTATGAAAATGCCCTAGTTGGATTAGAATCAATATGGGCATATTTTGCAAAATGGTGGTTGGCCCGGCCCTCAAGCCTTGGGCTAATCAGGCGGGCGGCCCACATGTTCTTACGTTGGACGTAGCCTCAATCATTGGGTCAATCACGCTGCCTATGTACTGTTTGGGAAAATTCTATTTTTCTAATATATAATTTACATGTTAAATTATTTATAGCTCAATAACATTAATTTTTTCTATTATATTGAAGGTCTCGTGTTATAATTCGAATTGGCTACTTGTGTGTATTTGATTGTGCATTTTGTATTTTAATTTATTTGACTTTATTTCAATAATATGATAATATTAATTTATTAAAAGGATAAATTCGTTATTTGTAACATTCTCTGAAAAAATGAAATTTACATAAAATTTATTGCAAACAATTGATCTATATTTTAAATATCCAAAATAATGTATAATTTCTTAAAAATGACAAATTTTTTAGTATTGTCTCAACTACCAATTGACAATTACCTTTATTCTTTTAGTCATTGATCAATTAATTAAGCATTTTAACAGCAATTAAATAGCCACGGGATTAGGTATTTCTGTATTAGGTCACCCTACATGTCATTTTGACTTAAAAATTGTGGCGACAAATTTTATATTCATTTCAAGCACGTGATTAAAAGAATATGACCATCTGTAGATGAGCCCACGTGCATCCATAAAAAGAAAATATCCAGTTTTCTTCTTATTGCTTTTTGGTGTAATGATTTCATATACTACATTCAAAGATGAAAAAGACACTTTCTCCTCAAAATTTTAATAAAAATCTAGTTTCATTTGCAATCATTGAGCATGCAATATAGTTTATTGACATGAGATAGTTCAATAAGTTATCTACTTTAAATAGGTTTTTCAAGTTACCAAATATCTGAAATTTAACTGCATTTTCAGATTTAGTTGGGCTGAGTCACTCGACCATAATTGTCAATTCGAGCAAATAGTTCTCGCCCCTATTGGACGGAAGGCTTCAAGTCGCCTAGTCTGTTCAGTCATATCTTTGGTCGACAACCTTATTTGGTCAATCACCGTCGACCAGAATGCTCACTCCGGTGCCAAATCATATTTTTGTCGCATTCATTATTCTAACAGGCAATATGCCTCCACATTAATGGTAGGTGTCACCCTAATACCGCCTCTGTCACCAATTCTGTCAGGGACACGCCTCTAGAATACTATTCACCCTAGAGAGTAAGAAATGATGCCACCTAAAATAGTACTGGGATTGGAAATAACCAACAACTCACAAGTATGGTCAAGAGCCCTCTACACTTAATAGGGATAAAAATATCATCTATCTAAAGAAGGCTACAAATACCTCATTGTCAGTCATCCTTCAAGTATGTCATATACATTATATGCCCTTACTCTGTTGTTCGATTATCTCACTTAACCAGTACTAACTTGAGCATCGGAATGCTTTAGTAGGGGCACCTCGGCTAGTCTGATGTTTACTATTAATTGCAGATCTGAGCCCAAAAAAAATCTTGCTATTGGATCATTCGACCTCTCTGGTCAAATTAGCCCAAACACCACCCAATTCACTAAAAATAACTTTCAACCTCATCATTTACATTGGTTGAATTTAAAAATATACAACTAATTAGTTCAATGTCAATATCCTAAGTCACAGTTTTATAATGACTTGATTGATATCATAACAAAGTTTAGAGTAAATAAAGAATAAAAAAAAAAATCAATGCAACAACACTAGAAGCATCAAATATTGTTGATTTAGGGTTGTTTCTACTTAGGAAAAGTAACAAATATGTAGGGGTGGCTGTATTTTTTATTATTTTTTCTTTTATTTTATTTTTTTTATTTATACACACGCACATCAAGAGTTTATTATGTCTCAAACTTTTGACCTCCCACATTATGTAGAAGATTGATGCCACAGGTTACAAGCCACTCAGCTTCTTTTATTCTACTTATGTATCGATAGTTTATTACTTTATATTTTTTGATATTGCTTTTGAATTGTTTAAATAAATCGAACATATTAAATTCATCTTCCTTTTCATTCACTTGATTTCTTTCGATTCATTGATTTTGTTTGGATTCATCATTTCTTTTCAAAAAAAAAATCTTTTTCAGAGAATTTTCCTTATTTTTGCTTAGTTTCCTTCATTTTAGAAGCTGAACAATAGCGATGCATAGCTAAATGATAGTCATCTAATAGAGTAATTGAGGATGTCAAAGAAAAACCTAAAGGAACCTACCAAAATTTATCACAAACATTTCCGTTCCCATATAAGGCATAAAACCAAAAATTTGACAACCAACAATTTTTGTCCTGTCTTATTGATGCAAATAAAATGGGCAGAGGCAGTGGTGTTAGCGCTAGCTAACACTCAACAAAGCCAAAACCCTTTTGGGCACACATACACACACAAACAGAGATGCGTCTCTTTGACAGACTTTTTGAGGAGGGCTGGTCAATTAGGCATTGGCCAAACACCCCTATTGTCGCACAAACCATATTATACAGATTATGGCCTAACACTCGAAGGGTTGGTCAATTAGGCATTGGCCAACACTCCTATTGCTGAAAATGCATATGAGACGGATTATCACCAATTCTAGTTAGAGGGCTGGTCAATTAGGCATTAGCCAACACACCTCTTTCATCTGTTGCTGCCAAAAAACTTCTTATTGGCTGCTGCAAAAGTCCAAGAATCCCATGAACTCATGGTTGTTTATCATCTTGATGCTTTTCTCTATTCCAATAACACCTGCCATATGATACACAGAGAAAGAGGGGGGAAGGGGTTTAACTTTGAGCAAACTTCCAATAAGAAAGTGTCAAGGGGAAAAAGAATATATGACTAATTTAGCAATTACCCATTGTGAGAGCACTGGCAAAAATGACACCGGAGAGAATAAACACAATGAGGGAAGCCCTTCTAAGGATTGTGATTAGCTTTCTAATGAGAAATTGACCCCAGAAACCGGCCAAAATCGACACAGCCATCAGGTACAGTGCTGCAAAAGAATTTTTGTTGATGTTTAATTGATGCTTGGATAGTTCCTAAGATGGGCATATGCTAATAAAGAATGAGAGTGACAATATTTTGGGGGTTGCTAACAAGTAAAAAGGACTAATTGAACACGAACCATACGGCATGGGAAATCTCTTGAGGAGATAAAACTCCACCACAGACAAAGATGAGGAGAACATCATCACGAAGGTTGCTGTTGCACTAGCTACCTGCAGGAACGTAGATATTCTGATTTCTTTAATTGATATAGCAAATTTTGATTAGTACAATTCATTCACCAAACTTTTTATGTTTCCCAAAATTATTTGACAACAGCACGTGAGAATCAACCAGCTGAACACTAGGATTCAGACAAGGCCTTTCATTCAAGTGTATTTGCTGCCAAAATTGTACTAAAAGGGTAAAACTAAATATCAAGCACAATGAAATTTCAACCAGTAAATTGTAGGTCGGGTTGCAGAAACATTAGTGTGGGAAAGGACAAATGCAAAGAAGATGACATATGCCACAAAAATCCTTGACTGCTAAGTAGTAGAATGCCTTGAGTTAAAGTATGACTTTCAATTAACTTGAGCAATTAGCTGGAAAATGACCTTACCTGAGGGATTACTCCAATCTCAAGCAAGAGGGGACCAAGAATGAAACCACCACCGGAACCTAACAAGCCACCTACTGTGCCTCCTAAGATGCCACAAAGGGCGCAGAATGCAAGATTTGTACTGGTCCATTCTATTGCAGCCTCACATATTAGTTCTGGATTTCCAGCCATCCTCCTTTTCTTGCTTTCCTTGTACAGTTTAACACATTCGTAGCCAAACACAACAAGAGCAACAGGGAGCTGAGAAGATAACAAACAGAAAATAACACTGAGAATTGATTGCTCAACCACTCTGAGCACTTAGAAGAGAAAATTATTCATTCTAAGGGACCACGCACCTGTAACAAGTTAAGCACCCAGTACCATGTACTACATGCCTTCGTTTCATTCTGTGAATCATCAACACATCAGAATATTGAAAAGGTTGTCTTCTTTAGTTCAACCTAGTAAGACTCTGTTATAGGTTTAGAAAGGAAAATAGTGTAATTTCACTTGCCTTGATCACTTGAAGAAGCAAAAAGCAAATCCATACAAGCAGCAGCACCAAAATTCTCTTAATGTTAAGGTTGCCCTTCATAATTTGCTGAAATATAGGAGCAATGTCAATTCAATTCAACATATCAAGAAAAAGACCAAGAGACGATAGAATTATTGAAAATATGCTCACCAATGCTGTTTTCTCCTCTTTAGGAACCAAAGGTTCATACTCGGTATCGATCAGCACTGATCATCCAAAAAGATAAAGGAATGCTAAAGTCAGCTCTTTAGTCTTTAACTCTCTTAAGTTTTGAACCCAAAAAACTTGCAGTACTTACATTCTCCACGAGAATTCACAAATGTTTGCTTCTCTTCCATGGCTTTCTGCAATCATCCAACCCAAGATTTTTTTTTTTTCAGAAAAGGAAAGATTATAGGAAAAAACAAACAATATGAAGCATTTCTATGAATCAACTTATGTATTTAGGGTGCTTTTAGTTAATTTTCATTTAGGTCAAATTATCACCCACTGTTCTAACAACTTCCTTAGTACTTAAATAATTAAGCTCTAATGTCAACTGTTCCAAAATTTTGTCCCATAACCATTAACAATGTTTGGTGAAGTATCATAATCAACTAAGTTATAGAACGATTGGTTCTGCATAAACATCTAGTAAATTCATCAATTAAAGAACTAACCTTCAACATAGTTTCCTCCTTCCACATCTCAATCCCCTTGGCAAAGGACCTGGAAGAAGTCCCTGTTGATAACAAGAGAAAATATTTAGAAGGCAAAAACTTTCACAGTCAACAATGTTATGCTACCATCTTACAGGTCCAAACATCTAAATATACCTCTTAAAAAAAATCATGTGACAATAACTTTTTAATCATTGAAAACCATATGCAAACCTATTATTAATAATCTGTCATTATTAGGCATTGCTAAGCATCTGCTTACCTAAGAATAAAATAATAATTAAGACAGTGATGAGCCAATAGGGAAAGACTACACTCAAAGCCACACCAATCGTGATGCCCAGCATGAGCATAGGCTGAAACAGAAGGGCCAAATCATAGTCAATTATTGGTACTTCTCTACATGGATGGGGCACCCTCAAGTTGTACCAAACTGACGATGCTGCTGCCCCCATTATCATGCCTACAGAGGGAAAATTACATCAAAACTCAATATTCCATCATAATTTCTGAAGATGCTTAACTTAAGATCCAATCATTCAACAAAAGATATAAAATCAAAACAAAGAAAGCATCACATTTCACTTGACATATACTTCAAAGGAAAGAACAAATATAGGTCGCGGAGATGTTTAGTTCTTACACTTGGAAATAGCAGCAGCAGACTTAGTATCAAAGCCAACAATCAGAGTTAACATGGGGACAAAAATGCCACCCCCACCAACTCCACCCACTGTACCACATGCTGAACCCAAGAAACCTATCACAGTGGCCAAAACAAGTCTCCAGCTAAACTTCAATTCCTGCCACAGCCCAGAAAAAGAAAACCAAAAATCATGTTGAGGAAAAAAAATTCTATCTTTAGCTAAACTACAAGAAAATTTTATGTAAATCCACTGACCTAAACATTCATGCATCAGAAATAACTAAAAAGCAGACGCACATGCATATAGACATGGATAACAAAAAGAAAACCCATAAACTTACAGGCCAAACTTGAGCTTCAGATCCATATTTCTGTCCCAAAGCATTAAAATTTGAAGATGAAAGAAGCCACGGTTTTACATGACCGCCATTTGAATAATTGTTGACGAAATAAACAGATAGAACAGCCAAAGAGAAGCCTGTCAGCGAGTATACCACCAGCCCTTTCGCCGCCATGGCCGTCGCAAAGTATTTAAAAACGAACCTTTCCAGAACCCTTTTGTTAATGATTCTTGAGTTCTCTGGGCGTCCCCCTTTTTCCTCTCTTGACAAATTAAATGAGACAGTATATGCAATCGCCGCAGGAAGAAATTACAATCTTTTGATAAAAACACAAAGAAAGAGGGCGAATTAATAGAATCTTTTGGCATGTGACATTGGTGGGAGCACATGCATCAGGTCATAGATGGCTAGCAGCAGTTTTCCCAATCGGAGGGTCGTCAGGAGCACCACGTGGCAGAACCTAAGTTGTTAAAATTACAATAAAATATCCATTAAGCTTTATTTTTTTAATCCTCATGAATTTAATTAATCATATCAATCATTATATTTTTATTGCTATAAATTGCAAGGAGATTTTCGTTTGTAACTGAGTAATATTAATTAAATTTGAAAAGATATTTTTCTAACTATTTAAAATAATTTTATTATTTAGTTAATTTCAAAGTGATAAATAAGTTTTTTTGCCTAACTACATCTAAATTTAATACAAACTTTGATCAACCTATTAAATGGGATTCCATTTTTCTAATATTCACATTATGTCATGAAATATGTTTTATTTACCATTTTTTTTTACATCAACCTTGAAATAGTAGATTCTTGACCATATATTTTTCTTGCAATTAGCAATACATAATTAGTTATACTTTTAAATTAACATTATTATTATTATTATTATTATTACTTTTTATACTGCATGATTTAATCATTTTAAATTAAAAAACGGGTTAAAATGTCGAGTGATCAATTGGTCCAGTGTCATTATTCTCATATTTATATATGTGTGAAGTTTAAATTTTGAATCATAATAAACTCTTAATAGACGTACATATATAAATTTTAGAGAAAGAAAACAAAACAAAAAAAGGAGGTACAATTACATTTTCGTCCCTTACTTGAGGAGCTAAAATGAAATCAGGAATTAAAGTACAACCTAACAAATTATGTTTTGACCATTTTCTTAAGTGCAGTAGTCTTACATGACTGATTTTTCAACAAAAAAGGCCAAATTTTGACTAAAAAAAGTAAAGTTGAACAACTTTTAATCTCTAAGGACGAAAAAACCGCAATTTTTAACATGAAAAAATAAAAGGTGATACAAAATCCAAACTTCACCTCTTTATTAATTTTGTTAGATTGCAAAAATCCAAAAAACCAGGACTAGCACTTCTTCTTGTTCTTTTTTCTTTTTTAAATGGGGGGCATAAGTTTGATTGAATGATGCAGCACCACATGTTGCCCGAACGTTCCTGGAAAAAGGAAGTAAATGATTGAGAGGCAAGTTGGTGGACATCCTTAAGTGGTCATAGAGTTCGATTTGGATACGTTGCCACGCAAGGACGAAATATATAGGGAAACAAAAATCCTCCACCTCGTTGCACTTTATAAAATTAGATCTAGCTGTATCGCGGTTTTCAGGATTTATATGCTTCCCAACATAATCTTTTTTATTGCTTTTACAAAGCTTAATTAATTTGATCTAAAACAATTAATCATATAATGAGTGTAATTATAGTTATCTTATAGCTAGCACTTCTTTTAAAAAATATGTATACAAACTAATCACGTAAATACTTGCCAACAATAGTTTTGCGTATTAAAACGACGTGGATTTACTACATACACATAAAGCGGGTTGATGCCCTTTAGATTACGATTGTTTGTGAGGTCATGCTTTATTTTTCATATTCTTGAAATTTTAGGATTGTTTTGGTGTTTGAAAGATATGAAAAATGAGAAATGAGGTTGTAAATGATTGTGAGATAAATGTATAACGATTATAGTGATTTGATAGGTTGATATAATGTGAAGTCGTGAATTGTTGCGAGATATGTTTGAAAGAATGATATTATTTATGAATTTTTGGTTTGTGGGTTTGTTTGGGACTTATACTATTTTGAAATCCACATGGTAAATTTCAAGTCTATATGAGGAAAAAGGATTTTTTTTTTTCCCAACAATGTTTCTACAATCTTTTAATTAATCGGGTATGGTTGGATTTTTTTATTTTTTAATAATTTCAAGAATATTTTGAAATATTATGTACCATCCAAATTAATGCATAAAGTATGTTAAATATTATGTCTCATCCCAAATTAATGCATAAAATATGTTATTATTTTACATTGTCCTTTATTAATGGAGGTAAGAAAAAAATGATGATTTTTTAAAAAATTATTTTTGTCCAAAAAAAAGTTGGTAAAATTTAATAATTTTATGGGTTATGGGTTTATTTGGCGTTTAATTTTTTTAAAAAAATGTAAATTAATTATAAATTTACTAAATTAAAAAACTGCTATAATTATTGCTGCTTCTCGGATTGCAAGCTCGTTAATTAAAATCAAGTTGGGATTCATTCAACAACAATTTTAGAGCCCATTTGGATTCATTTTCAAACCCCATTTTCACTAATTCTACTATTTTAAAAATAAATTATATTATTTTTTACACATTTTCACTTAACATCATTTTTATTTTCATTTTCATTTTCATTTTCAAAATACATTCTCCAATAACTCATATATTTTCTCCCAATAACCTATATATCTTCTCTCTTTATTTTATCATTTCTATTTCTCTCCATCTACAACCTATTAAAACTAATATAATCATTACATTTTCAAATATTTCATCCAAATATATTTTTATTTTCACATCACATCACATAATTAATTTCCACCAATTTGAAAACGCTGAAAAGTGGAAATGAAAATGAAAATGAATCCAAATGGGCCATAGGTTTTGCCTTAAACAACTTCTGACTCCTTGTCTCCAAAATCAGGCATGGGTTTCACAAGCAAGCACGCCTTTGTGCGTGATTCATGTCTTTGATACGTGAGATATGAGATTGCTTTCACAAGCAATCGCTGCCTTAAGGTCTGGTTCTAATAAGCCGAGCAAAGTCGATAACTAAATGGAGAGTCCTTTAGGTTAGGCTCAATAAATTTAGAGGGTGTTTAATTAAATTTATTTTAAAAAAATTTATAAATTCCTACATTTTATAAGATATTTTTGGATCATATAATATATTAGATCTTTAAAAAAAAATTGAAGTATTTGTATAAAATAAGATCTTGGAGCTTATAAGATATTAATAATGGTAATTATGTAATTAATGTGATTAAAATTAAAAAAATTTGTTAATATCTTAAAAACAAGTTAGGTAATCTCTAATTTTTTAAATAGAGTTGCACAATCAGATGCATATAAAATGCACAAAGGAGCCCATTCAAATTCAAACTCGAGATTTCCCACATAAGAAGGGAGACTAATGCCATTGCGCTACAAGCAACTTGACAAACCTTATGAATCATATTTTTGAAATTTGATCACTCGAACACTTGCAATGACAAATGTTATAAATTAAATAATGTGAACTATAATATATCAACAATTATCGTAGTAATATAATTCTCATCCTTAAAAAATACATAAAAATACTCTATGAAGGTAGTAGACGTGATGTACTTGTGATCATTAAAGATAAAAATATTCAATCAAGTTGTTCGCCAATTAACACAATCAAAATAAAAAAAATAATCACGTGCCCAAAGAATAATATAGACAAGTTAGGTCTCTAATGGATTCTTTTCTCACGCTTCTCCCCACCTAATTGCTTGGGTCAATATCAAGAGACATTTGTTTAGCTTAAACCACGTGGGCCATAGCACAACTAATACGTTTATAGAAAGCCCGCAGAGATCATACGTAAATCATAATAATTTGGACGAACTCGACAATTTAATTAAATTAGATCTTGTGCTTCAATCATTCACCTCCCTTTTGTAATAAAAATGTTTTCTCAAACCAAAAAAAGAAAAACAAATAGAATTAATGTTCAGATTCATTGAATTTTTTTTATTTGGATTTACAATTTTTCTGAAACTAATTTATTTATCTAAGTGGGTAACAAGTACGTACGTGTCAAGTACATTATTATTGCTCTTGTGATATAAGTTATGATTTGTGCAACGTGGTCCTACAATTGAAATGCTCCTTCCCAATAATTATGCCCAAAAGTCCCAAGCAGTTGAACTACCTGATTTTTTTTGTTTTCCCTTTTTTAACGCGAGTGGCGAGTGGTGAGTGGTGAGTGGTGAGTGGTGATTGGTTCAATTGGTTATCCGGATGTGACTCAAAATTTGAATCCATAGTGGTATTCTAGAACTTGCTTATGTACATATTTTATATTATATTATTTATTTTGTCATACTTTATGAATGTGCTCAATTTTTCATATTGTAAAATATCTAAAGTATTTATTTATTTTTATACAATATTAACTTTTTTAAAATTTCACCCATGAATGTAATACCAGCATTATTTGATTCTATATTCAGAGTAATATCTATCATACCGTCTTCAAATTTGACTAATTTACCTGCTATTACATCATCAAAACCATGAATACAAGTAATACTATTGTTAGTAATTATAAAATGAGTGAATTCTATATGGTAACTATGGTATAAATTATAGTTATGGAGATTAAAAGATAAAAATAAGAACATTTAAGATACATGTACACATTATAACCTCAATATTTTATATTTTTTTAAAAGATCTATTTATTTGTTGATACTTCAATTATTATGTGTTTTAGTCATGAATTTTTTTATATATCTTTCAAGATCTAGTGACGAAATGGTACTTCAATTTTTATTGGTTTTCTAAGGAAAATAATCAAATGGAAGCCTAAAAATTATAATTAATTCTCAATTAAGACTAAGGGACTTAAATATTTTGTAATTAAACTATAAGCTAAGTCAGAGGCATACTTTAACTTAGCTTTTACAAGAAAACGCAAATAGTAGTAAACCAAATTTTTTATTTTTTTTTAGTTAGTGAGTCATTTCCTAAAAAATATTAGGCAAATACAAATCCTAAACTCAGTCTAAACTCTAAAGGTGTGTTTTTGTTCTAAATATCATAATTTAAATATATATATATATATAACTGCACATGGGGGACGTATTATGTTTCCCTTTTTTTTTTTTAAGTTAAAAAGATCACCAATTTGTATTTCAAATCCTTCGATACTATTGCATCTTGTAATTTTGTCGTGAGGAAGCTGCCTTTTTCTTCTTCGTTGTTATTATCTTCCGATGAATGATGTGGCTACTTCTTAGCTAACATTTGGATAAGATCAATAAATAAATAAAAATAATTAAACACGTGTCTTTAATCAAGATTGTCATTAATAAAATGCTTAAAAATTTGACTAGACAAATATTTTAGCATGGATGCAAATTGCAAAGAAGCATAGGCTTGGATTGGTTGTGTTTTTATTCTCATTTTTCTATTTTTATCGTATTAAAATATGTTTTTATTTTATTATTATTTTGAGTGTAGAAATAAAAATATGATTGAATAAGAATTGTGAAAATTTAAAAAAAAGATAAATTAAAAATAATATTTTAATATAATAGTGCAAATATTTTAATGTAATATTATTAATTATTATTGTTTAATTGATTGTGGGCCTATTATTTCAAAAGATAAAAAAATAATTATTTAATAAGTTAGGAGATGATGATGTGATAAAAAATTAGTGCTAAATTTTTTGTGGATACCATTGTCTTGAAATGATACCAAAACTATATATATTTAATTAGTTAATGAATTTTAATTATTTTTAAATTAGTAGGTATTGTAAATTTTTATAAGTACGAAAATAAAATAGATGATATTTTTATTAAAAATAATACAAATAATTATATTTTTTATTTTCAAAATAGTGTAAATTAAAAAATATATTATTTTGAAATACAAACAATCCGCTCTTAGATGTATGCAAAATCTATAATGAAATGATGAAAGAACAATTTTAGTTGATTATAACTTTTCAGAATTCAATGCATCTATGATAAGGTCGGATCCACCACATGAATATTCTCCTACGGACAACAATTGTTTGTAGGGATGTTCGTGGATTTGATTGAATTGACTTTGGGTAAAAAATTAATCGATATAAATTATATAATATTTTTTGGATTGATTTGGTTTTATTGTAAATTTAATTCAATTTGTTTTAAATTGATTTGAATTGGATCGATTATTTAATTTTTTAATTAATTTATTTTTTAAAAAAGTAAGCAGAAATAATATCATTTGGCAATAGAATTGAACTCAATTAAATAAGAGTACTTAAATTATAAAATTATATAAACCCACAAGAAGTCAACAATAAACATAATTCATAAATTCATTAAATTTCAAATTTGACTTTCAAAAGAGTAATTACAAAAGTAATTAGCCAACAACAATAAAAGAAGTTGGGATAAAATTGCAGCCTCCAATATACAACACAGGGTTGAATCTCCAATTCAAAAAAAAAAAAAAAAAAGCAACCAAGGGAATTCTAGTAGAGACTATCCTCATTAAGAATCACAATGGCAGTAACAAATACATCCAACACTTTCAGCAACCTCCAAGCATAATTAGTTTTTGAGGGTTGATACACCAACAAGACATGTCCAAAATTTACATAAAGAACAATTAAATCTAAACAGAATAACTGAAAAAATAAGTTTAAGGTTTACACTTTATACTTATAGGTTAGTTTTATTTAAATATATCTATGTGTTTTTATAATTAAAATATATATTTTCATTTTATTAGTATACAAATCGATTTAATTTTTTAGGCTCAAATCGAAAATCGAACTGAATCGAACCGATCGGTTAAAAAAAATAAATCCAATTTAAACAAAAAAATTGATTTTAATCGATTTTTCATTTTTTGGATATGTTTGTTAGTTTTTTTTTTTTTTTTGATTGAATTGGATTTGAACACCCCTAGTTGTTTGTTTTATGGGTCAATTTAGATTTATTTTTTAGAGGCATTTTCATTTTATAGTAAAAATAAATAGTACAAAGTTAGTTATAAATTTGAATTTAAAAATGAAATATTGTCTGAAAATTTTGTTTAAAATGTAATGATTATGTAATATTGAAAATGAGTTGTATTCAGAAACTATAGTATTTTTGTATTAAAAGTCGTGTAAATATGAGTAGAAGAAAATGAAAAGTGAAAATGGATAGAAAGTATAATAGTGTGTTTTGGAGAATATTTTAAAAATAAAAATATTTAAAAAAATAAAAAAATTAATAAGTTTCTATTTTTATTTGTAGTAGAAAATAAAAAAAATGTTTGAAAATAAAACCAAACGTGCACTTAGAGAAATTTCTTGGAATTTTCGTCTTATGCTTAAAGGGTGTTGTCGGGATAATTATTCCAACGAAATTAAGGATGGAAATTTTCCTGATGTTAATGATTTTTTAAGATGAAAAGCTGATCGATCATGATTGATTGATTGCCCTTACATTATTAGCAGGGTGAAATGATAGTTCTCCTCATAAATCAATTTAAAATATAAAGAATAGTAAAGGCCTAATTATTGCAATGCTTCCAAGTACTACATAATTTTTATTGTTTACAGAAAGTTTTAGAATTAAATTTTAATTTTTAAAGAAAAATACAATAGATAATTAACAGTGAGAATAGGGTGAAAACGCCTGTTTTTCCCCCAAAATAAATATATAATGCCTAAATACTTCAATATCTGTATATTGTTTATTTTTATTATATTCGATTATAAATTTTAATAATTCAAAATAAATAGATCAGATATGAAATTAAACAATTCGATGTATATAAAATTCGAATATGAACTTTAATAATTTTTTATTAAACTAATATTCTTATATATAATATTAATAATAAAAATTTTAAAATAAAATTTATATATTATATTGACTTAATATATGTACTAAATGTCTATATTATGCTATTAATATCGAGTTTTTAGTTTCAAAAATAAGAGAGATACTGATAAAATATCAACTATAACAATATATAATAATTAGGTGAAATAGGGGTTTCGCAATCAAATATTTAATTTTTGAACTAATATATAATAAATAGCTGTTAAAATTTCAAATGTAATGTAAGTTTACTTTATAAATATAATATTTTTATACAATCCAAAAGAAAAAAATAATATTAAATTAGGTCGAATTTTCTTGTTGAATTTTAGATATCTATTAAATTTGGATATAATACCGACTAACAAATATCATATAGGATATTGAATCAAATTCAAATATGAATTTTGATAATCAAATTTAATTCAAATATGACTGATTCGATCCAAATCCAATCAATCCGTTGACAGCCCTAAACGGTACTATATATAAACCACCAAGGTCTTAATGGTATGCTTTTAAATTAGTTGATGAAAATAATTCCACTTTAAAAAATAATAACAAGATAAATTTTCTTTTCTCCTTTCTATTTTTTTCTTTAATTATTTGTTTTTTCTTCAATTATTTACTTTTATGAATATTTTCTTTTAATTTATTCTAAAAATTCAAATAAATATATTATTAAACACCTATAGTATTATATAAAAAGTAAATAAATCTTCACACTATAAAAATTTTAGCATACATATTGAGTGTGCTAAAATTGCTAATTTACTGAGATAGTATTATGGTCTCACGATAATTTTTTTATTTATATATGTATGTATATTAAGAATTTATTAAAATTTAAATTTTAAATTTTATATACATAAATATAAAGACGAAATCAATAGGCCGATCACATAATAATTAAGGGAATGTTTGGTTATATTTTTCCAAAATAAAATTATTTTGAGGAAACATAACCAAACATACATTCATTTTCCCTTCAAAATACTAAAAAATGTTTTTTCAAAATACTTTCTCTTATCCTTCATTATCTCTAAAACTTCCACATTTTTTAATATATACATACATATTATATATTATATATTTTGTTATTATTTCAACAATAAAAAAATACTTAATTCCACTTTCACCTTAAAAATTCAACAAAAAAGCATTGATTTAACTGTTACAGTAAAAAATATCTCTTTTCAAAATATAAATAAACATATTAAAATTTTTCAGAATAATTTTTTAACTATTCTACAAAATATAACAAAAAATTTATTATATTCTCCAATAAAATTTTTATATTTTTTAATATTTATTTTTCGAAAATACATGTTAAAATTACACAAAAAAATATAACCAAACATTGCCTAAGATATTGTGAACATGGAAAACATTCCTTGAATTATTATCTAAAAATACCTCGCAAGAGATTGCAATCTTCTGCAGCGCTGCCGTAACCATGACCGCCACGTGAACATCTGGGACGCAGACAAGCAAGAGGGTCCAGAAAGCCATTCATTATTTTTCTACCTTTGGGCAGGGTCCCAACAACACCAATTAATGATTAAGACTGTGCTGCCACATGTCACACTTCACCACCATACCAGCAAGTCTGGCCCATCCTTTTCTTTTCTTTTCTTTTTCTTCCTCACAGTAATTTAACTTAAGAATGTAAGTAAGTCCAGTACGATAACATGATTTGAAAAGTTTTCAAATTCGAATTCAGAGAAATAATTTTAAATTAAATTTGAATTGAGTTCGAATCAAATAATTTTTATTTATAAATTCACAAGTTTATATTCTTTTAAAAAAATATTTATATATAAAAATTATAATAATACATTAATTTTTTATATATTATAAAATATATTATATTTCGGGCTTGAGTTTATAGCTTGACTATAAGGTAGAGTTTATTGAATCAAGTTGAACTTGAACCTCAATTTCCTGATCTTGATGAGCTCGAGTTTGAGTTCAATTCATTTGATTTGAACTCGAGCTTAAGCTTCGCCTTGACTCGACTCGTTTGTATTCCTTTTAATTTGGTCATTACATTAAAATATAGAAAATAAGTCAAATACTGTGAATTTCCTTTCAATAGATAAATATTTTTTTAAAAAATAAGAATCTAAAAAAAATGATATCAAATTTAATTTAAAATTGATGTAAACAATAATTTCGAGATAGATTTCAAAACTCCTTCTGCTTGTCAAAATATTTTTTATAAAGGTAAAATTTTATATTTATATGTTGGCATGATAATGATTCACAAAATTAAATTTTAATTTATCAAAAAGTTATCATATGATGTAATAGTGTTCATGTGAAACTATCCCGACTGCTGTTTTTTGCAATGAGATTCTCTATATGGACAAATTATTTTCTTTATGCATTTACTACTTATTTCATAAAAAGTGTACGCCATGTTTTTTTGCCTTGTCCCAAAAAATTTTCCAACTCTTAGAAAAATTTTAGAATGAAGGCACATTCTCCAAATTTTTTCTCAAAACACTCAAATTTTATCTCAAAAAAATTCCTTCCAATTCACCCAAAAAACCTACACCCTAAAAATCACACTTATCCGCTTATTTTCTCATGCTATCTATCACATCACTCATTTATTTATTATTCTCACATTTCACTCATCCACACATATATATATATATGTGTGTGTGTGTGTGTACATATTTACATATATAAAAATATTAAAATTTTACTAATTAAAAAATTCTAAAACTTATGTTTACATATTTAATTAAACTAATTATCAAAAATATGAATTAAATTTAATTAAATATTATTTATGTTATTAGTAAATAATTCATTTATTGAATAACATATTAAATTAATTAAATTTACTTATTAATTAAATAACGTATTAATTATATTTAATATTTAATAAAATATTACAGTTGTTCATTTAATAAATAACTTAAGATGTTTTAATTTGATATAATAAATAAATTAATCCTCTAAATATTCTTCATTAAATATTAACCTTCATATTTATTTAAAATTATAATAAAAAATTGATTATAGGGTGATATTTATTTAATAATCTATTAAGTTTAATAAATTAATATTGATATACTTAAAGTAATTATTGAGAGAATTAATTAAATTTATGTAAAATTATTTGATTTTTACTAAGTATATAATTACTAAATAATGTATTAATTAAATAATAAGTTAAATTAATTAAATAACTTATTAAATTGATTAAATTAATTAATTTAAATAACTTATTATTTATATATTAATTATGTGTCATAGTTTATGTATAATTAAATATTACGTTTATTTAATTAATAAATAATTCAAGATGATGTAATTTCAAATAATATAATATTATTTATTTATTTTAATTTGATGAATTGTTATTAAGTCTTATATATAAATTATTCAAAATTTATTTTATTTAAATAAATAATTAAGTTTTATTTATAAATAAATTGTAAGTAATAAATAATTAAATAATTTTATTTTAATTAATAAACAATAATTAGTTTAAAATTAATGTATAATAATTAAATTTTTTTGTAAGTCGATATTAACAATTATGATATAAGCTAATTTTTTTATAATTAAGATATAATTATGATTTCATGAATAATTAATATTTATTAATTTATATTTTATTCCAAATAATACATCATTTACTATTGTTAAATTTATAAAAATATAAATTTCAAAATAAATAACCAATTAAATTTATATTTCAATCATTACAAACACACACACACTCACTCACATCATCTAACTATACATATATATATATAATACATAAAAAAATTATTTTTACCTTACAAACTCAACAAAAAAACAACTAATTTGACTTCTACATTAAGTTTGTTTCCCCCAAAACATAAAGAAACAAGTAATTCATTTTCAAATCATTTTCCATATTTCCTTAAAACAAAAAGAAGCACTTGATACATTCTCCAAATTTTCTTCCAAAAATCTATTTTCCCAAATTTTTTTCTACAAAATGCCCCGAATATAAAAAAACATAGTGTTACTTGTTCAAATCATTTTATCTTGTGCATGATATCCTCTTTGTCAAATTATTATACATAAGTAATACGACATCCTCTTTCTGGAATTACTATCTATATTATATAAAAAAAATGTCTTTTACGCATTTAAGATGACAACTATATATTGTCACATTAAATTTTGAACTTTAATTTATACTTTAATTAAAAAATATTTCATTCAATATAAAATGATAAAATAGAAGTAACACGGTCAAGATATAATGAAAAAGATTATGTAATGTGTAAGCAACTATATCCCATGTTTTTACGCTTTGACTTTGGAATTGTCTGTCGTATATGAGTTATATTAATCTATATTAATATTGTATGTTATGCAATGTGTTTATTAGTAAAATTATTCTATTAGTTTACCTATACTATAAATAAAATTGAACGTTCGGCTATTTGTCATTATAATTAATATTAATAATATAGTTGTTAAATTTATGCATATAAAAATGACGTGTTACAATAGTTAGTATGTAAATAAATAACTAGTATAGACATTCTACCGACTTAATTATTTTTAATATTGTTGGACTTGGTTTTGTTAATGCAAAACCCAAGCCCTAATCACTTACCAATATCGAGATTAAGTGCGTTGTATTTAGCTTGCCAATTGCTTGCATAAAATGAATTATATCTTCAAATGACATTTTAGAAATTGTGTTACGAAAATCCACCACATTTGCTCTCCTCGTTGTCTTGTGAAATGGATTACTTTGATTAGGACACATAGATCATGTTACTTTAGTTAGCAATGAATTTTGTTTGCCTTCGCCCAGCCCAAAAGAAAGGCTGGGTTAAACAAATGGGCTAGTTTTGAAATCATATCGTTGATCACGACATATATTCATAAAATAAATTAAAATAAAAGATCAAAAATATTTAAAAAAAATCCTATTCTTAATCTTTGACAATCACCACACTCATACGATAATATGTATATTGGAGCTACACGTTACAAACTAATTATAATTGTCTAAATATTTAAAACCACGAACAATTATGGCTAATGTTTAAGATTTAGAGTTTTCACATTTACTAATAGTTAAAAATGTATTAAATGGTCTGTTGGCTTAGTCGCATCACCTTCACACATATAAGTTTGAAATTTTGGATTTAAGTCCTAATGAAATCTTGATATATATGCATGTGCATTTTAGTAAAAAAAAAAAATAATAGTCGCAAATGTACATGAAAAATAATAATAAAAGAAAAGCATTTCATTGATAATTGTTTTCTTCGGCTTCAAGCTAGCAGAACTCTTTTGATTAGTTCATATGGCAAATACGTACTGCATTTCAAGGATTTGAAACCAAGAAACAACATGCATGCCAGCACTGAACGACGAATTAGACTATCAAAAATAAAAATTTCAAGAATTTACAGAAAGAAAGA